>JAVDPK010002887.1:85638-106877 GCA_034780415.1 Cichlasoma orientale | reverse complement strand
TGTGTGTGTGTGTGTGTGTGTGTGTGTGTGTGTGTGTGTGTGTGTGTGTGTGTGTGTGTGTGTGTGTGTGTGATATGGGACCTTCACACATGGTTCAGCAAAGATGAGTTAATAGGCACCAGTTTCTGCTGACACATCTATGCTGTAGTGTGTAATGATTGCAGTAAATCATGTTTCCAGATATGAAATAGATTTTCATGCTCTAGTGTGGATCCTCACTAGTTTCTTCTCCTGGTAAGCTGGTGCTGCAGTGTCAACAGACTGTGGGACTGTGCGATCAGGTCAGGCTGAGGCCCGCGCTGACCATCTGGATACAAGTTGTTGCCATGTGATTGATTATCTCTGTCAATCCATAGCATTAAAATCCTTCAGCTTGTGCTGGCGCTATAATAAATGTGGCATTACCTCCTTATCATCATGAACAGGGTTTATTCAAAGCAGAGGGGCTGATTTCCTCTTTTTCAACATTAGTCAGCATACTAAGAAAATCAACAAGAACACTAAATCCATGTTCAACCTGGTGTCTTGGAATATTTAACATTTCAGCCTCCCTTTTGGGGAGACTGCCACCACTGCACGCTTTAACTATTGTAAACACAGCACAATAAACTCTGTAGCGTCATATAAAGAATTCACACTCATGTTTGTGTCTGTATAGATGCTGTATTTTCATCTTTCACCAGAGCTGTAATTAAATCCTGCTCACAGAGCAACCCTCCACAGTGAACCTTAGAGACTCCTATAAATAAACCGGCAACTCTCCTTCAACACTTGCCTATGCGGCATATGGAATGATTAGCTCATGGCAGGAGCCCTCTGATCTTACAGTGTGTAGTCACAACTATTTTCTGTCAGCAATGTGTGTTGCTTAACTTGTGGATTGCGTCAAGAATGTGGTCTCTGAGGAATTCACAAAATGTAGCTATCTCGTAGTATGTGTTGGCCTTATATTAATTTGTTCATTAATACTGGTGTACAATATGTTATTGCATCAACGAGGTAATTTGTTGCAAGAAGCGTGTGTAAAGGGAATTATAAAAATAGGTTAGTATGAATAGTTGAAATGTCATTTTGATCATTAATGCTGTTTCTTAAATAGCACCATAAAATCTGCATTGACGTAGTGGTAAACAAACTTGTGAACACTTTGTTGTCACAGTGAGTGAGACAGTGGTCACCTTCAGGTGCCGGTAGGTGACATCATTCCCACTCCACTCCCTGCTTCCTGTCCAGTTTTCAGGTGTGCATGAAAATAATGTGCAACTTCTGATGCAGTCATGTCATGTTGTGATGGGTAAATGTTCATTCACCTTTGTGGACCAAAGTTATTATAATTAACCAAATCTAATGTAGGCCTAATAAAGGTCAAAGAGATGCAATGTATGAGCTTCAACTGAAACCACAAATCACCATTTATTAAACAAAACTGTATCAAAGGGATGAAAGAACAATAAGACAGCTGGAAGCCAACCACCCACTGCTGGGGCACTTACAGTATTCTGTCAGTAAGCAAACTACACTACATTACAAAGTAAAACACCACACTTATAAAACATGCAAACAAATTATATCTCCAGCAAAAGTGAGCAAACTCAGGAGGGAAAAGCAAATACAGGAGGAAAATAATAACAAAATGCAAGCTTTAGTTGAAAAGTTCAAAGGTAATTAAAACAGAAGTCTGAAAACATGGGGAGCCAAAGAAAACAGGAGTACACACTGAGTAAATCTTACAAGGTGGCAGGAACATACAGATACTCTTTGCCAAAGGGAAGACAGCACTATATATAAACTGAGGACTAACTGGGGACTGACAAACAGGAGGGGAATGAGATGCAGCTGAACGCATGCAAAGGTGAGATAATCACAAAGCAGGAAGTAAAACTATAGATAGAAAATTATCCTTCCACCACCTCTGAATGACTCAAACCTGATCAAATGTTTGACCAAGTGTCAAAGTAAATGGAAAGATAGATAATAAATAATATCTGAGAAAGAATGAAAAGGACCATCAGATACCAGTTTATGTATAAAGCATAGGACTGAGGAAATGCCTCCCTGGTGGTATTTTGTGATCTCAACAATCTTCTTAAAACTTGTGCACAGTCTTTAGGCAAAGCCCCTATGGGACAAAATAAAAAAAATAAAAGCAATGATATCATGAGAAGATGAATATCCTTGTGTGTTTTAACCTGAAAGGCCAGATGTTTGTTACCCAGAAGTCATCTTCAAACATTCTTTGGAGATATTCATGTACTTTAAAAAAAATAAAATAAAATAAATTGGTGGGCAATTGGATGAATTATCTATCCACTGCACAGACTGTGAAGAAAATATGGATGTAGCCACTGTGGTGAAAAGCATTAATAAGTGTTCTTGCTACGAAGCCTTAAGATTAGCAGTTCACAATCAACATCTTAGTGTTACAGTATGACACCTGAAATTATGAGTGGATGAGAAACTGAGGGACACACAACACAAACCAAGAGTAACAACTCCTGTGATTTATGGTTTTCAGTCGCAAGATAAGCCCACCTTAAGAACTCCATTTTTACTCTAATGGGACCATAATTAAGAAAAAAATAAACCATATGGTGTTCAATATGATTTAAAACTTGCAGCTAAGAACATAAACTCACCAGGAAAATGTTACAACTGGACCTCTGCAACCAGAGGAGTCGCCTCCTGCTGGCTGTTAGAAAGAATGTGATTTTAAAGTAGCTTTTTAACAGTTTTCACACCTGGAATCAGTAAATTTGCTTCTTGAACTCACTTCCCTCTGAAATACTCTTTATGTGTTCTTTATTCTCCAACAACAGCTAACACAGGGATTGGCTACTGCCCTGACTGGTCAGTACAACTCAGGCCAGCTGCCCTTGCTCTACGGTAAAGAGAAGGCCAAAAGTCAGGGGGCGAGCTGACAGAGGGAGGGGCCGGTTGTCTCCTATTACTTGCCACCAGAATCCGGCCAGCCTCATTATAACTTCTCCCTCTGCTTTCTGTTTAACCACAACACCTGATACTTAGTCATCTTCTTACTCCCACCATAAACTTTAAGCCTGCCTGGTCAAGGAGTGTGAACATAACTATGTGCTTTTATCTGAGGTCTGTGCTCTTCCAGTGAGAAAGAAATAGCATGCTGAAGTTGGAGGTGTTGCTGTGTGGACAATCACCAGCTCCTGAGGGGATTGAGCTCATTTTTAAATGAACTATGCATTATAAATGACATACATGTAACTTGTGTGGCCCCATAGTTTCAGTTTGTACCTACGTATCTTCTTTCTTACAAAGTTGTCTCTGCTAGAGGTCTGAATCCTGCTGTTCTGTCCAGTTCAGAGTTTGGCTTTCGAGATGTCACTTTTGACGGCTCAATTGAACTGTGTGAAGGTGAAAGGCTGTGGCTTACCCCTGAGTTTTTTATTAAATGAAATGTAGCGTAATACTACTGGATCATATAGCTCATATTTAATGGCCATTAGATGCCAAGGTAGCAAAAGTTACTGAATGATTTATGGCTGTTTGGAAGAATAGCTGCTCTGTGAATGGAAACCAGCTGAAGGGTTTAAATAGTATTTGTGGTGGGGGAGGGGGATGTGTGCACACGCGTGTACAGTGTGACGGGAAGTACACCCATTGTCTTAAGTCAATTATTAAATAATTGCTTTTAAAGTTTTGCTGCTACAAATATTCTATTTGCTATGACAACAAATGAGTGAGAAACTCATTTGGTTTCTAATGAGTCTCCCACCCTGTTGTACCCATTGATGGTAACCTTGCAGCCTTGGTGAGCTAAGTGCACATGAACTAGTTCTACACCTGCTGCAGGTTGTGGTTCGAGTTGACCTCCACCTCAAATCAGGTCTTCAGAGCAGAACAAGGACTATCAGTGCCAGCTGCTTTCCAAATACTGTAGGAGAGGCTGGAGTAGGAGATCCTCTCTGGAAAAGCAGCAGGATGATATGGAGGACTGTCACAACAGCAACCTGGACATTGAGCCAGTCAGCAGGGAAAAAACATCGGACGGGAAGGGCAAAGGCCAGCTGGTTAGCAATAAGTTGACTGCAAATGATGTTGATCTCATATTTGGGAGGCTTTTAACATAACTGAATGGCCCGGCCCAAGTAAAATCTGTGTGTTAGAGCTGCTTAATTAAAAAAATATAAAAAAATAGTTATTTTGGTTGATATTGCACACATACTTTTGGAAAATAGTGAATTCATTAAACTTTAAATAATAAGAAAATTTCATTTTTTGTGGAATTAATTCACATAAAAACACATATACATAAATACACACATTTGAACTGAAGTAAACCTGCTGCAGCACGGCAGGAAATAAATTTTGACTTCTTATGGTGAATAAAGAAAAGAGATGTGTCGAAAGACAAGATGAAAGAATTTTTGCACCAGAAAGCAACAGTGGCACAGAGGTGCATTGGTTAGCACTGTCACCTCATCTGCAATAGGAGGATCCTGGGTTTGAAGCCACCAGATGGCTGTGTGGAAGTTGCATCTTTAAGAAGAGATTTAAAAGACAGGAAAGAAGTTGCCACTCTGATCAATATGGGCAGTCTCCACAGTTTGGGAGCTCTAACGGCAAAGGCCTACAGACTTTTGTTTACTATAAACAATAAATAAATAAGAATAAATAAGAAATATGTTTGTATTGATGATGCAGGAATAGAAGAAATCCTGTCACTGAACTGGTACACAGGGGCCAAATACTGCTGTATGGGGCTTGTTATTATTTTCATAGAAACAGAAGGGATCGTCTGCCGCAGCAAAAAGAGTGCAAATTGTGTAAATGTAATCAACGTGCTGACCTTTTATTTACTTTTAAAAAGAGAAAACTGCAGAATTACTGAGGTGGTCTTTATGTCATTTTATTCTGAAATTTTAAGTTGTTAGTAGTGAAGGTAATTACAAAAGTTTTAGTTTCTCTAAAAAAAAAAAACCATCCAAACAGGGATACAACAATATTCAAGCGCTGTGGTGTATTATAGCAGATGTCTTAAGCCTGAAAAAAATCCTGACTATTACTTTCCAAATGTGCATATTTTCACATTTATACCACAAATAAAAATGGTTTCTCCCCCACGATCCTGATGAATCTTGCAAAAATCCATCTACTATGTGTTTCTGTTAAAACTTAAATGCTGGCTGATACATTGATATCAGGTTTCAAACATCATATTGTCATCATATTATCATAATGTGGAAAGGCAATTTTAAAATTACACAATAAGTGATCTGATGGGGAGTGGGAAATCACAGCAATTTTTAAAAAGTTGTATATTGCTCAGAAACTGAGTCCTCCTGCTTTTTATAGTGAAGAGCAGATGTGTCGTGCCTGAATAGACTTTTCATAATATTTAACAGCACATTTGGAATGGTAAACTGAAGTAATCACAAATATATGCATATAAAAAGGGCACACACAGGAGAAATTTTCATTTGTACAAACATTAACTAGTAAAAAGTGTCATCAGCTCATTGCCTGATGCATAAACAAATCACCTGAATTTAAAGGCTGTCTGTGGTAACACTGGTGACCTGCGGCTGCACTCTGTTCCTGTTACAGCTGAAGAGCCAGGCTGCCCTCCTGTGGCGGTAGCGCTTAGACAGCAGCACATAGACCACTGGGTTGATGCAAGGGTGCAGGTACTGGAGCACAGTACAGATAAAGTAGAACATATCCCAAGCCTGTCCGTGACGATACAGCCCCAGGTACACACACAGCTCCAGCACATAGCCAGGCAGCCAGCACACAGAGAAGGTAGCTGCAGCCAAGAACACCATGACAGAAGCTCTGCGGGTGTTTTTGGCACTGGACACTGACATTACAGGACTCTTGTGGAGAAATAGAGCCAGGCGGACATAGTTGAATGCAATGACTAGCATTGGAACAAAGTAGTAAAGTACAAACTGGCTTAGGACCACTTGGTAGTGGTGCTCATGAATGGTTGGAAGGCAGAAGGAGAAGTTTGTCAGGTTTGGGCCTACGCTCGTTTTGGTAGCAAACATTCGCAGAGGCAGGCTAATAAAGAAGCTGAGGGCCCAGACCAAGACAAACATAAGAATGACCAGATCCATGGTGGGAGGCTGGTATGGGTTGGTGATGATCATGGCTCGAGTCATGGACACGGCACACAGCGAATAGGTGCTTGCTGCCAGGCTGAAGGCTAGCAGGAACTGGTAAATCTTGCAGGAGATGTCACCCAGAGGCCAGGATTGACTTAGAGCAGAGTGCAGTGTGAAGGGGATGAGCAGGAGAGTTAGGAAGTCAGCCAGAGCCATGCTGAGCAGAAGGATATCGAGGCGGTTCTTACGCAGTGTGTTGTGCTTGGCAAACAAAGAGAAGACCAGCAGGTTGGCACACAGCCCAGTGCTCAGGATCACACCACAGGTACAGGCAAAGATTAGCCCATAGGTATTGGGAATAGCCATGTTATCATTGGGCTGACATCACCTGTCAGAAAAAATGACATTTGGATCTTGAGATCTGAAAAAAAAAAGAATAATGGATTAATTCATTAATATATATATATGACTCTGCTCAACATTAAAAAAACATACCACAAGTCTATCAAATGGCATCCATGAGGCTTTTGTAGACCTACAAGTGACAGAAAACTATATTGTCATATAACTTCACCAAAACCATATGATGTAAGGCAGTGAGTAAACAAACACACACACAGAGCAATACTGTTGTTTACTGAGGAGCCAAATGTATACAAATGTTACAATACCACTTTAAGACAAAGCTGGGAGCCACTAAATAGCTACATGTTTACTTAATATATGATGTTTAACAAATAAATATGGTTCAACTCAAACGTGATAGCACTGTAAACTGCTTCAGATTGATCTTTTTTACATACTCACCATTGTCCCTCCATTAGCTTCCAGCTCATGTCCATGAGTGAACTATCCTCATTATGTAAAATGGAAAAATTTACTGGTTTGTGTCCTGTTAAAACAGACTGAAGAGAGATGTGAGAGCCTCTCAGGACACATTACAAAGTGTGATCGCTGAATGTGAAGGCAAGAAAGGCAAACATTACTTGGGCCAGATTGATTCTGGTTGACTAGATTTAAAGAGAAATGGACTCTGATCACTCATGTAGAGAACACTGATATTCTGTACTGCACATTTTGTTATTTCTGTTTAAGGGCATTTGTGTTTCTTTTGTTTTAAGATGTTTGAAACCCTGTAGTCTAGTTGTACACATATAGGTAATATGGGCCTATTTGGGAAAATAAAAGATCCTCTGAAAAGGTCTGGCCTGGAGATTAGTCAGCAAAGCTAACTAGATACCTCTGTAAACCTGAGTAGATGATAAATACGCTGATAAATATTATTGCCTTATAACACATGTGGCAACAGCAGCAATGAGCACTGCAAAAGTAAACAGTAACATTGAGCTTTTTTTTTTTTAACTTTTCTCCAAGAAAAATGATAAACAAGCTTTACTTCGAGAAAGATTTTTTTGTATTTAAAACAGGAATAAGACGGAGGAAAAACTAATGAATTAGACTCACAAGCTGTGATAAAACAACACCAAACAGGTTGAACGGGATATCAGGAGCCTAATTCCTTCATGGGCACTGCAGTAGGACTTCACAACAACCAATTTGTATTTACATGAAATGTGAAATGTCCTCGGGTCTGTACACCCTGTGAGCCAAATACTTACTGTCAGAAGTCTATTTATATCTACGAACGTCTGATCCTGAACATAAACAACAGAGTACAAGCGTTACTAAGTTTTGTCAGTTCAAGTCGACAGTGTGCCAATTTCACTGTGTTTTATGTTTGTGGTTGTCCATCCATCGTTTTTGTGAATGTGTTATATTAACCCTGAAGTTTTTTTTTTTTCTTATTTGGCGAAAGGATGAACTGACTTAATAGTCAAAGGTAACTGTTACCTCACAAAACACTTTTTAAAAATTCATATGCTAATTCTGATAAAAGTTTACACCAGTGTCTAAAATGATCAAATCATTTTCCATTTATTCATCCAAAAGGTCGAAGGTCAACTTCACTTCCCCATAATGTTGTGCATTGTGTACACCATAACTAAGGAACAGAAGCAAAGATGGATTGGCGTTATCTACTTTTCATAATTTGGTGCAGCAATAAACTGTCTTTGATAACAACAAGCTAAGATTAGCATTAGCTTAACTACTGCAGTTGTTCACTAAAATTGGAACGCAAACACATTTTGCTTACAATAGGTTGTCCAATTTAAGGCACTGAACAGCAGAGATGCATACGCGAAGATTTGCACACAGGAGGAGAGATGAGGGAGACAGAGCGAGACACTGTGCAGCTCATATTTACACTTGTTTACATACAGTAATGAATAAATTAACCTACTTTTTGTGAACAAGTGGATGCACATACTGCAAATCCACAGAAAACCCAAATCTCACAGTGTTTCACTGCTGCATGCATTCATGGATATGTGTGAACCAGAGAGAGGGAAAAAAAACTCAAAACTCCACATCAAATGTAACCTGATTGGTTCATTTTATATATATATATATATATACAGATGTGAATTTGAAGTTAAGAATCTGTAAACTTAAAAAAAAACAGGTTTTGAATACATTTATACACGGTGTAAAATTGTTGTTTTTTTGCTATTTCTGTGCACATTCGGTCTCTTTTTTTCTTTACCAAAGGTTTTACAGAAATCAATTATAAATCTTTTTTCCATTTGCAAATATTTCAGTTCTTGGTTTGAAACTAATTCTCACTATATTATACTACGGTGGCCCAGAGGTGTCAGGCCAAATACAAAGCCACTGTATTATACCCTTTGCATATATAAACAACCACAACAATAGCATACTGTGTTACACAGGTTGATTAATTGTTTATATACCAGTTATGAGGAGGAGCAGCAAAAGCAGTTCAGAGAAATGCATGTAAAAACCTGTTTCATTGATTTTGTTCTCTGTTCTTTCCCTTCTTTAGCAATATTAATGTTTCTCTACATTGTTTGATTTCTTCAGTGTGAGCTGCAGGCTTTATCAGGCTTTCCGCAGCTTTTATGACTCGTTTTAGCTAATGGCCTATGGTGTACACTGCTGCTCTTCGTTCAGGATATAGCTGACGCAGATGCATCTGCTAACCCCTCCGTTATCAGTGTCTGTGTCTTTCATTCAGTGGCTGTTAAAGTGTCACATGTTCTCAAGTGGGACATTAACAGCTTCATTGTGTTCTGTTCATGCCGAAAGTCAGCAACACTTTTTTTCACACTGCTACCTTCAGCAGACATTTTAAAAATCCCTGTTTTGACCCAAATGTTACACTTATTACCCTCTTTTATTCTTAATATCAATACAGCATTTAAAATTTTTTTAAAGACTTTGAGGGAAAATTTAGTATGTAACCATGTTGCACATTAATCATCTTTACAATCAATTAGTGGATTAACAAAAACATTTTCAAAAATTGTGTAATCTTATACAATAGTTAATGGAATAGGTTTGCATTTTAAAGTATTGGTTAAATTAAAAAAGCAGCTTGAAGAGACCACAGTGGGCTCCTAGAAATTGCATTATCCAGTACAGACCAGTTATTGATGAGTCAAGCAATCAGAAGATTAATGGGTTATGAAAATAACCCCTGTGTTGTCCACTAGCAGCTTTTAGATGTAAAATCATACTCTGCACTCACTGGCAGCTTTATTATGTACAGTTTGTACACTGGTTATACTGAGTTGGACCCCTTTTGCTTTCAGAACTGCCTTAAAATTTTCATGTTAAAGATTCAACAAGATGCTTCTCAGGAATTTTGGTCCATATTGACATGATAATATCGCTGCACATTATGATGTGAATATCCTGTTCCACCACATCCAAAAAATCTCTACTGGTTTGAGATCTGGTACAGTGAACTCGCTGCCATATTCAAGAAATCAGGTTGAGGTGATTTGAGTTTTAGGACACGGTCCACCATCCTGCTGGAAGCAGCCATCAAAAGAGGGTACACGGTGGGCATGAAGAGATAGACATGATCAGCAACAACACTCAAGTAGGCTGTGGCGTGGTACTAAGGGGCTCAAAGGGTGCCAAGAAAATAATTCCCACAACATTAAACCATCACCAGCCTGAACTATTTAAATAAGGCAGGAAGGATCCATTACCATCCTTACCATCCAAATGCTGCCGCAGAAATTGAGACTCATCAGACCAGGCAACATTTTTCATATATTCTATTGTCCAATTTTGGTGAACCTGCACAAACTGTAGCCTCAGTTTCCTGTTCTTAGTTGACAGGAGTGACTGGTGTGGTCTTCTACTGCTGAAGGTCATCTGCTTCAAGGTTTGATGTGTTGTGTTGTTTATTCATCCATCCATTTTCTTCCCCTTATGCCATTCATGGTCAGAGGCTATCCCAGCGACCATAGGGGGAGAGGGACAGAGAGACAGACAAGCGTTCACCCTCACATTCATACCTATGGGCAATTTACAATCACCAGTTAACTTAACTCCTGTGTCATGTAGTACGAGTGGTCATTTGTGTTACTGTTGTCTTCATTAGCTTGAAACAGTCTGGCTATTCTCAGATCTCTGGCATCAACAAAGCATCCTCTCCCAGAGAACTGCCACTCACTGGATATTTTCTCATTTTTGGACCATTCTCTGTAAAGCCTGGATGATTGTGTGGAGAAATCCCAGCAGATCAGCAGTTTCTGAAATTCTCAGACCAGCCCATCTGGCACCAACAACCGTGCCACATTCAGAGTCACTTAAATCAGCTTTCTTCCCCATTCTGATGTTCACTTTGAACTTGAGCAGGTGATCTTGACCACATCTACATGTCTAAATGAATAGAGTTGCTGCTACTACAGGTGTACCAAACAAGGTGGCCAGTGAGTGTAGTTTCTACAGACCTACACAGTTCACAGTTGTGCCATACTGTGATATCCATGTGGAGATGGCAATGCCTGTTTAACATGTGCTATTGTGCTATAAGCTGAACTGGTAATAAATCAGATTTTTTTTTCATGATCCAGTCATAATCAAGTGATCAGGTCTGTGGTTAAAATTATTTTTTCCTTTTTTTTTTTGTTTTGTTTTGTTTTTTGCATTCGTCCCTTCTAAAGAAAAACCAGAGTATGAATTGAACAATGGTTTTGGAGAATTGTTAGTCTCCTGGTAATTTGCCATTCTATGGCATTACTGCATCTATTAATGTGTCAATTATTTTCTACATTTTTATAATCTATATTAGAAAATCACAATTCCAATCCCAACTTAATGCCTACATAAGCTCCTTTTTGTCTCACATTCAAAAATACAAATATTCTAAATATTTAAAGTATTTTTGCTCAAAATATTGAATCAAAATATTGAATCAAAAATATTGGATTGGTTTTCTGTTGACTACTTGACTACATGACACAATTACTCAGCAAATAATCTGGCTCTTTGTTAATGCCAAATGTTCCATTCCTGTGAATAAAGACACTAAGAATCAAAAATCTCTCTAAGGACTATATATTTAATGTTTGAATAACTGGAAAATTATACAGTATGCCCTCAGTGCAAGTGCAGAACATTGTGAGTCTGATAGCCCCTGATTCTGGCTTATTGTAAAAGAAAAATAAACTCAAATGTTAAATGATGGAAGTGGGTTTAATGAAGCGTCTGATAAGTTATCAAAGGTGTGAAAGGAAAGCAGGACCACCATTAAAAAAAAATCACTAAATCAAATCTCAACCACAAAAGAACATATACAGAATATAGCTAAAGTGCATTATGGAATTTAGTCAGCAGCACTGAAATACATTCACAAAATAAATATACATTTTAAAGTAAAATAAATTATGAACTGATGGATTCATTGAACAGTTTGTCGCGTGTACGTCTGTAACAGTCAGCACATATGGAGCCAAACAAAAGCAGATTGCTCAGCGTCTCATTATTTGGTGAAGTTATTACATATAGGAGATAAATACTTCCTCCCGTGTTTTATTTGTGTACACCTGAAACTACAGAATATTTCACTGCTTTGAAGTAAATCAGGGCTGCAAAGTTGTAAAGATTTTCCAAATAAATATGGACTAAGCAGGTGTTTTCATGAAAGTCCAGGAAGTGTGAGATTATTTTACAGCAAAAAATACAAACAACAATGCAAAATATTATTATACAAGCACAAACCCGGGGTCATAATATGAAGTGACTGAGTCTGGCATAGTTTGAGTCTGTCAGGCCTCAGTCAGCCTGTGTCAGTGTCTTAGTGCAGTACCATTTAAAGGGTACTGGGTTATTTTTATTTTTATTTTTTAGGGAGCCTTCCTTCACGGCCCCTTTGTTATAACAGACCGTGCACGCCTCCTCTTCTTGTCATTTTCTCTACGCCGGCCCAACCTCACCTTTTTTTTCCTCTTGGTGGCAACTTTTAGCGGCTCCTTATAAGCCAGAGCTTTGTTGGTCTCCTGGGGGAGGTTAGGGCCCACTCTGTCCTCCCTGAATCTGTCAGAGAGGTCTTTGGTGGCCCCTGAGGGCTTCTGGTGATTTCCACTGAAGGTTTGGCTTGAGGTTCTGCTTTGCACAGGTGGTGCATGCTCATCAGCAGTGTGTACCTCCTCCAATAGCTCGTGTAGCCACATGCGGCGCGTGTACTCATGTATGGTGCGGCCCTTGTCGTGCATGAGCTGGGCGTGGCCTACTGACCTCTTCCTTACAGCAAAAAAGTGACAGAGTTAGATTACATTGTATTAAAAAACAAAGGTGCTGAAAAAGCCACATGATTGACTATTATAAATCTGTTTTAATATCTCCCTTGATTCATTAACTATTTTATTCTAACTTGGAATTTATTTTGACACCTCAGTGTTGAGTTAATGTGCTTGAGAAGCGGTTGGCTGGTAAAATTTAAGGTCAGGCTTCATGAAACCTCAATACAGTAGGTGGCAGCATAAACAAGTCTGAGAGTTGTCACTAATCCGAGTTTAAGACAGAGAAAACCTCCTGTGCTTTAGTTTATATGTATAGGTCCAAATAAGCTGTACGAATTCTCAGGTATTTGTAAGTTGCCAGTTTTTAAACTTCAATATTGCATAGAATATTATTTTATTTGTTTATTAATTAATTCATTAGTTTTTTAAAGTTATTATAAAGGTAACTCACGTTCTGTTACTAAGTGCATCAACTGGTCTCCCATCAAGAGTCACCGGGGAGCACAGCAAGAACACAGCCAGACTCCACTGATGAAGCACGACTATAGAGCACATCCTTGAGCCAGACATGTAAAGAACACAATGAATATCATCAGTCTCTTTAAGGAGTTATGCCACACTTTTTTTTTATGAATTAATCCTAAACTGTGTGCCTGTTTTTCATCTGAAAATTGACACACATATTAAGGAATTGAGACCTTCCAGCCATTAAGCAGTGATCTGAAAATATAGAAGTTTAAACTTACTTTTTTTCCAGTGAAAATCCAACAAGAAAATGTAAGCTCTTAAGAGATGGCGTTGTTGCAAAAATTATTTTACAAAAAAATGAATGAAAATTAATCTGCCAAACACAATTTGACCCATTCAGAACTTGTGACCAGATCCATTGGTGTAAATGCAGCCTGGGGAAATCCCCTGCGAGTCGGCTCCATTCATTTGCCTCCCAACAGTGTGTGTTAAGCTATTTATTTCTTCCCAGTGTCCAAATAAAAGAGGGATAAAGATAGAAAGAACAGAAGCCCATCGGCTGCAGAGCCACAACTCTGCTCAGTCCTGCAGTAATCTCATGCAGAGTAGCACTGAAGCATTATCTGTGGTGGTCAGAGCTGCAGAGCAGAGCTGAAGGCTCTGTGAGTGAGCCTGTGTGAGTCCGTCTGAGAACAGGCACTGAAAGAAAGTTAAACTCCTCTTTGGGTGAAGATGCATGCAGTACCTCAGCCCCTACCCATTAAGTCCAGTGCTGACACCCTGCCCAACCTCCCAACTCTCACCTCTCCTCTGGCTCCCCCCAACCTTTCACTCACACCTGCTGTGACATGAAGGTGGCACCGATGCAACGTCCAGTCATGCAATAAACAGAACCCTGAAAAAACAAATGAATTAATGCATATTTTGATCAATTTCTTTTGGATTTAGTGGTGCTTTTAAAGTATAGCCTACTAATAATTCCTTCATTACGAGCTCAGAAATGACAGGTGTGCACCAGTGTAGGTAATCATGAGTTACCAAGCAGAGAGTGGATGGTATAAGGGGTGGGGCAGGGTTACTCCAAAGTAAACAGCCAGGCCTAACCACTTTCCCAGGGGAGAATGACCATAACCTCAGAAAAACCCAACCCACAGCCTCTCACTGCAGACCATTCAGTTCACCTCCACTCTGCCTCAGCAAACCAGCTCACCACCGAATGGTTACAGTGGGTTCTGAGGTATCTCTCATATTCACCTATAATGAGACTACAGAGGTTTTGCATGATGCAGCTGTATACAATCCCGGGTGCACAGTGCACAGTGATTTAATAAGTGCGCATGTTAAAGCTTACCACTCTCATGTAAGAGTTGCCTCTGTGACTAAAAGTGCATGTATTTTTAGTCTCACATTGACTGACAGTGCACCATGTCCCAAGTGTGGAAGCGTATGCAGCAGAAGGAAGGGTGTCTCTTATTAATATGATCCTTTACATTTGAACATGCTTAATTTTAATGATTATAAATATTGAAATAGCTACAATCTATTATAGTTCCTACAATGCCTGTCATTGTTTGTAAAGTTGCAAGAAAGAGGTGAAAATGGCAGCAATTGATAATTTTTTAGACTTAAGGTCAGTGCACACACAAAGGAGTTTTTGGACTAGTTTCCTAATCTGTTATTTGTCACTTGCACATCTCACAAAACAGATACGCTTATGTTTTATGAAACACCGACTCCATGCCAAAGTGGTAGATACACCCCGCTATGGTAGTCAATAATGTTTCATTTTTATTCAGCTCAATAAAACTCTGCTCTTTTTTCAAACTTTGTGATGTTTTTTTTTTTACTCTTTAATCTCGCAGGTCGCAGGAACGGATGCACTGATCTATTTGGCTATTGGTACTCATTCAGAAAGCTAGATCAGGTATCTGTGACAGTGGGCTGATGTTGCTCTGTGTTTACTACAACACACATCACCAGCTGCTAGCAATAGAGCTAATATAGTATGTAGGAAATTAACAGCAAAGGGTCAGTAATTTGGAGGTTCATGTTGCAATGCCAACAACATTTGTTTGCAAAATTTTCATCAACAAACCATGTTGAAAGTGAGTTTTCTGAATAGCTCGGATGATGACGATGCTTCTTTTGTGTGTGCTCACTCTTGTTATGTTTGGGGTAACACATGTTGGGAAGCTTTTACTGCCCATGTGGTAATGTTTTGTTGCCACCTCCATTAATATTATATCACCTGTGTCACCTATGTCTCCTTTGTCTTGTACTTAGTTTTACTTCCTCCCCTGTCATATTATCTTGTCTACAACTGACTAGTTTGCCCCAGCTGTCTCCACTTCCCTCATCACCTCAAGTGTATAAATAGTCTTGTCTTCCCCTCAGTCTTCATCACAGTGTCTGAGTTTCCCAGTACAGTCCCCTTTATGTATCCCTTACAATATTTATTTGCTTTTTGGACTTTTGTTTTTGATTCTTGCTTTCTGTTTTATCACTCTGTCTGTTTCCTCTGTTTTGCATCCTTTAAAATACTTTACTATCCAAACAGTGCACGGACTATAACATCAACTGTCTGACTGACTGCCATGCAGTTTGTTCCTGACTCCAGATTTGGTCTTGTTTTTCTTAAATATCTTTTAGGTTGCTAAGACTGTTGAGTTGCTTTATTGCTGAATGTTGTCACTCCTTATTTAATTTTATTTTGCTGGTTTTGTCTAAAACCCAGCAGTATGCCTAAAGCTTATTGCATACAATATTAATCAGTGCTTATTCACACCATTTAAATTTTTCTTTTTTTACTGTGCAAAAAAAAAAGAAAGCAGTGTAATGTACACCATGAACAGACTCTGCAAATGTTAGTCTATTAATATTTACATGTTATTTCTAATACAGTGAACACAGTTTATTCAAAATCCTAAGTCATTTATGTGGTTACTGTACCATACTGTTTTACTGGATGGAATAACTGGCATTTCTCCTCGTGAATAAGAACCATAAATAATTTCTTTGCAGTGATGATTAGTAGAATCACTTCAAGCCAGTCTGGAGACCAGTTGGTGGTAAATTACTTAATAGAGGGTTCTGTATTTTACAAGCAGTCATGATTCAGTTCAGCAAGGTGTCCAGAAAGGGTTTGGGGCTAGGACAAATATATGGCAGACCCCCCCCTGCTGTCTCCCAAATTCAGCTTTCTTCTCTTTCCAGTGAGTCTGCCCCAAATGCCCAACACTTAAACATTCGGTAGGGGAAAAAAATACCTCATCTGATTCCATTCTGCAAAGACTTTACCTACAAAAAATATGAAAAAAATCCCATTTCCTGGCAGACTGCAGCGCATGGAATGGGAGCCAGGAAAGCTGCTTTTGATTCATGCTAAATTGCACTCTCAACACAGAACAGTATTCCTGTCGGTTTTTCATCCTTTTCACGTTGCCCCTAGTTCACATTCACACATACAGAACATATACACACCCACCCACCCCCATTTTCAAAGAATGTGGACCCAACTGGCGTATACATGCTCTGCATTCGGAGAAACACCCTAATTTCATGCTTAAATTCAGAGTTCATCATCTATTTTTAGATGCCTTGTACCCATTCCCTACATTGACCCACCCTATTATGTCATAAATCCTGGCTCAAGATGGAGTCACAGTTCCTGCTTTTGTTGTGGAGTTGCATTCAGCGCCACCATGTCCAGCATCCTCTATTTTATAACTATTTCGGAGCTCCTCTTTACCTCTGAATGCTGTTTATTCTTTAAAAGGAATTAAAGCATTTTAGTAAAAAGAAAAAAAGCACTACAATTTCTTTTTAACGTTTGGAGTTTTGTATAAGTTTGTTGACAAACCTATACAATCCTCCAAAATAAAAATCTGAAGTTTTAATGTGTATTTGATAATGGCTCCTTTATTATGCAGTCAGGGCTTTGATCGTTTGGCCATTTGTTCACATGAGAACTTCAGGTTTGTTATGCTGGAAAACCTCACTTGAAGAATGACTTTTGCAGAGTTACTTTTCCCTCTTAATGGTTTTTTAACGGCGAGTTTCTGCATGGGCCATTTCAGTTAGTCCATTCAAGGCATGCTTCATAATGTTGTATTGTGGGAAGTTGGAAGAATTTTCTGCAGATCATTCACACCTACTAATCATAACTGTCATCCAAGGAATGGTCTTTATACCTTTTTACCTTAAGCTATTTTCATCAGGTCGGCTACAGAGGCACATTTTTATTCAGAAATGCTCCTGAGACAAAATTTAAAATTGATCCACTTTTCCTTTTCGTGTGGTGGTTTATTGATGCTTAAATCGTCACTTGTTTGAGAACTGGTTTTATGTATCAAGCACATACTTTAGTGAATGACATGAAATCTGCAGTAAGGATAACGAGCTTTTTTTTTTTTCATCAGTCACTAAAAATGAGGGAGCATTTTATTTTTAAATGGTGTTAAAATTCTGTGACAAAAGCATGTGTTTTGGGCTTTGCCTAAACTATAATTTTGATTTACTTTCATTTTTATAAATGATTGCTTTTTGCAATTTATAAAGCTACTATGGTCAAATTTTGGACATTATTTTAGCTTCCAAATTATTTCTTAATTGATATCTAAAAGAGATTCAAACGGACCTGAAGACAGTCAGAGCTGACCCAAAAAGACCTAAAACACAGACACAACCAACACTGACAACAGCAATAGGTGAAAACAATTAGTACATTTAAGCTAAAGTTCACCTGTAATTTGTTGTCAGCTTCAACATACATGATTTTTATCTTACCTAGACCCTCAGATATACCATAGGAATCCCGAGTGAACCTGTGTAGACTTCAAATGGGTGGCAATGAGTGAAAATCAATGTAGCATTTCGAACTATATAAACATGCCTGAGTGGTGGAGATTTAAAGCCTTGTCATCTCATTAAAGAATTGAAATTACAGCACTGCTGGTCATGGCAAATGTTGAATTAATACTGTTTAAAGCAAGGATGTTAAATACAAACCTAGTTACAAAAAGATTTGGGTGCTCTGTAAAATGTAACTAAAAACAGAATGCAGTGATTTTCAAACTTCATAAACACATATTTTTTTCACAATAGGACATAGAAAACATGCCAAATGTTTAAACTGAGACAAAAAAAAAATACGGTCAGTTTGAATTTGATGGCAGCAATGTGTCTCAGGAACGTTGGGATGGGGGCAACAAAAGACCGGAAAAGGAAGTACAAAAAGAAACAGCTGGCGGAACATTTTACAACTAATTAGAATAACTGGCAACAGGTTAGTATGAAAAGAGCATCTTAGTTTCTCAGAAGTGAGGATGAGCAGAGGTTCACCAATCTACAAAAGAAGAAAAAAAAACAACTCTAAAAATGTTCCTCAAAATAAAATTGTGAAAATTTACAGTACATAATATCAACAAAAGATTCTGAGAATCTGGAGAAATCTCTGTGCACAAGGGACAAGTCAGAAAATCATTCTTAGATTCTCCCCCATGCAGCACGGCATTAACAAACAGGCATGATTCTGTCATGGAAATCCCTGCATGGGCTCAGGAACACTTCCAGAAATGCCTTGCGTATTTCAGCAAGGCAATACTAAACCACATACTGCATCTATTACACCAACATAACTTCATAGTAGAAGAGTCTGGGTGCTGAACTGGCCTGCCTGCAGTCCAGACCTTACACCGACTGGGCAAAAAATAGAACAAAGAGGGCCCAGGACTGCTGAGCAGCTAGAATCCTATATCAGACGAGAATTCCTTATCAGGAATTGAGGTTCTATACAGTCCTTGCACCATAACCGGCCTGACAAAAGGGTCAAATTTGTCCAGTAGATGGCTTTGCGAGTTTTAAAACTGAAGAGGACAGGGGCAAGAATATTGGGTTTCTCACTACGTTTTGAACCAAGAAGCACAAAATGATTTTGATGATTTTGAAGCATCCTTACTGACAAAAACATTACTTAAGGCATGCCATAGCATTTCTTTGCAATTACAGTAAATTGAAAGTAAAAAAAAAAAAAAACATTGAATATTTTAATAATACACTTGTGTTTGTATGCAGTTGTTGGGCTTCATGTGACCCATGCACTAAAATTAGTTAGAAGACCAACGCCACTGCTTTCCAATCAGAACATTAAGTCAGACAAGAAACTACAAGCTCATTTTGATTAAAAGGAGTCACTCTCAGACCTAGACTAACAGCACTGGTCTCTAAGTGCAGCACCAAAAAAAAAAAAAAAAAAAGATAAATACATACATAGATATTTCTATACTCACATACAGTCCTGTTTCACTAAAATCACTTTACACATCAGGGGTATCCTGTTGATTGTTGATCATACTGCCATGCTACATAAATGTGTGCTTCTGAATAATTTGGAGTATTTTTTAATTAGTAAAAATTATAAAATAACTCCCTGGTAATACACTGAACATTTAATATTATTTATTCATAAGCCACTTTTGTCTAACCATTTTTTACAAGATTTCAATGTAGAATAATGAACTTTACAAAATCTGGAGGAAAATGAATAATAATAATTGTAAATGTACAGTATCTGAAAGTGCAGTAACCAAATTTAAGGAAGTAATTCCATTAATATAGGGCACTTACATTTGGTGACACTGTTCAATATTATGTTGTATTTTTTCAGTGTTGCACTTTGTAGATGGTCCTTGCACACTTATTTCACAGCCGGCCACACATCAAGAATTGAGCCTGAGCGATATAGAATTTCCAAGACCGATACTGATATCTGCTGATGCAAAACATGAACAGATTTCCCTAACATTTGTTATCTTTACTAAAATAATTTAGCAATGCTGTTGAAAAATAATTGTTTTATCATTGCAACAAGTTGTGGATTACTCATTTAATTCTTAATTCCAGGGGTTCAAATATGAGAATTTTTTACAACTTATCTTTGAAAAGTGAAGCAATATCACAGCATAACTTAATATAACACAACACAACATAACATAACAAAAAAATAATAAGCTGGGGGGAAGTAAAATTTTGACTTTTTCCAAAGTTTAACCAATACCCTCACCCAGCCCCTGATTAGCTTTTGTTGTTGTTGTCTTGGTTGTTTGTTTTGTGGCCCTAATGTATCATTGCAGAAATCCTTTTTTTTTTTTTTAAATCTTCTGTTAATTTGGTGACTTTGACCCAAAGTAAGATTTTAAAATGTCTTTTCATAACCACATTATGCTCATAAAGTTTCACAACAAAATGGCTTAATTTATGACTCATTCTAATGTACCAGCATGGTCAATGTCTTTTTATTTCACATTACAGAAAAAGTACCTAACCTCTATCTTCACTATAATATCCAGTTGTTATGCCTGTCTTGACATACTGTAGTTGACCTTGTCATGACTGTCAATTGTTCACTTGTGTCAGTGCAACAGCATAATTTGCTTGTTGATTTCCCAGCTTGGCTGTAATAGAGTACAAGATTTCTCTTTGGAAGGAAGGAAAGACCCCTATGGAAGAGTCACCAAGGGAACTGTTTACCCTGCCCTAGATAGGGTTACCAGGGCCCACCCTGGAGCCAGGTCTGGGGAGGGAGCTCAAGGGAGAGCATCTGGTGGCCGGGCATTAGCCTGTGGTGATCGGCTGGGCACAGCACAAAGAGAAGACATGGGCCCACCCTCCTGTAGGCCCACCACCCGCAGGAGACATTATAGGGGTTGGGTGCAATGTTGTCGGGTTGTGGCCAAGAGCAGAGGCCCTGGCAGACCGATCCCCAGCTATCGAGACTGGTTATTGGGACATGGAATGTCACCTCTCTAGTGGGGAAGGAGCCTGAGCTGAGCCTGAGCTGCCAACTGAACACTGATCCAACTCACCACCAGGTGGTGGTGAGTTGTCTGAGGCCATGGTCCTCAGTCAGAAAAGGATGGAGTGCCCACTCTGGTTCAGGGAAGAGTTGCTGCCCCAGGTGGAGGAGTTCAAGTATCTCAGGGTCTTATGCATGAGTGACGGGGGAAGGGAACGGGAGATTGACAGATAGATTGGGGCTGCGTCTGCAGTGATGCGGACGCTGCACTGGTCTGTCATC
>JAVDPK010002887.1:33041-72635 GCA_034780415.1 Cichlasoma orientale | reverse complement strand
AAAGTAAAAATCCTCAAAAATTGTACTTAAGTACAGTACTCAAGTAAATTTACTCCGTTACTGTCCACCACTGGTCACAAATAATGTCAAACTGGCTTCTTGAACATCACAGTGAGTTCACTGTACTTAAATGTCTGACCACAGTCACCAGATCTCAAGCCAATAGAGCACTTTTGTGATGTGGTGGAAGATGTGCATCACGAATGTGCAACCGACAAAAATGCAACATGATGCCATCATGCCAGTTTGAACCAAAATCTCTGAGACATGTTTCCAGCACCTTGTTGAATCTTTGGCACAAAGCAGTAGCAAGGTGTACCTAATAAAGCGCCCATTGAGTGCCATTCAGACTAAAAATATTGAGATATGATGCTTTTTTTTCTCCCAACCTTACCCTGGAGCTGCAGTTGCAGTTAAATATTACTCTTAACCTCAGGTTTGGTAGTTGCTCCTGAAACCACGAAACTCAGTGGCCCTATCAAAGACAAACAGCACAAATCTTTATTAACCCCAATTTCCATAATGTAGTTTCTTTTTGAATATCCCTCTATGTGGGTTTTCCACAAATTTAAGCCCTGCTATTCTGCAGCGCAAAGGTTCTTAGCTCTGTTTGATTAGGGCAACACACGGAGGTCCACTGCCACGCTGTTTTCTTTACCTGGGCCCATAACTCTTAAAAACACACAAACACTTGGGTTGTAAATGACCTGTTCATCACACAGTGACAGGAGAGGTGATTCTGGACTCTTGGTGGGCCAGGTGTGCAGATCAGGACAGCTGTGGCATGCCAAGACCTGTTGGCATGGCGACGTGGGACCGTGGAAAGTTCTGGAATCTGTCGCTGCTGGCAGAGCTGAGCTTCTGAGCAGGACTGGTGTTGGCTTTGCCTCCAGCTGTTTCTTTACAGACATGCTGAACGCCAGCTAGAGCCAGGGGCCAAGATCAGCCCAGCGAGTCTGGCCACACACAGGCCACTTATACACACGCATACAGGCACCCACAGTTATACTACAAGCTCACACAAACAAACACACACGCATTTGCTGCAAGCTGCCAATCTTTGCCAGGACAACAAAATGCAGCAGATCTGTTAAAGCTCCCAAGTTTGTCATTAATATTTATTTGTTTTAGTTAAAATCTAGCTTGTTTTTTTTTATGGTATTTGACCTCTTTCTTTCCATCCAACCATCCATTTTCTTTCATGTTGCTTTTCCAAATTAGGGATTGTCCTATCTCTCACATGAAATCACACCTGCCTATTCCCAATCGCTGATTGATGTTCCTTTGCTTTGTAATTATTCTGACTTTCTCAAATTTAAGTTTTGTGGACCTTTTATGCTTTTTTGCTTATTTTCTGTCATATAATGTTTTCACTGGTAGATACCCGTATTAATCCTGGCCAAAGTTTCAAATAATGAGGTCAACACATTTACAGATAACTGTAAGCCAAAAAAAACAGGCTTCAGACTGCTCTAAAGACTCCATTACAGAGCGTTTTTTTCTTCTCTTAGAGCTGTGTGATGTCAGTGAGTGTTGCATTCCTAATGTGGTCGCCTCGGGAGCAGCCAATCAGAAAGCTAACTTTAAGGTAGGGTACAGTTAAAGGCAAGTTGGAGCCAAAGCAAATTGTTTCAGGGAATAAATACCCAAAACAACCAAGCTGATCATTTTATTGGAGGTTTAAATAATTTGGATCACTTTGAACTCTTAGTGGCACCTCAGTGTTTGTTTGCTTTGGGGAACTAAAGGAGCATACAGGCCCAGACGTAGCTAATGATGCCATTCAGCCTAAAAATGCCAAGATACAGCTAAGTGTGAATACAGCTAATTTCAGTGACTGAATCGAGTTGCACAGAAGCCCATTATAAGATAAATACGGATTATTTTTGAATTGTTTTGAATTGTTACCAAGGGAATATATGACTTGTGAGATTAAAAATCTCTGTTGCAGCAGTGCACCAGGCCAAGATAGACAGCATTTCAATTAGCAGTGGTTGCACTAAAAATACTCAAAGTAAGTACACACACGTACACTGCAAAGCTAATGAAAGTGAAAAAGTCAGACAAAGTAATTGTCACAATCATCTCAGGCAAAACGGGGGCAGTAATGTTTTTGCTAAAGTAGCTGTCTCCAGGCAATTTAAAATGGCTTTAAATTGACTGTGAATCATGCAAAGCTACTCTAGCAGAGTCCAAGAACAAAAATATGGTGCCGGAAATGAGCATAATAGGTCCCTTTTATAAATATTTATTCAAATTGTTATATTGAAATATTTTTTAACTGTAAAGCACTTGGACTTTTTGTTGAGCTAATCTTACACATGATGGTACATCATACTTCAGTCAGTTTCTGTTTTTAAATGTGATATATGAATAAATTGATTTGGATAACTTTAAAAAAAAACAGCAACAAATTAATGACTTAAAATCATACATTTAAACATGATTTCAGTCAGATTTGCAACATTAAAATCTTTTAAATAAAGATCTTACTTTTATTCTGTGGCCAGATAAACACAGCTCTACCTTCCCATGTCTAACTAATCATAATGTGACAGTGTACTACACAGGGCTGTAATGTTCCCACTGTTGCTACCCACTATCAGTGGTGCTTGAAACCTTTGATTGAAGTACCTTTGAAAGTGGTGTCAGTGAATAATTGCTATGTTGAAATGGCCCCACCACAGAAAAATAAACTTGCCATCTTTTGTTTTCCTTGTGTGGTCGATGGTAATTCATTGAGTAAAGAGGAATGTGAGGGAATTCTTTTGAGGCTCTTGTTTGCTAATTCATTACCTTCTCAAGACTGGGGAAAGTGGCTGCGGAAATTAAAATTTATTGAAAACTATTTCAGTGGTAAAGTTGGCTGTGTTTCTTGGAGAAAGTTTTGGTCAATGAGGGGCTGACCTGTTTTTGTGGCTGCGCTCAGAGGAGGAATGTGTAGGTTTTGTGGCCCATGGAAACCTACAGTAAGAGGAACTGGTAGCATTGGCAACATATAGACTGATCAGCAGTCTTTCATGTTTAAAATGAAAACACTGGGATTCTTGTTCCTGTAGGTAAGTGGCCAATATTTTGCCAGCAGAGTATTACATGAAGTGCCAAATTGACTAAGTGAATTTGTCATAATTATCAGTGATGCGTTATTTACTTTCACTCTCTGACCTTCAGAGTCAAAGGCTTCAGCTTAGACACTTTGTCAGCCTCGAGATACGCTTTGCTGAACAACAAAAGAAAAGCCTCCTCTGTTTCTTTAGCACATTACAGGTTTAATATACACAATATGGAAAAAAGTATTGGGCCACCAACATATTACAGCTACAGGAGCTGCTCGGCCAGGAAACCCACACCATGAAGCTCCCGGCAAACAGTTTTTGTGCTGATGTTAATGCCAGAGAAGGTTTGGAACTCTACAGTGTATATTGTATTTTGGAATACATTCTGTGACTGGGGTTGCTGTGACTCAGGAGGTAGAGCAGGTCTTCTACTAATTGTAAGGTTGTTGGTTTGATCCCTGGCTGCTCCAGTCTGCATGCCAAAGTATCTTTGGGCAAGATGAAGACCCCAGAGTTGCTCCCGATGCTTTCATTGGAGTGTGATTGTGTGCATGAATGTTATATAAAAAGCACTTAGATGTAGAATGTGCTTGCATGAATGTGTGTGTGAATGCTTATTGAGACATGCTGTATAAAGTGCTTTGAGCGCTCATAGAAAAGCACTATATAAGAACCAGTTTATTCACCATTTATGATCTCTGAAATTGAAATTCTGCTTCTTTTGTTGGCTTTTCCATCAACATTCCTTCAATTGAAACCAACATTGAAAATAGTTCATATAAAACACTGAAAAATGTTGGAAATTACTGAAAAGAGTCAAATTCAGAAATAAAAAGGCAGTTTAAAATTATTTCACAGCACCCTTGGGTTTAAAATTGTGGGATAGTGACCAATTCTATAACCTAAAGTTTACAAAAAGCAGAGAAAACTCTAAAAATCTGTACAGAGTACAGCAATATCTAAGAGATACGATTAGCTAAGATTGGCCACCAGAAGCTTCCAAACCTACTAAGGCTAATTCGTAATCCTTTTCATAAGATGTTTTTTCTTGGCATCTAGAAAATTCTCTGCCCTGCCTATAAAATTGTGTTTGGCTCTGTTTTTTCCACTGATGGAACAGTTACGAGTTTTCAGAGGTCTGATCCAGGTGACTTTGGTAGGGAGGTAGTGTACGCGTTTGCTACATACAGTGGAGAGAGAAAGAGAGTGGCAATGAAGATTTCTGGCAGAACTCAGAATGTTGAGGTTGATTTTACTGTCTAAAACCCCCACTTCCAAGAATATCCTTTCCCAATATATTAACAAAACAAGAGTCGGTTTTACGGCAGTGAGCTCATTTTTTTTTCATTCACAAAGCGCTTTTACTGCTTCTTTCATTTGCAATTAAACTGAGTAAAGCATCACTTAAAGTCCTGTCATTCACTCATTTGATAGTCTGCTGGGAACCAGTATAACCAGACAGACTGAAAGACTTCCTGTCTTCTGTCCCCTCTTACCAGGCGCAGAGTTGGTGGATATGGTTAGAAGCAGTCATAACAAGCATTTTTCAAAATGAGCTTCATCTGATGACAAGCTCAGACAAATTGAATGCCTGACAGTGTTTTCCAGCCCAAGTCTCTGACGATGCTGTTCAACAAGGACCTTCTCTCCAACATTACTGAGGGAGGAAATAGAAAAACATTTTCTTGTAAATGGAGAAGACATCATCTAGGAAGGTAATGTTTTTAGCGTCCTACACCCAGCTGGACATGCAGTTTCCTCAAGCTGCTGCAGGGATTTTTATTGAATTTACCCCAAATCATTATGTTGTCACTTCAATTTCAGTCTCACATATGGCATTAAACTTAAAGTACATCTTAATGCGTGCGGTTAATGCATTTATTACTTAGCCCGAGCGCGTCCATCAACTCACAAAGTTTCACCAATAAACCAATTTCCATTTATTGTCTGCTGCTGAAGTACATCTTTTCTGTCCATATCCATAGTGACTGCCGGCACTCAGCCAACCCACCCATCTGGTCTCATTTTGACACCCAAGGCTGCCATCTTGGAAGTCTGAAAAAAAAAAGTAAGAGCTATAGAAAAGGTGACAACAGTTTTCCTTCCTAGTTTACCTCCCTGCACCACACTGAGTCTGACAAGCTGCTGAAAAATAGGACCAGGTCACATTTCACCCTCAGAAGAATGTGCAAGGGCTGTGAGTAACCCTGTGGTCTGGCTTGGCATGTTTGGTCTGGCTCCTCATAATATCATGTAGTGTGCCACTGAGGACCGAGGGCATGAACACCAAAGAGAAGTGTTGAGGGCGTTCCTACTTTGGACCAAAAATTGATGCCAGATCCTAATAGTAGCACTGTAATCAGTCCCCCCACCCCCCCCCCCTACCCCCCTAATATTAGCACCATAGCGTTTTTCTCCAGGGTGGCGGTTGGTGTGTTTGGCTCAGTGTGTCCTCTTTGACCTTAAATTCAGTCCTGCGGCTGTGTAAAGCACCTCTTGGCATCATCAGCAGGCAGCACATTAATAAAGGACTGTATTAGCCTTGTATATAATGATTTTACCCGAATGTAATACAGAAGATAATGATACCAGTGATTTCAAAAACATCCTCCGTTTTGACATTAATCCTTCTTAACAGAACAGATTACAGCGCCGATCCATAATGCTACTCTGCATGTCAGGTATATTAACTTTTTGAGCTATTGCAGCCATATGTTTTTGTCATTGAACGCTGCTCAGGAAATCTCACGGAGCTGATTTCTCTTTTATCAGAACCAGAAGTGCCTTATGATGGTGGGCTAAAGCGCAGACTGAAAAATGGTCCAGTTACACAAGGAAATAAATTGTGTGTCCCAAAAGGACTGGATATTAACTTAAAGATAACTTGGTCAATTTACTTTCAATCATAGTTGATATTCAATATCACCCCCGCTGGTGACTCTTACACTGCAGTGCTGCTTTCTACTGATGCACCTGTGCTGAATTTGCAGGAAAACTCATATCCTTGTCTGAAAGAGAAGAGCATGTCACTTCGACTAGAAGCTGATCTCTGCTCAATCAAGCCACCCAGTATGCGCTCTCACTCTAAATTAAAATTAAAATTGATATCCCCAGCAAGGCCAATATTTTTTGTTCTGCCACTAAATGTCGGCGATTTATCATTCAAACATCCTAGGGTTTTGTGTAGGTACTTTTGGACCTCAGGTACAGTGGGTTTGATGCTCAGCCAGAGACAATATCAAATCCATGCCAAGAGTCCAAGCTGTGAACGCTTGTCTGAGAGTTACCGTAAATCCTTCTGCTCGCACCACTAAGAAGCTCAGAAAGCCACAACCCTGCTATTTGCCACCCCTGTGGTCCTTACAGGTAGCCACTGAGACTCCCTAAATTATGATCTCCATGTATAGGAGAGCAATGCAAGAACAGAGCTCAATGGATAAAGGCTTACCTGTTGCCCCTTATTTTCCTCAGTGGATAAGGACCAGGGCTGTCAGTTTTCCTCTGTGCTGATTAATCTGGCACTTTATTGGATATGATTCTGATGATTAATGGCATATTATCCTGCCCCGCTGATAAAAACATTCTGCTTTAAGATATTTCCTGATTGAACCTGATGTTCCTGGCTGGTATTCTTTAAAATATGAAACTTTTGAATGTGAAAAATGCAAAATGTAATCAGCTCACTGCCATTACTGTAGAATGACATTATTTTAGGACTGTACTGTTCTCTGTGACTGTATTCAAACTTTTCAAACATTAATTCTGTGTAAACTTAGGAAGCATTTGAACTTGAACATTTTGGACTGTGAAGAACCAAAGATCGACACATGCATGATTTCTCTTTGATAAATTAAATGTAAATATTTGATTGATAGTGGCCACATGGTTCATTAACGTGGATCATTGTTCATTCATTTTGCTGTCCCTAAATAAATAGATGGGGCAATGTCAGTAAACATGATAATATTCTTAATTTGGATTTTTTTTTTCAGATGTAAAAAGTGTTTGATCAAAGGTGTCCAGAAAGGTGAAGCTCAAAACTGCCCCCACCAGCAGTTCCCAGCAGGCTCCTGGAGTCACACATCAAGGTCTGTCGCTGGCCTTCGACCCCTGCCCAGGTCTCTGTGACAGGGAGAGGCCAGGACTGAGTGAGCCAGAGGAGACAACACACCATAGCTATGTGCAACTACACAGTGAGTCCTTTCGCTCGTTGCCATGCTGTAGCTGACCGCAGGATTGCAGTGTTTACTTAAGAGCCGGTGCATAAGAGAAAGGCGGACCACCGGCAGTCGCCACCCGCCGGGCCCTGGGCAGGACCTAGGGCTCATCTTTGTTGAAAATGGCTGTAGAACCTGCCACCTCCCACCGGGCTGGCCTATATTTAGCAACAAACTGAAAAACCTCTTCATTCTTAAAAAGCTGTTTAGGTTTCCATTCAGAAGGGGGTTCAGAGGAGGACGGGTGGTGATGCTGCACTCCTGCGGTCTGAGAGATGCTTCTCATTGCCATGGACTCATCTGTGCGAGATATTTAAGTAACAGTCTACCTATGATGGACATAATCTAACTTCAAAGTGCAGCCTGATATATAATGTGGTAAAGTAAAATGATGGAAAATGCATTTTGAGACACTGTAACGTCGTACAGCTCCACAGAAAGAAGACAATAAGAACAGGATGTGGAAAATACCTCAAACACGTGTGAACACTTTTGCCAGAGCAATTATTTTCTTTACTTTGATGTAAACTGAAGCTTTTTTTGTATCATTTCATTCCCTCATTAACATGAAATGTGACTACCGGGTCTGTAAGCTGTGCGCTGCTAATGTGCTGACCAACATACTGTAGAGTTGCAATTACATGTGAACCATTCCACTCATTCCAGACCTACAAGGTGAAAACATAGAAAAAAGATTGCACCTGATCATTAAGGACAAAACTGCTAATTCATAGCAAAAGAAAAAAAAATCATCTTCCGTTTGCAAACTTCCACTAACAGTTGCTATACATGTTTGTTATAAATGTTATAAATGTACATTATTTGTGTGTTTATGCCTAAATCACTTGGTCTGCTTTCCATTCTACAAAATTTATCCTCAAAAATGTTTTTGAAGCTAAATTTTTTGAATAAGAATTGAGAGTTTTTGTTCATTTACTAAAAAATGTTTTTGAAAAGAATTCATGTTTTCTGTCCTAATGAAGCTGTTTTATTAATGACGATTTGCTGACTCTTCACTTTTTCTGTTTGCACGCTGCTCTCACTTCTCAACGTCTCATTGAACTCAAGAGGAAAGCAAATCCAAGACAGGACATGCGTATTACATGTTTTCATTTGCCCTCATATATGCCCGAATGGTGAAACAATCCCTCTTTTCATGCCCATGGTTTCATTCAGTGGGTGGCGGGAGCACCTCTATGATTGGGGATGAGGGAGCTGGGTGATTTTTTCCAAGGTGAGCACCTCATGGGAGATGACTGTTTGCTGCCATTAGTTTAAGTGCAGGAGTGTCAGTTAACCCGACACTGGCACCAGGAATACTTAATACCAGATGGAGGGAGCTGTCCTTGAAGTCTTAACAAGCAGGCGCACAGAAACAAGCCTTTATTCAGTGTGAGAGAACATTGAAAAAACTGATAACTTAGCAAGGTTACCACAAAGTGTACGTTAAATCCCACATAGGAAAAGGAGGGATAAAGGAGATTGAAGGGGGTGGGGAGGGGCAGAAGTCCAAAGTGGATAAAAACACAGTTTAGATGTTGCTGACTGTAATTTTTTATTGCGTTCAAAATACGCAGGAATATAAAACAAAGCAGTGGTTGTCACGCTAAAGGGTCCAGCTGCTTAAGAGGTGTCAAATTATTGTACCTCAGCTGGATACATCGGTGTTGGACGCCAGGGGGTGAGAAAAGAGCCAAACCCAGCAGACTTTGGCACATTTGTCCTTTACCGCTGGCACGGATGAGCCACGCTGTGAGGCTTCGGAGCATCGATAGGCCCCCGGTGTTTTACTACCCAAAACTATGAGCTGCTACATAATCTGAACCATCAAGACTGCCTCCTGGAAGAACAGCAAACATGAAGACAAGTGCTTTTTCCACATGATTCACCCCCTGGTCTATTGACCAAATAGTTCTGCTGCAGGGTGAGCTAAAGAGCAGCTCATTCAGGCAGTGAGGCCTGAACGTTTCCATTTCCAAGATTGAATAAGATAAGAACATATCAGCAAGTACCAGATTTGTCTTGGCTGCAGCAGATACAGATCTGAAAGTCATTACTTAAAATAACCTGACACCAGAAACCCCCAACACTGACAAGGAAATTGCAAGAAGTCATTTAAGTGTATGGACGCACCTCACACGAAGGTCCCCAAAGAGGTCTCTTGTTGTCAGCTTTGATAAAATCCACTCCCTTTTCTTTTTTTTTCTTTACTACTTAATTGAAAATTGAGCTTTAGTCCTGCCAATGATTGCAATAAAATGCTGAATGCACTGCGCTGTTGGCGTCTTCCCTGATCTAGCACTTGGCAACTATGAGTCCTGCTGAGTCTCTGTTGATTGTCTACTTCTCATTCATTAGGGCTGCTTAATGGGGCCTTCTAGCTTGAGTAAGGAGGTCTGTGAGCTCAGAGACCCGGTTTCTGCGAAAGAGAGGAAACAGTCGTGGGGCATAACGGTGTCACTACCGACACATCACAGGAGTCTTTCAAGAAGTGTTTGGCTCTTCCCATGCTGGTCTGGTACCAGTGTTCAGCCATGTAGACAGAAAAGCTAAGCAGAGGCAGGTCTGTGTAGAACTTCAGCCAAGTTAAGCACGGAAATATTTCTTTCCTGTTAACTTGAGGCTCTGGCAGTCACTTGTGTGAGGTTGCCCTTTCTTTTTATTCAAGAGCCACTAGCCACTAGGTTCAGCCATGTCAGACCTGTAAAAAGGCTCACCTGGCAATGAACCACAAAGTCAAGTATGTGAAATCTCAGTGCTTTAGTGCCATTTAACCGCTTAGCATTCACCATGTCACCACCAGGGTTAGGGTCGGTTTGGGGTCAGGTACCAGTCACCCTCTTTTGTAGAAATTTCACCTATTTGGAATACCCATATGAAATAAGACTAAAGGTTCACCTATTTAGCAGTGGCCAAAACAACCCAACCCTAAAACTACATGAGTTGCCAGTGACCTGGTGGATGATAACAGGTTAACAAGCACAACTGTCTCAAACATCGCTTTTTTGTCTGACAAAAACTTTGATGTTTGGCATCGAATGGCAGTGGGTTTCTTGCTCAGTAGCTCAGTAGTGCTTGCTCTCCTTTAACTTGCATTAGTAATATTTTTGTCCACCTGGGGGCAGCAGAGGCAAGCTGTGAAAACTTTCTACTTTTCTTTCTTTCTTTTTTTTTGTCTTTATTACATAACAACAATTAGATGACAGAAAGGTGGGGAAGTGATATGCAGAAAGGGTGGAACTGAATCAACAGGCTGCAGAGCTATAAGGTGCCCTTATAGCTCTGCATAGTCCAGAAATGAGGCACCATGTACCCGATAATTTTGTATCACTTCTATTCACCCACTTCACACAAAAAAATTGAACAAAAGGCAGAAGGGAAACTGTGGAGTTTCAATAACTCTCTGTGGATTTCTTACAAACATTTATAATTTTTTAAGTAAAAATATAATTTTTTAACCTTTATATCTGAACTGTGAAGTGAATTAAAGATCTAAAGCAATGTAGTGCATCTGAATGTGTCATGCAGAAGAAGCACTTGCAATGGCTCTGACAGATAATAATTGAACCTTTATCATTAGTGCTTACCAAGGACATGAATGGCCTTTAGTAAATTTTCCACCAGATGATCCAGCACAATTCCCCTTGAGTGCCTCGGTGTGGACTTAATAGAAATTCTTCATTGACTAAATGAAAGTTCACACACAGTTATGTTTGTCTTAAGTTCAGCAAGGACATGAGCAAGTTTGTCTCGGCACTCAATGGCCAAATAAAACGGGAAAAGCCTAAATCATAATAGGAATGCAAATACATGGAGGAGTGCGTCTGATATAAACAGGCAGGCTGCCAAATGGGCATCAGCGAGGGCCAGAAGGGCAGTCTCATTTTTCCTTCTGACAGAAATGTCTACAACTAAGTGTGTGTCCTTTAAGTAGAGTTTAGATTGTCAACAGATGAAAATATACTGTGTGAGCATTACTAGGTGGCTGTTCCTAGGCCAGGACACACAAAACTCTGGTGAAATACACTGCTCCAGCTGCCCGCATCCTACCCTCCTTTTTGCACAGGAAACTGCCCAGGATTTGATCTTAATTAGTTTGGCAGCAAGTAATAACATCCTTGGAGGATTAGAGATTGTTGTTATAGATTAGTGCAGCAAAAGTGGCCTTTTTTTTTTTTTTTTACTTTTCATGGTACTACAAAATGCTTCAGATTATGTAAAAAAAAATGTGTGAATTTTGTTCGACCAAAAAAATAAATAAATAAAAAATGAATACACTGCTGACTGTTACGTAAATCTAGACCATGCAGCACATCTGTGCCCACATGAGGTGACAGGCCTGTTATCATACAGTATGCTGAAGTTTTGTAACACTGATTAATTTCACAGGTATGTGTTTTGTTGTGTCAGTGGAATTGGATCAGACATTCGCTGGGTGGTAAAGGTTGACTTTTCCTAAGGTACTTCTGTGGTTGGCTCAATTTGGATTTAGAGATGCTTAAAATCCAAGATAAACTCCAGTGAGGAGTCTGCGTTCAACATTTTTCTAAATGATCAGAAATCCTCTTTTAGAACATGGTTGTTGGCGTTCGTGTTCATTCGAGAGGCACCGTCTTTTCCAAACACAACATAACATTTAATATTTCAATTGCCAATTCAACTCTCCTGGACTAGCTGCCCACTGACTCTTATTTTCACCTAAATTGTTTTTTTTTTTGTCTTCCTTTAGCCAGTTCTTACATTTGTTCTCTTGGTTTATTTAACAATCATCTGTCAAGAAATGCCATCAAATAAATTGACTGGTCGACATCAGGTGGAGCAGTTCCATTTCAAATGAACTCATTCTGAAAATGTGAATGTTGACGATTAAAGAGTAGTCTTTGATCATTTTTCAGAGGCCATGACTGTTATGCTTAAAGAGGCAGTCTCTGTGATTTTTGGCCTGAGTCTTATTTTCTGTATAAATTACATACAAAGAAAGCTTAAGAGGTGTTTCTCAAGGGCTCAACATTTTTTACGCTTACACTCCATTGGCAAATCCACTATGGAAAAGCTGAACTATACTTGAAGTGCTGTATTTTAGTGTGGTTTGGAGCTGAGGCGGGGATCAATTGCTTGGTTTCTGCAGCAGCATCCCAGAAAAGCCCCAGAGGGGCAGGTCTGAAAGACAGGTGGGGAGCCACACAGTGCCACCTCAAACCACTGTCCCCGCAGTGAGGGAGGAGGGTGTTCAGAAACCAAGGCAAACAGGAGCCAGTTGAACACTGCCGTGTCTGTGAGCAAGTCTGTAGATCTGAACTTAGTGGTTTCCTTTAAGGGATTCATTAAAAATAATTGGCAGATTAATTAACTGTCTATATGATTGTCAGCAATGTTTGTCCCCTTCCAGACCTTTGAATTACCACAAACATCACTTATTTGTTCAGTGCATTGAAATTAAATGTCACCTTAGCACGATTACCAACCTCACAGTGTTTCGTTTTGTCTTGGACTCTACAAAAACCTAAAGATATTCAACATGTAATGCAAAATAGCAAGTGCGTGTGAGCGTGCGTGCGTGTGTATGTGTGTGTGTGTGTGTGTGTGTGTAGGGGGAACCTGAGAAAAGGTGAATATTATGATTATTAAACCAGCTTTTCTCCTTTTCTTTTACGCTGTCCTTGTGTCTACAAAAATATTCATCGTTAGAGATTAAAAACTAATGATCATACTGACCCATCTTAAAACATATTCTTTGGCTTACTTTCAATTTTATACCTTCTCCTTTTTTTATACTTTTTTAAAAGTATAAATATATTAAGTTGCCCAAGAAATTATACTTGCCTATCTTTTCCCTGTAAAGCAGGTTGTATGCTTTTGTAACATTTATCAAGTTTGCTTGCTTTATGTCTTGATAATGAACAGCTCTAAGCTTTGAATAAACAATTCTGTGCACTATGTGGCATATGCTGCCCTCTTCCGTTCCAGAGGCTTCATCTAAGTCGCTGAACAACACGCCCATTGCCATAATATGAAAATCTTTAGTGGCTCTATATTATTACAAATAACTAAGTTATTTTGTATTATTGATAAGAACAAATTTACGCCGGATAGAAACTGCAGCTGTATGAACGCTTTTAACAACCAGCGCCATTATAACATTGTTATCTTCTCGCTTGCTGCGCCCCAGATTAGTGTTTTAAACTCCCATTTTCCTGCTTCATGAAATATCAGTATCAATAAAGTCGCGAAAATGACAGAAAGGTGGGAGTTTCGTCGGCAGGATTTTGTATAAAGCAGTTATCCAAAAACACACAGGTTTCGATTTCTTTGTCGCGGCAGCCTTCCAATGTTCCATTCATAGCAAGCCAATCAGAGAGGAGTTTACTGGCGCCCTCCATCCAATAGCGGCGCCGTTTAGTCTTCGGCCCTGGTGCGACCGCGGACAGACAGAAGCAAGTGGACCGGTTTGAAGCTAAGCTAATTCAGTCAAATTACTGCGAGTTAATTTAGCTTTTAACACTGATTTAATTCAAAGCACACGCGCTTATCTGTTTTCGAAAAATCGGAGCTGTGTGTAAATAGTTAAACTGTTGGGCTAACGAGCGGAATTGGACCTTTATCTTAATAAACCGCTTCTGTCCTGCTAGCTTAATTGGCAGCGGGTAGGCGCCACTTCTGTTTGACAACAGCGCTATTCCGTCACGTTCCCGGTGTTGTTTCTAACGGCTCAGTGAACCAGCTAATTTCCGTTAGCCACGAAGGAAATCACTCAGATTTATTTTTTTTAATAATAATAATAAGAAGAAGAATGGCAGAATTCCTGGAAGATCCGTCGGTTCTCACGAAAGATAAGCTGAAGAACGAGCTCACGGCAAACAATGTGCCCCTTCCCAGCGGAGAGCATAAGAAAGAAGTGTACGTGCAGCTGTATCTGAAGAACCTGACTGTGCTGAACAACAAGAAGACCCCACCTGCAGACACCTTCTCAAGCGATGAAGAGTTACCTGCCCCCGTGGTGTCAAACAAAAGTCGCTCTGGAAGGGTAAGAATTAGTCTCTTATTGCTGCCCGGTTAATCTAGGATTTTTTTTTTCCCCCCACACGTGGTGCAATATTGGTCTCCACGCGTCTGTTTGGACTGCGTTAAGTTTTGAATATTGCCGCACTGATTTTTTTTTTTTTTTTTTTCTTTATGCAGAAAGCTACCAGAAAGACGGACAAGCCTCGCACGGAGGAAGTGGAGGTGACGGATCTGACTGATGAAGACTTAAAACAGCAGCTGGTAAAGCACGGTCTGGAAGTAGGACCCGTTGTTGGTGAGTTCCCTGGATTCATTCATGTGCTACACTCTTGCGAAATAAACATGGCAAGACCACAGATGCAAACATAAAAATTAAAAAAAAGGTTTAAATAAGATAAGTGTGCTTCAGCCACTTGTTTCAAACATTAATGCTAGTAACTGGTAATGTTTGCATCAGTCAAGGTCAAAACAAGAAATTCTGGCGGTTTTCAGTTTAAGATTTAATTATAGCCCAAGCCAAGCCAGTACAGCTATGGCAAGACTAGTTTGTCTTGCTGAGCAAAAAATATCAAGAAGCTGTGTGTACCAAAAACAATAAGCTGGAAGGCACTAAAACAATCAGTAGTGCCAACTTGTAATCTAGGATAGCAACACTAATACCCCTCACCTGGAGACAATTTAATTTAACTTTAGTGATGGACTACAGGATTTGAGCAGATTGCTCAGTGATAGGAGGGGTAGGGTGTTAGATTTTCCCCTTTTCTTCCTTGGTGTTTGTTTGCTTGTATTTTATCTTTCTTATATACATAATCTAGAAATGAGGCACAATGTATCCCATAATTTTGTATCACTTCTGTTCACCCACTTCACAACTAAAAATTTAACAAAAGCCAGAAGGGAAACTGTGGAGTGCCAATAACTCTGTAGGTTTCTCTGTATGTATTACAAACATTTATAATTTACGGACAACAATAAATATCAAAAAGTATCCTATTAGTGAATACTCCTAATCTGTGTGGTACAACTAAACTCCATATTACTACACTCCCATATGAACGTGTAAAGTCAAATCTAAATTACGTAATTCAACACTTTTGCAAAACATAAACAGCACTGTACATATTACAGTCCCTAAATCCATGCCTATAAAGATCCTAACATATGAGATGCCACAATGTTGCTGTAGTTTAAGAAACGTTTAATTATACAGAAATAATTACATACAAATAAAAACGAGGGAGATGAGAGCCCAGGGAAAGCAAACACATAAGTAAGAAGACCATGAACCAAACACGCAATGGGCCATCAGATTCTGGCTTCTTGCCTAAACTAAAATTAGTGAAGGAAACAAATTAAAGCAAAACTGAAAATAGGACTGCTGGTAAATCCCACTCAACTAATAATTAATAAGCAAAATTGCACAAAGTAACTGAGGAATAATGGTAGTGGTGAGGAGAGTGGAGTGTGTGTGCAGGTGAGCCTCAGCAGCCAATGAGCACTGTGAATCAGAGAGCAGTTTAACAAGGATGATGGAAAAGGGAAAAAAAAAAAAAAACAATAACCAGGTAATCGATGAGCCGGTGCGTTAATGCACACCTAACAAATGTTTTATGATAAGAATCAAATCCATTGTCCAAAAGATTTATAAAAATTTGTACTATCGAGGATATTGCAAAATCACAAAATGAACATGGAAAGTCTTTGTTTGGACTCCAATTTTTTCTACATATATGAAAATTCCAGTTAATCTGTCATGAAAACTAACACAAATATTAAGATGACATCTAATGATAGGAGTGAAAATATGTTATCCTGTGTATTATTTCTCTGTCCTTTCAGCCTCTACCCGTAAGTTCTACGAAAAGAAGTTGCAGAAGCTTTTGGACCAGCGTCCAGCTGAACCTGAAATTCCTACAGATGTCACAACTCTTCCCAAGGCAGACAGTAACCAGAACGGCAACACAAACTCTGACCATTACAGTGACAAAGAAGATGGTGAGCTCTGAATGCACTTTAGTCTGGATGTTGTCAATTTTTTTTAATTGAGGAAAAAGGTCCTCAAATCAGTTGCATTGGGCCTTTAGGTAAACACTGGAGAAGTAAACATCACTGTATTGATATTGCCTCTTTTCACTGTTCGCACAGAGGAGGTCACTGCCCCTGAACCAGAGCCAGTTCCTGTGGTAGAGAAGCCCGTGAGAAGCAGAGGAAAAGCTCCTGTCACTGTGAGAACCAGCAGCAAACGACAAACAAAGGTGAGACATTCTGCCAAAGTTGGGTGGTATATTATTATAATTAATGTTTTTATTATTAATGAATTTAAAAATGGGTACCAAAAATAAAATAAATGTTTAAAAAGAGGGAACAACTGCACAGAAAAGTAGAAAACAAATTGTAAACAATTAGAAGAGAAAAATTTGTAAGACAAGTAATTACAACACAGTAAGAGATGATACAAAGACAATAAGAGGGAGAAGGGCAACAAGAGAGAGACAACATCACAGAAAAGCAAGTTTATAAAAATAAACTCAAGATAGCCAGGGTTTCTCTGTTATTCCTGCTTGACAAAATCTAAAACCCCAGTCAGAGGTAACAGTAGTTGTTATCTTTCTTTGTTAGTCCAGTATTTCTGCTTCAGGGTGTGCACAGTCACATAAAAAAGTGTGTTTCATGCATCGTTTGACTCTCTACACAAAATGGGCAGACTGAGCGCCACACAGGTTAGCTTCTACAGTCAGAAACATTATCAGAGGACCCGGTGATATAGATGAAAAAGCATAAGGCAAGACAGTGGTGGTGCAGAAATGTATAAGTTAATGTATTTATTTTTAGTACTGAGTATATCTCAGTGCTGCAGTTTTTTTTCTATTGTGATAGCTGGCATAACAGGTGTGAAACGTCACTTAAATATCACAGGTTATCACTGTGTTCAGGTCTGATACGAAGATGTGAAAATCACTTTAGTTTGTGGCTAGATCAAAGTCAATGGCAGCTACAAGAAATCTTTCATATCTCATGCAATAACTTTGTACAGTGCAACACATCTGTTGTGCAGCGGATCATCAAGAGTTTGTTTCAACCGTGCACCCTCGCAGTTCACCACTGCATTTCACATTGTTATGCTGAGCAGCCACTTTCATGTGATCTCATAGGTTGTTGTTTTTTTTTTTACTACTGTTTAGTAAGACATTTTAAATTGGTACATATCTTAATAAAATAACAATCTACTTATTTAAGCCATTTATTTGTTTTTTGTGGTTAATTATTTTTTCTTTTTTTCTGTTACAAAAGAATTTCATAAATCTCGCATAAAGTGTCTTATCTTAAGTACATTTATTGATTTTAATACTGTAAATGTAATAAAATGCCAACAATAGATAAATCAGTTTTCTAATCAATGGTCTATTCACAACAATTCCAGCAGAGTAAAACTGACCAAGAATAAAAATGAATTCATGCGTCACATGACTCTCTGCATTCAATTGGGGATGCATTTTCTGCATCCCCAACTGAATGCTTGCTCATTCCTGCCACTGTGTAATGCACAGTTTGCACAGCTACAGATTAACTGCAGGGTGTGATTTGGTGGTATTACCAATGTTCAGCTCAAAAGGGTGAATGTGTAAAACATATTTCCTCTGCAAAAGGAATACGACATACTTTGGAAGTGAAAATGTCGCACTTTCAACTAATTTTAAACTGAAAATTTGAACATCACCTGCTTCAGACCAGGTTACGTGTTAGCTAGTTTAAAAGACTGCAACCATCATAACACTGATAATGCTGACTTCAAGCTCAACATGCCTCACTAACCTGCTAATCTCGCTTCATAGTGCACCCTTATAATTACAGCATAGTTTCAGTTTGTATGAACATGTTTTATGTTACAATGACAGGTGGTGGAGGACATTATTACCGAAGAGACCCCTAAAAAGGCCAGTGACAGTGTGGTTGAAGATATCCTTGCCAATGAAATAAGCACACCAACGGGCATCAGGTAACACTTGATCATCATTTTTATGTTATTTATCTTTTTTCTTTGAGACACTTTCAGATTCAAACATGTGAGCCGTGTATTTGGAAATAACATGTTAAGTGTCAGATAGCCAGAGAGTGTTCAGTTTTATGTTTGTACTATTAAATCATAATGTGTCAGCTTAGGATGCTTCACACAATAAGATGTTAAAATATTATACAAACCCAACTAAAGCTGGACTGATGGATCAGCCAGTAACTGTGATTGGCCCATGCAGCTGTCTGAATCTGTGCCAGTTTCATTGGCCTGTGCTGCAGATAACATGCACTTCACCAGGAACGACACAATGCTGCAGTGCAGACTTCCAAAAAGTTTGATTGTTCTTGGTAGAAATATACCAAAATAAAATAAACATGGCGTGTTAGCTGTTGGAATACTGACTGTAAAACTAATTATCAAAATTTGTTAGTTCGAACCCCAGTGTAATCAACTCAGCTGTGATGGTTTACCAAAGTACACAAAAATGCTGAACACAGCATACTCACACATGTAAAAAAAAAAAAATGTCTGGGATATCCTGCGATTCATTATCAGTTGCAGCTCTGTCCATCTACCTGGAGTAGTTTAAAAAAAAAAAAAGTTATTTTACAGACATTGTTCTTATGAGCATGCCAACAAAAAATCTATTAAAATTTAGAAATTTCATATATATATGTGTGCTGTCAATAATGGTTCTTAAAAGAAAATCAGAATTGTAGGACTTAAAAAATCTGAATCTGCAATGAAAATTGCAGTCAGTGCCTCTCAAAACCCAACCATCCCCCATGGACCAACTACTTGGTGACAGTGGGGAAGAAATCTGACTCAGCTGGTTAGGGTCTAAGGAAGAAGGAAGCAATGATATGATTATTCATTTTCTTTTCTTAAAACCTGTAACTCAAGGTCCACCAGACCGTTTTACTGCATTCCAGTCTTCCTCAGCAGTTGTAGTGCAAGGTAGCTAGGTGAAGGACATATTTGAACAGAGCTCTCTTAGGGTGAGTGTTTTGCAACAGATGTGACAAGCGAGAAAACTTAAAGCTGCTGTACATCATTCAGAACCCCAGGGCTGTTTTCACTCTAGCACAAGCATCTCAGACTAAAACGGACCTAAAACCAGAGGCTTGTTGGAGGCCTTGCAAGCATGTAAGGGTTTCTATCTTGAGAAAAACAGACTAGTGTTCCTTCAGACTTTTTGTTTGAGGCCTTTTCAGCCAAAGGTTTTGGTTTCTTTGGTGGAGGACAATCTGAAAAGTTGCCTCCAGCTGAATACTCTGGACTGCAAGCTGTTATCTCACTTTTACAACAGTGTGGGATGTCACTCCAAGCTAACCAAAATGCATCACTATAAACCACATGAGAATCGGGGTAATATTTTACAGGTGTATACTCCCAGAGTAGAAACACCTGGCTACAAGAAGATGTTAAGCTCAAACTTGTTGCATTCACCTGGTAGCTTTTATCAGATCATGTTGTTACCATAAATAAACTGCTCTAGAGTTTATTTGGAACCAGAGCAGCTCAAATTACAGTATACAAAGTAAGTAAGTAAAATTTTATTTATATAGCACCTCTTAAGACATAAATCACAAAGTCCTTCACAACAATAAAACAAGATACAATTGGAGTAAAGGGGAGAGGGGGAAAAAAAACAAAAACTACCACACTACCTTACTTACAAAGGTAGTGTGGCTTTATTTTCTGCTAAAGATGCCATTACCCCGCTATATCTTTACGTGGCAAGTTTTTCTTGTTTGTCTTTTTGCTGCTGTTAATTATTTAAAATCTTAAAATTTGAATCTAGAACCTTTTTTAATCTGGTAAAATATGATGTGAGTGTGAGCTATGACGAGTGCAAGAAAAGGATTTATTTACTTTAAGTTTAACCAAAAAGTTTATTTTCCTGTTTTTCTGATCAGTGCAACCTGCAGGCGTCCAATCAGAGGGGCAGCTGGTCGGCCGGTGAAGCCAAGTGAGTACTGGCTGGATGAGTCCCATGTGAAGCACAGCGTCCACACCGAAAGCCGTTCATATTCTGAGTCTTTCTCCCGACCGAGCAACACGGTCTCCTCAAGCAAAGCGCCGGTTCGACGAGGCTTCCTGTCCCTGTTTCTCAAGCTCCTGCTCCTTGTGGTGGTGTGTGCTTCTCTGTACTACGTCTACCAGAACCTGGATTCGGAGCACATCAGTGCCCTCAAAGGCCTCTCCGACAGCGTCATCAACCCGATCCAAGGCGCTGTGGACAAAGCCGCCACCTACCTGGGCATCAGCGGCAGCGGTGTTGCAGAGAGCGGTGGCAACTAAAGACCATCAGCAGCCCCTCGCCATACCCACAGCACCTCCCTGCCACCTGCCACAGCACACCACAACTCAAGCAGTAAGCCTGGCTCACCTCCTTTCCTTCATGTTTGGACAAAGAACAGATCTAATTGGAACGATTAAAAATTGTCCTGTCTGGACTCGGACTTTCCTCCTGCCACAAGAGGGGGGGTATACTCAAACAGTAGCTTCTGGATAACACTGTTTGTGGCAGTCATAAGAGACTAATTCTAATGTTGATTTTAATCTGTGAATTGTTTGTCTTTGTGTGTATTTAACCCTCATATGTAGAAATGAGTGCAGAACAGAGAGGCCATTTTTATCCATGCATGGTTGTAGTTTTTTAAGGTCATACTGTAGTTTTATCTGACGCTCTGTGCCAGGTGTTTTTCTGATGGTGAAGTGCCTGGACACTGTTAGCACTTAGTGCCCTCCCTTTCTGTTTTTTGGTTGTTGTTTTTTTCAAGCACAAAGCAGCGCTTCTACTAATACCAGAATGTCTACACGTGTTTCTTTATGAATTGGGGATGCACCAATATATCAATATTGGCTGTTATTTGCCTTGTTGACTGATATCAGCTTATTGGTAAATAAGATGACTTTTCACTGGTGTTGGGGAACGTTTATTTGTTGTCTCATCAGTTTTGTGCTAAATGTTTAAAGATGGTTTGGTGAAGCGATATTTGGTTACTATCATGGTGAGTTCTTTGTTTCCCTGCCAAAAAAGGGGAATATTTAACAATAAAAACAAAATCAACAAAAGTCAGCATAGCTGTAGGTCATACTGTCACTGTAAGCATCGCTATCAGGCCAAAATTTCACAATCAGTGTGTCTTTGGTAGGAATTTCAAAATGTGCTCTGTAGCTATAGTGTTAGGTAGAAGGATTGATTATTTCTATGGTGCTCAGGTTGATTCAGTTCAAACTTTTTAATGTGGTCTGTGTTGGGAGGAGACACACAGTGTAATCAGGTAACATCACTGCATGAGGAAAATCAGCCCACGTTCCACATTCAGCGTGAATTAGAAACTTTTTATTTTTTTTATTTTTTATGGCTCATCACTGCTCAAATGATCGCTCATAACAGGCTCTGTGATCGTGGTTGAAATGATATTCTGGGCTCTGTGTATTGTAACGATTTTACACTCGGATGAGATATAAAGTTTACTGTGCTTTCAGCAACTTGTATCAACATTGTCGTTAAAATTGCAAACGGAAATTCCTGAGGAAAATAAAATTTCAGCGTTCGATCACAGGTTACTGATTTGATTTTCCATCCCTGCCAGTCCAGTTCATACGTGTACACGCGAGAGTTTTAGTGCTCTGTTGTGCTTTTCTTTTGTCTTGTTTTTATAAGAGTTCTGATCCTTCGGTCCTTTATGCAGGACTGGCTGTTTAGCGTGCACCCACATAGCCCACCTCACTGGCTGCAGGTGTCAAGACATAGCAGATGTGCAAAGAAGAGGAAAGCAAATCCTTTTTTCAGACAGTTAAACAGTTTATTTTTGTCACAACTGCTGCCTGGGCAAAATTATAAAGACGCTGCAGGTTTCTCTGAGTTCAGTTTTTCCACTTGGAGCAACAAGGATACATTTACTAGAGGGGACGTTGGAAGATTTCACGGTGGCGGGGATTGTTTTCTATTTTGATATTTTTCTAAAGTTGCATGTTAAACTTTTTATAGCAGATTGTAAGCAATACATCCAAGTAATACTGTATCTTAATCTGAATTTGCTGACTTAACTCAAGTTATTTGATCATCAGGCAGCTCTCCCACAATGGACAGAAACAACAGGGGTTATGTGGGTAAGGATTTTGAATCTGTTTATTTATGATAATGTAGGCAGTGTATCATAAAATAAACTTGGTTGTTGCCAGATTTTTTTCTTCTGTCTGTGAATCCTTTGAGACCAACAGTGTTTTTGCTTCTTTTTTTTTTTTTTTTTGGAACGCCATAGCTTTTCATTTATTGAAAGTTTGCTGTGATATTAAGAAATCAGGTATTGTAGCTACTGCTGTCTTTGTAAAATCATGTAGAGAATTAAAATTTCTGAAGTAAAAATGGTGTTCATTATGTAGCATTGCATTGTTCTAAGAAGCTAGCTTTAATTTGAGGGCAGTCCTCCTCCAGACCAGGCTCCAGGATGGCACTGATAATCCTGTCCCAGGTAAGGTAACATTCTCCATTGGTCTGTCAGTCATAGAGCAGGACCAATTTGCCTTAGGAGACCCTACCAGCAGGCAATTACCTCAGACAAGATAGCTCCTGGAAGACAAACGGTCACACAAACCCCTCCACAATGATAGAGCAGCAGTTCATGGAGGTGGTTCAGGCACCTGACTGAGATGTCTACTGGATGCCTTTAGGTAAGGTGTTTCAGGCATGTCAAGCTGGGTGGAGATCAAGGACTTTCTGGACAGATTATGTCTCTCAGGTGGCTTGGGCACGCCTTGTTTCCAGAGAAGTTCTGGAGGACGTGGCCGGGGACAGGGCAGTATGGACATCTCTGCTTTAACTGCTGTCTCCAGGATCCAGACCCGGGCAAGTGGTAAAAGACTGATGGATGGCCAGATGGATGTCATAACCATTTTAATAAGCAATCACACACGTGCATGCATGGCCTTTTAAATATGATGGAAAGAACGTGCACTTTTCTGCCATGGGTTTCATTTATTATGCTTCTGGCCCCTGGTTTTCTGTAGGAGATTTTAGGAGCACCCCCTTGCTGGCTCACTGGTGTGTGTGTGCTTAATGAAGTCTAGTCCTGCAGTTGAATCACTGAGGATAAAATAATTTATTCACTTCCTTTTTATTATGAATATTTTTCACATTAGCAGAAAAATAAGTAAAAAAAAAAAAAAAAAGATCAGCAAATAAGGGCAAAATCTACCTAATTTACATTGAGATATTTTACATTGTATGTACAATCATTGGGAAAGATCTGTCTCAATCACTGACTAAAGTTTTTTTCAGTCGTCTTTCCCTCAGATTTCGTTTTTCTAGAGCTAATATTTTGTTATGACCTTTTCTTTTTTCCATCCATCCATGCAAACAGAAAGGCCCTGGCCAGATGGCACATTCAAACCCAGGACCTTTGTGGTGCCCCTTTTTTATTTTTAGCGATCGAGATCTTTAAACATCACGTATCACTCTTATCAATTCCATCAGAGTGATGTGAATATTGCACTGACACTAAAACTCTGGGTTGTTTTTGTTTGTTTTAATTAACTGTTGCTAATTCCATCCACAAAGACTAGCTAGAGGCACAAAACCAAAAGACAAAATGGTCTGGACTTGTTTTCATGTGGAATTTGTTCTGCTCTGCTAAAACAGTGCAGTGGCCCTTTATTGGACTTTCGCTGGTTCACTGAAGCATCTGTTTGCGTTTTAAGATGAAGTCACCCACTGAATACAGGAAATAAATGTAACAATAATCTCTGCAAAAATAATTGTTATAATTCAGTTTTCTGTTTTTGAAATTAGTAGCCATCTTTCATTATTTAACAGGGAGTGTCAGGGAATGCTGTACCAGCTGACTGGGGATGGAGAGGCTTAGTCACTTAAATCCAGCAGGCTGACAGCACAACAGGAAGAGGAGTAGCCGCACCGTACGGCACAACAGTGGCTAGTCTTACTGTAGCTCGAGGAGTTATACTTGGACGCTCAGGAAAACAGGTGAACTGCTGTGCTTTCATGTTGTGTAGACTGTATCATTTTATCCTCAAAATATCTTTTTGTGGAGAAAATTGTGTGCCAGCTAATAACAGCTTTGTTTTACATCAGTCCTCTTCATTCTCACTTTAGTGCTCATGCTCATTTTGGGGCTTTGGGCTGTTTTAGTTTGTGTAAGTCACATTTACTTTAAAGTTTGTTTGTCCACAAGATATAAATTGGATATCAATTACAGTTGTGTTTACAGTGGATTTTGACAACTGCATTTCTACACATGCAAAATACCTTCTCGGTGTTGGGGGACTTTCTTCTAACAATAAATGAAAGCTTGTGTAGTGTTTGCATGAGCAGGGTGTTTTCTTGAGCTGTGTTTTGGTCTGGTGTTAATTACCAAGAAAAGATAGAAGAGAAAACTCTGTAATTACACCTTTATGTTTTGTCATTATCTGTTCATCATATCCAGAAGATAAAATTCCTTCTCCTCAGGGACTGTTTGGGTTCAAGTTCAAGGGCGACATCATGTCACAGCTGACTAGACCCCCGTGTTGGCATAAAACCCTCGAGTACCAGTCATGCTTTTGTTGCGTGAACAGGCAGTTATGAAAACTGCTGCCCCAACTCCCCAGTGACCTTGGATGCTAAGCCACCTCATTATTCGCTCACATTCACATGCTTGGAGTGCATGGTGCTTTCAGCTGGTAATCCACCTTCAGTCTGGGATAATGAATGGACAGTTTCAGCACTGCACTTTCAATTGGAACATATACCCAGTCCCTCATGCCTGCTTTTAGAGATGGATATTAATGTTTATCTCTTCAAGCATAAGTGCCCCTTGCTTTACATTATTTACAATTTGCAGTGGATGGTTTTCAATTATTTCTGAATGTATTTGATGGTTTTTAAATTACATGTAATTATTTAACAACAGCATTATTTCAGATACATTATAGGCCAGTGCTTGATACTCTGTTTATCTAGAGAGATAAAGCAGGTAACGTTAATTTTAGACTAAATTATTAAGGCTTTTAAATAGAAATAAGTTGTTATTGTTCTTTTGAGACCTCCTGTTAAAGGTGAGCTGCAGCAGATGGAAGCAGCGTTAAGGGATTACAGTAACTCCTTTAACAGTCTGCAGTCAGTCAGTCGAGTTTGGCATCCGATTATACTGCTATGCCCTCCTTTTGGGGAGGAGGGTGGAGGGAGAGAAGAGGAGAGGATCTCTGTGCAGCTAACAGCTCCTCCATCTGGCCCTGAGTCACATGAGCTCTGTACGACTGCTGCAGCTGACCGGATACCTGCCTGGATTGCACAAACGGTGACGGAGGGAGGTGTTGTGGATGCAGGGGGTACGCAGCTCTGTGGGAACACGCTTAGTTATCGATTCAGGTTGCCATGCTGATTACATGGTGGTATTTATACCTCACAGCTCGGAGCTTCGCAGAACAATGCAAGTATTGCTGCTGTTTTTGTGTGTGGCTGCATGTCGTTTCAAGGTGAACTCTGCATGGAGATAATGTGTGGGACAGAGCTCAGTCAGTGGGTTTTCTTTCATCCACCTAGACAGGGGGCCGAGGCAGAGGAGTGTGATCAACCCAGCTTGTATGTCAGAACAAAAAAAGGCAGATTTTCTGAAAGTTGATAGACAGGTGGAGAATGGAAAAAGAAGAATTTTTTTTTTGTCTGAATCCAGATTGCTTTCTTTAAAATTGTGGGAAAGGGAAAGAATAGACTCTCTTAGTTTGCTATGAAGGATCTGGGTGTTCGAGGAGTCGTTTTCTTCTGTGCTGCTGTGTCAGGCTTGAGTTAAAAATCCCTCTGCAGTGACTTATTTATGAGGTTTGAGCATGCAAAGCTGCATGGAGGACAGTTTCCTACTGCTGTGTCTGTGTCACATCCCGTGTGCAATGATTGAAAAAGCCGATATGTATTACTTAACGGGAAACACGCATCCCTTTCTTCTTTTATTTACACCTTTCAGCACTGAAAATGGCTTCAGTCCTGCAGAAGCTGATCACTCCACTGTTCAGCGGCCCGCCTGAGCCTCCCAGGAATAAAGTTACAGTGGTGGGTGTGGGCCAGGTTGGCATGGCCTGTGCTATCAGCATCCTGCTCAAGGTAAGAGTCTCACTGGTTCTGCTTCTGCTCAGATTATTGTGCCGCCTGCTGGTGTCACAGGATGGGGTCATACTCAAGATCTTCCAAGATTGCCACAAGATTACTGATCTCTTGGTGTCTGATCTGACCGTTATCCCCTTACTGTGCTTGTTAAGGAGGAAGCGTGTACTGTATTAGTCATCAAAAAGGGAAGAATTATAGCGACTTTCTCCTGAAGCTGTTCAGCTCGGCTTTATTTTCATTTACTTAAATTTGAAAATCTGTTAGGCTATGTCTTGCTTTGTGTTAACTGGATTTGAGGCAGCTGTTAGCCTGAACCATCCATCATAGCACAATGATTTGAGTCATTATGCTTAAAACAAAAGAGCTTCAAGCTCTGTGTTAAGTTATTTTTCCAACTAGTCCTAGTGGCAGCAAGCAAGTTGTACTGCTCAGTGGTGTACTGTGAGTACAAGCAGCGCTGTGTGGATTTGTTTGACCTTGCCTGATATGTGCAGGAGCTGGCTGATGAGCTGGCACTGGTGGATGTGGTGGAGGACAAGCTGAAAGGAGAGATGATGGACCTGCAGCATGGCAGTCTCTTTCTCAAAACCCCCAAAATAGTTGCAGATAAAGGCAAGTTCATATCGCGGACATGCACAAGACCTCAATTTCATAACTCAGCCTTAGTGTTAATTAACAGTGTTTCAGTATTTACACAGGGTGGCTAACTGGCGAGCACTTTAAATATTTCCCACCTCTGCATAGGTCTGAAGTAGAATTGGACCTGGAGGACCGATCTTGAACCCAAACTGACCTCCGTTTCTTGCATTTCAGATTATTCAGTTACAGCTAACTCCCGCATCGTTGTGGTGACTGCTGGAGTCCGTCAGCAGGAAGGGGAGAGCAGGCTGAACCTCGTCCAGAGAAACGTCAACATCTTTAAGCACATCGTCCCCCAGATTGTCAGATACAGCCCCGACTGCATCATCGTTGTTGTTTCCAACCCAGGTTCGCTCACCCACGCAGCTCTTCAGTCTCTGTTTTTCCACTCAGACATGAAGCCGTGCAGTATTCACTTTTAACACTTCAAATCTCTCTCTCTCTCTCTCTCTCTCTGACAGTCGATGTACTGACTTATGTGACCTGGAAGCTGAGCGGCCTTCCCAAGCACCGCGTCATCGGCAGCGGCACCAACTTGGACTCCGCGCGCTTCCGCTTCCTGATGGCCGACACACTGGGGATCCACCCGAGCAGCTTCAATGGATGGATCCTGGGAGAGCACGGAGACACAAGTGGTGAGGATACTGTCAGCAGAATTTTGTGTAAGGTGTGTGTGTGTGTGTGTGTGTGTGTGTGAAGGTTGATGGTTTCAACCTGTGTTATAGTGCCTGTGTGGAGTGGAACCAACGTGGCTGGAGTCAACCTGCAGACGTTGAACCCTGATATCGGCACTGACAGCGATGATGAAAACTGGAAAGAGACCCACAAGAAGGTGGTGGACAGGTAGGCTGGAGGTCACCTAAATGCCCTTTACTGATAAAATGTTTTGAAGTATGATCTTTTTAAACTCACCTGCTAGTGGTGGTCTGATGTCTCCGTGTTGTCTCTTGCTGTACGATTACATAAAAATATTTTTCAGCATTTTTTTTTCCTTTTTTTATTTTCATTTCATCATTGAATACTATGAGCTGGTTTTGATTACTCAGGCCTCATATTGCCACCCATAGCATGTGCCAAATAAGTATTGGCATGAATATAACACAGTGACTTTTCTGGAAATTACATTTTTGAGATGATCTTATGAACAGAGCCTTTAACCTTGTCTCTCTGTCTGACTCTCATGGTACATCCGTGATGGGCAAGTCAGTGACAGTCAGTGTGCTCTCCCTTTCCTAAAGCCTCCACACCATGCCAGCAATGAGCCGCACCCTATTGGTCAAACACCCTCACATGGGCCAGATTTAAAATTAAGTTAGTTAAAGAAGAGTAATAGTAAGATTGACAGTGTGCAAGAGAGTAGTGGAAATTGCATTAATAAATAATACGCTATGAATCTGAGAAGACAGCTGCAAGAAGGTACAATACAGAAATATGTGTGTGGAATCTTATGCCTGGCAGGTGTGTTCACCTGTCACAGGAAGAAGAGTTATTGTACAGTTTTATAGAGAATGGTAGGAAAGATTTCCTGGATTGTTCTTTATGGCAGCAGGGTTGGGTTGTCCATGATGGAGAGCACTTTGTTGAGTGAGCTCCTGTCCCTCGCTGCCTCAAACACCTCCAGCCTTGTGAATCTGTCAGTCTGTTGATCCTGCTGGCATCTCTGGCGCTGATGCTGCCCCCTCAGCAGACAACAGCAAAGTAGATGGCACACCTTGCTGAACACATTAAAGGATCTGAGCTGATAAAGATGCTTGTGCTAAAAAGCAGTCACCTGGACAGGACCAAAAAATTGTTCATCCCAAAGTTGGAACCCATAACATCAGCGGGCTAGGGCAAAATATTTACCAATGCTTCACACATGAAGCTCACAGATTCTGTCTCCCATTTGGTGCTCAAACATGTCGAAGTGAAGTGTTTAAATCTTTTCAAGATGCACCAAAGCAGAACTGACTCTGGTCACCACTGACTCTGGTCACCACTGACTCTGGTCACCACTGTTTCAGTGGAAAAGAAGTATCTGTTTCTCAAAAAGCTGCCATAGTGAGAGAAAATCTGCTATTATTAGTGTTGTTGTGTTTGATGAGTTTATTTTTAAGTTTACTTTTATCCCTTCATATGATTTCTAAAGAGAAGTGAGATGATTAATCATTCTGACAGCTCCACAGTCCAACCATATTTTTGGTGTCGCATCTCTTAGTGCCTACGAGGTGATCAAACTGAAGGGTTACACCAACTGGGCCATCGGTCTCAGTGTAGCCGACTTGACAGAGAGTCTCATGAGGAACATGAACAGGATCCATCCCGTCTCCACCATGGTGAAGGTAAGAGATGCTCACATGCATGCACTCATTAAAGAATTTCCCAAATCTGGAATATGTTAAGTACAGTTATCTTGAAAACACATCAGCTCTCAATGGGAAAGAAATCATGCTGGATATCTTTACTGGACTGGGTAACGTGTTAGGAAGGAAAGGATGCCACATCGTTTGATGCCAATGAAAATTATCAACCTACAGAGGGATAAATTCATAGACACCCCAAAAATCATAGTGAAGAAAAATTATGTAGCAGGTTAGTCCATTTTTCCAGTACTCAGTAGTTTGTATGGCCCCTGTGTGCTTGTATGCATGCCTAACAGCACTGGGGCATGCTCCTAATAAGATGACGGAGGGTGTCCTGGGAGATCTCCTCCCAGATCTGGACCAGGGCATCACTGAGTTCATGGACAGTCTGAAGTGCAGCCTGGTGGCTTCAGATCAACCAAAATATAATGTCCCAGAGGTGTTCTATTGGATTTAGGTCAGGCGAGCATGGGGGCCAATCAATGGTATCAGTTCCTTCATTCTCCAGGAACTGCCTGCATACTCTCACCACATGAGGCCGGGCATTGTCCTAAACTAGGAGGAACTCAGGACCCACTGCACCAGTGTAGGGTCAAGGTTTCATTCCATACCTAATGGTAGTCAGGGTGTCTCCATGGATATGCCCAGACTATCACTGACCCACCACCAAACTGGTCGTGCTGAACGATGTTACAGGCAGCATAACGTTCTCCATGACTTCTCCAGACCCTTTCACATCTGTCACATGTGCTCAGGGTGAACCTGCTCTCATCCATGAAAAGCACAGGGCACCAGTGGTGGACCTGCCAATTCTGGTATTCTATAGCAAACGCTAATTGAGCTCCACGGTGCCGGGCAGTGAGCACAGGGCCCACTAGAGGATGGGCCACTTTGGGACACCCTCATGAAGCTGTTTCTGATTGTTTGGTCAGAGACATGCACATCAGTGGCCTGCTGGAGGTCATTTTGTAGGGCTCTAGCAGCGCTCATCCTCTTCTTTCTTGCACAAAGGAGCAGATACCGGTCCTGCTGATGGGTTAAGGACCTTCTTCAGCCCTGTCCAGTTTTTTCCTGGAGTAACTGCCCGTCTCCTGGAATCTCCTCCATGTTCTTGAGACTGTGCTGAGAGACACAACAAATGTATTGATGTCCATCCTGGAGGAGTGGGACTACATGTGCAACCTCTGTAGGGTCCAGGCATCGCCTCATGCTACCTGTAGTGACCCTAGACAAATGCAAAAGTAGTGAAAAAACAGTCAGAAAAGATGAGGAGGGAAAAAATGTCAGTGGCCTCCACCTGTAAAACCATTCCTGTTCTGGGGGCTGCTTCACCAAAGCAGCTGAAACTGATTAACAACTCCCTCTGCTGCTTAACTGACCAGATCAATATCCAAAAGGTTTAACTGACTTGAAAGGTGTTCCTTTTTTTTATACCCCTCACCTATATTGACCTCTGACCTCAGGAAGCACTTTCCTGATGACTTTATGTCTCAATCGCTAGTTTGACATCTTACTGAACATAACATGAGGTTCATTTTGAAAATTATGATCCTCATAAGAAGCACTGATGAGGCTAAAGGTATGCTTTAGGAGAGGCCTACCTTGTGCTATGGGTGTGTCCCTTGGTTTCTCATTCAGTTTTTAGAATTGCTGCTTTTCTTTGTCACATGGTAGTAACCTGAGTGTCTTTGGGGTTTGGACTGTTAGTCCCATAAAACAACAGTTTTTTTGTTTTGTTTTGTTTTTGTTTTTTATGTTTTTTCAACATTTTCCAACTTAATAAATGATCAACTACTCTTAAATTGCTTCAACTGCTTTCCCTCTAGTCCCCTCTCTATCCAGCCTTTGTTATGACTCTAAGTCCATCCCCATAAAGACAGTGTGCTTCAACATCAACAGGGCATGTACGGGATCAGTGACGAGGTTTACCTGAGTCTGCCCTGCGTGTTGAACAGCGGGGGCGTGGCTAGCGTGGTCAACATGACCCTGACTGATGAGGAGGTGGCCCAGCTGCAGGCCAGCGCTAACACACTTTGGGACATCCAGAAGGACTTGCAGAACGTCTAACCTGCCGGCAGGGGGCGCCATAGCTACATCTTCCTGACTACTCTTGACCTACAGCATCACTCTGCCGCCACACCCGACAGTTGTCCGTCCTCCCCCCCCCCCTGCACCCTTGCCCCGCTGCGCTCTGTAGATTCACAGATGTTTGGAGGGGTTTTATCCAGCCAGATTTAGCTGTAGGAGTCAGTTTGTGCACTTCTGCTTGCCGGAGACCAAACGGTGACACCAGCGATGAGTGAGACACTCTGACTCATTTGTCCTTAGCTGTGTTGCACCGGGGAGCCACGTGTCACTCATGTTGCTTTGACACCTAATAAAGCAAGTTGGGGCTTAAATAATAAGTGCAGTGTTTTAGCTCTTTAGTGTTTGTAGTGTGATGCTGAAATCTGTGATCATGGGCCGGCCTTTGCCGACAGTGAAGAGCAGACTGATGGATGTGGCCTAAGTTTGAAAAACAATGTTCAATAAAATAAATAATGAGTGGAAACTCGTGATCTTACTGAAATTTGTGCATTTCCTGAATCGAAGTAAAAATCTATTAATCCCTGTTAATTGATGAACTCCGTCTGATCCTGGTATTCTTACTTACCTTCGACGTGACTCAGCGACCTCTGTGAAGACAGTGTGATGATGTTTGTCATCCTGGTGTTACTTCATGGTGTGAATGACTGAATGGCATAATTGTTGCCTGGAGCGTTTCTCTTTTTCTTTTTTTTTAATAGGTTGACATGGATGAGTGTAAAAGCAAATCCCTCCATGTTTCATACTAACAAACTGCACACGAGGACAGTTAAATGAAGCGATGACACAAATCAGAGTGTAACAGCTTGCAGACAGGGTATATTTATTTCTTTTGCACATTGCATTACAAGTGCAACATGCAGACAAACACAGTTCTAACAATGAAATTAGCAAGCATGTAAGAAACAGAAAAATTTAGAAATGGTCTCTGATGAATCTTCACAAGTAGGTTATATTCACCTCCCGATTGTTCAGGTAATTATTTGGATTGCCTGTACCTGAGGATTAATAAATAAATAAATCATTTTAAAACTCTGGCAGGATCAGGCAGGGTGTTGGTGATGACTTCCAAGGGTTTACCTTCTTCTACAGCTCGCTGCAGGAGTTCCAGAAGAATGGATGAAACCAAAGTCGATCGCGGGCCATCGCTGCTCTTGTTGTGAGTCCCTGCAGAGACGCAGAGGAGGAACACAGTATTTGGAAAAGAAACAAGAAACTGCAACAAATGCGTGTCCAAGAAAGAGAAAGAGAAAAAAAGCTAGATTGGCTGTTTTTGTATAGAAGTGAGTCACATGCAACTAAAAACTGTGATAAACAAAAATCGGATTTTTAAAGCATTAGTAGAAAATTTAACCAGTTTAAAAGTAAAAGGTTATTGTACAGGATGAAGTATTACAAATTAAAACAGGCATCTAAGAGCCAAATATGAGACTACACTGTAGCTATATTTGCTCGTTCATCTGATGGTGAATCAGTTTCAGAATTGAAGTGGAATTTATTTCCATGGTATCGCACCAGCAGAGCTGCATCATTCACACACCTGAATGAACAGTGTCTTCTTCCTCTCTTCTGGTGCGCTCCAAAAAGGAGCGGTGTCCCTCTGCAAAAGAGTGACACTCAATATTGCTTTGATTTGAAAAGACATCTTAAATCTGTGTGACTCTTCGCCGCTGTTGATGTGTTCTTACGTGCTCCTTTTAGGTATAGGATCGCCTGAGGAGTCCAGTTTCTCCTCTGAGAAATGGAAAATGGAAATAATGCTCCAGCTCATGTTAATCAGGTGGAAAAATAATAATATAATAATAATCAGCTCTCACTCACCTGTGGAGCAGTCCAGCACTGAGAAACCAGTGAGAACAAAAGCAGCGTGACTATTAGAGACATTGTTGAACTCTGCGGTGGAACGAGAGGAAAAAAATATACGTCTTTTTCTGAATAGCATAACTTTCAAAATACATTTTAAATACTTATAAAACAGCAGTAACATAACTCAGTAGCAGAAGAAGAAAAGCTTACCGTTAACGTCATTCGTTGCGCTCTCCTGCAGGCTGGAGCTGGTTTAAATGTTTGATTAATGCCTCTCTGCCACTGCAGTCGCATCATTTAGGAGCAAAAACTGATGAGGCTGGCAGGTACCTTAATCACCTCACACCTTCTTCTCCAGCTGACAGACTGACGGGTGCTGTTGAGGCTGTCGCTGCACATTAATCGCACACACATGAGAGACGTTCAAACTTTTAAGCCCCTCGCGAGCAGCAGAGTGTCTTCGCAGGGTCACTACGGGATGACGACACTGGTGAGATTTTATGAATGAAGCTGATGTGATGAACAGTGAGTAGGTGGTGGGCGCGGACGCCTGCAGGAGGCCTGAGGCTGAGAATCAGTCTGTTAACGCTTTCCACAACAATATAATCCTTTATTAGGGAAATTTCAAGGGAACTGCGTAAGTTATATGCATGGAAACAATCTTCAGAAGAAAGGCACTTTCATGTTGTTTCCCCACAACTGATTTTCTTATTTTGGAAATTACACTTCCACGAGAGCCAGAAGAAGAAACCAAATTTTGCATAAATATTGCACCACATTAAGAGACATAAAGATTAAGAAGGCAATGAAATCCAAAGTTTATTTGCATTTATTCATTGCCTACCCTTTACAGTGGTGCCATAGTGTAGTGGTTAACACGTGAAAGATTCGCCCCACCTCACCCCTCAAATCCAGCAGGGGAGACAAATCCCTGTGAAGGGCATCCATCACAATTCACAGGCTGTTGCCCATAAAACAGCAAATGTAACTCTGAATGCAATTTGGGAGGAGACCCATTAGGTGATCATTGTGTGTAGCAGTGCTCGCTCACAGGGGGGTTGTGCGGTTGTTGGGTTTTCTCTCTATTATTGTAGGGTCTTTACCTTATAATATAAAGCACCTTGAGGCAACTGTTGTTGTGAATTTGTTTTATATAAATAAAGTTGAATGAAATTGTTGGTTTTGCTGAAATCAGGCTAATGCTGCAGGAATGTGAGTTATGGATGGCGGACGCCTTGCCATGGCTTAAGTACATCGGTCCTTCAGCCAGATGAGCTGAAAATATTTACATAATACATTTTATAGCAATTTTAATGACTGGAAGTAGATACCTTAAACTTGTTATTTTTTTAAATGAGATAATTAGGCCTTCATTATCATGACATACGCTGGCAATTAATATTTCAAAAGCAAATATAAGTACAGTTAATGAAAAATGTTTGATCTATTAAGTGTAGAGTCATGTGATCCAGGCTGTTTTGGTATGAACATTAAAATACTGATAATGTTTGAATCTCAGGCAGAAACTCACAATGCGTGCTTACTAAGTATTAAAAAAAGTTTGCATAGAAGTATTAATCCACTCATTGCTAGATATAAAGTATCCACTTATAAACCAACATTACATTTTCTCCCACTTCCGATATGAATGCAGTGCACTCGCTTCAAGATGATGAATTTGCACCAATGTTTGAGGATGCGGGTTTCACATACATGAAGAGCGGGAGCCAGGATCAGCTGATGCATGCAGAAAATCTAACAAGAGGACCTTCATACAGATATAAATCACTGTGTGGATGACCGGTACACACTGTGCATAAACATATTATCATTTTCATATCACGTGTCATCTCATATATTAAATCTGGCCAGTGTTTGGTTATTTGGTGCCACACCAAAGTCAATTTGAAGACAGCAGCTTACTGCAAGTGGTTGCAGACCTGATGCAAATGAGCATAGCTGGTCCTCTTTTAGCAAAGGGCGTGAGTATGCACTTTAACAGAAACCCAGGTATAATTACAGTATAATTAATAATCCTGGAAATTATTTGTGCTGCAAAAAAAAAAAAAAAAAGTATAAAAGACATTTTATTTCAAGTATGCACTTACAAAAGTTACAGTTAAACATCTCCATCCAGGACAATATAAAGCATTTTTACATTTCTGTCATATTTAGGTCAACCTTAAATTTCTTAAGTAGAAAATTCCACTAACACTTCATGGAGGAAACAAAAGCTCTCAGTGTGTGTTCAGGCACACGGATGCTGTCCGAGTTAATCCAGTGGTCCTAGATTATCAGTCCATAAATATCAGACTGGAATGATACAAAAAGAAAAATGGCTTCCAGCCTTTTAAAATAATAATTAAAAAAAAAAAAAAACTCTTGATAATGTTGTCCAGTAGCAGTCAGATAAAAACAGTTTCCATCTAACAGAATTAAATCTACAGTTAGTCAAATCTCCACAGATGCATGTGTCTTTTGTGCAGAGAAATGTTTGGATTCACAGCTCTGGAATGGCAATGATCAAAATATACAGTCACCATAAGAAGGTCAGAAATACTGAAACCGTCCTCTTCATTATACCATCGTGTTGCTCTCGCCAATTTTGTCCACCAGCTGAAATAAAACAAGAAAAATGCGGCGTTATTTACAAGTAGCACACGCTCAGGACTCTGAAGGTTCATTTAAAACAGCAGGAGCGAATCAGAACATGAGAGGATGACGATGTTCAGAAGAGGATCAGATGATGATGCAGTGAGGTTTTTATATTGGTTAACTTTGTCATATATTTAGAGCACAGCAGACGATGCTTGAATTAAGTGATCCTGGACACTGACAATATTCAAAAAGCTACAAAAGGCTTCTTATCTTATTGGATAAAACAGATACTGACAAAGTTTAACTCTGAGGACATCATTTGGTCATTCCCACCTCTAATTAGTGAAGTCCTGCTTTCAAGTCTCGAGCTTAAACAGACGGTGACCCTGATGTACCCTGCTTCACTGCCTATTTTGACCCTAACTGGGATCATAATTTGCACAATGAACACAATGTTGTGTGCCTGAAACTATCAACCATAAACTTACAAAGAAAGTCTTTACTGAGGTCACAGAGCCAGAAGCTTCTTCACTTCTACAGAATCTGACTTCTTATTGCAACCAGAGAAGTTGCCCCTGCTGGCCACTGGAAAGAATGCAGGTTTAAGGCACTGGCTGCATTTTTCAGACTCGGAAGCTTCCTCTGGCTCTCATAATTTCTACAAATACAGGATATTTTTGATGTCTGTGAAAAGGTGGGAGACTGTACCAAAACACGAGCAGAAAAGAAAACTACAAAGAGCACACATTCTCCACCGAGACAAATGCCCTGACAATCCGTTTTTATTATTACTGCACCAAAAATGGGTGGATTCTTCCTGTGATCGTGCTCCACCTCTCAACCAAGTTTCCTCAAATTCAGCCAGACAGTTTTTATTAACTGACAGTCTTGCAAACAAATGGCACTGAAAGCCTTCTAAAACTAGACTAAACACTATTTGTGATTAGCGACCCTCATCGAGGTTAAAGTCTCCAGCGCCTGAGAGTGACACTTACTGCACTGATCCCCGGTAAGCTGAGCAAAGACCCGAGCACGGGTACTCGTCTGATGAATCCGACCGCCACCGGGAAGAATCCCCTGTGCAAGAATAAAGTGAGACTTTAAAAATTAATACAAATGAGATTTAAAGATGTTAAGATTTTCACTGGGAGCGACCAGGATGAGTACGTCAGAGGGGACGGCTCAGGTCGAGCGGTTTGGAGACAAAGTCAGAGAGGCGAGGCTGAGATGGTTTGGACATGTGCAGAGGAGGGATAGTGGATATACTGGACAAAGGATACTGAATATGGAGCTGCCAGACAGGAGGAAAAGAGAAGGTTCATGGATGTAGTGAAGAAGAACATGCAGGGGGGGTTGGTAAAACAGAGGAGGATGAAGATGAAGAAGATAAGGAGGTGTGCCCCTTATGATTGAGCTGACCTGAATAAGAGGAAGAAACCGTAGATCTCCAGAACAACCCCAACAATCGGCCAGCCGAGAAGAACCACCAACACTCCTCCCAGGAAGAAGCTGGTGGCTTTTAGTTTGTGCCTCTGGAAGAAAAATCTGAAGGTACGCTCCAGGCCGATGACGAACGACAGGCCAGAGACGAACAAAATCTGCACAGGAAGCAACGCGTCAAACATCCAGCGTCTTTCAGGTTATATGGGGTTGACTTTCACACAGTGTTGAAGTTACTAGGGACGCACCGATTATGACATTATGTGCGCATATGAGTTTTTAAACTAATAATTTCACCAATACAAATATTAATTCTTAAAATCATTTTCCTCTCTACTCCCCGGCTTTAAAGCAGGGAAGAAAAGAATCTATAAGACAGACAAAAAAAAGCCTCCCCAAAAAACATATATCCACCAACTCACATTTCCAATGGCAAGGAGAGCTTTGTCAAAAAACAGCATCATCCCAAAGAAGAGGAAAAACACGCCAAACCCTGTCAGCCCCATCCCAATCTCTGCAGACAGTAAGAAAAAGAAAGAAGTTATTATTAAGTCACATCATTCACTGCTGTTAACATGGCTTTTAACTTCATTAACAAAAGGCAGAATTAATATTCACTGACAGGACACCCAGGGGGGCTGGAGCCTATCCCAGCTGTCATAGGGTGAGAGGCAGGGTACACCCTGTACAGGTCGCCAGCCTGTCGCAGGGCTAGCAACAGACAACTATTCACACTCACATGGGCAATTTAAGAGTCACTAGTTAACCTAACCCCAGTAACTGCATGTCTTTGGACTGTGGGAGGAAACCGGAGTACCCGGAGAAAACCCATGCAAACTCCACACAGAAAGGCCCGGGCCAAGGTGGATTCAAACCCAGACCTTCTAGCTGTGAGGCAACAGTGCTAACCACCATGCTGCCCATTAACAGGGCCTACTGTGTTCATTTCCAGCTTCACATTTTGTACTCTTGGACTTTACAGCATAGCTTTGCATGGTGCAAAGTCTGAAATAAGTCCTGCTTATCTTATGGTGCGACTGAGTTAATTGATGGTCTGAAAAAAGATGTTTTAACTCCTTTCTCTTCCTTTAAGTCAACTTTCCTTTTATTGGCTGTCTCTGGCAAACAGAAGGTTTGAACCCAGGTAGGTGGGTCTTCTGTGCTGACATCACACAGCCAAGAGTAGAAAAAACCTGAGAATTTAAAGCAGTTGTAATGCTTACATGCACATATGCTGACCTCGCTGTTTTACACTTTTTTTTTAATATGAGCTTTAAACAAAAAAAGTAAAATAAAAAAATAATAATTCCCCTTTATAGCTACTTCCCGTAGTGATGTAATAATTCTCTCAGCCAATCGCGTTTGAGCTGCTGGCCTCATAGATTCAGCTAAACCCGGTTTTTCGCACAGAATCACCAGAAAGACAAAGAACAGCAGTGAAACAGAAACAGCTCTTACTTTGTGAATCCGTGAGTGAAATCATTTTGGCGTCAGCTACAGGCTATATCCAATCAGCCAAAGGTCGTAACGCCTCAAACCGGCACCTTTTAAAAGCAGCGTAGCCAAAGAGTTGATGCTACAAGCGGCAGCAGTGGAGGAAAAGGTATCGGCTCGCTACGCAATCACGTTAGCCGGAGCCACGTATGCACCAAAGATCGTCTATTCTGACACTCACTGATCCAGCACACACGGTGTAAATTTAAATGTCTGTGTGTGCGCTTAGATACTAATCATTTTTTTATTTATTCAGCGGTTTGTAATCAGTTTCAAGTCAAATTAGTCCCAACATTTATAAAATGTCATGTAAGATATCATAAGATGTTAAGTCATTCAGTTCAACAGCAAAAGTCTCTCTAATGCCAGTCAGGCTACCCCACGTTCATTATCTTTGTACCGACAAATTCTAACAAGATTTAAAAGCACACAACAATAAAGTGAAAGTTGCGAAATCTTTACATGAATAAATCAATAAAGTGAAGCTTCAAAAATTACAACAGGAAAAGGGATAACGGCACAAAATAATTTCGGCGTATGCTGGTTGCCCAGTTTCGTGTCAAATGGGACTGGAAACCAGGTGAGTAAAGTTCATATTAGCAACGCTCTTGCTCCTACAGCAGGCCTATTCAATTACTTTTTCTTCTGGGCCAGATTTAAAAATTTTGAAATTCCACTGGGCCGAAGACCCCTAATTATATAATTTCTTGAGACTTAACTCTAAATATGCTACCACCTGAACTAAATCATAAAAATAAATAAAGAAATTCACAATAAATGCTTTATACTG
>JAVDPK010002887.1:15964-30847 GCA_034780415.1 Cichlasoma orientale | reverse complement strand
CGACGCTGAAATTTTACGTCGACAAATTTTTGTAGTCGACGTCATCGATTACGTCGATGAATCGTTGCAGCCCTAAAAGAGATGGACATGGTCAGCAACAATACACAGGTAGGCTGTGGTGTTTAAACAGTGTTCAGTTGTGGTACTAAGGGGCCAAAAATGTGCCAAGAAAATATCTCCCACACCACCAACAGCCTGACCCTTAATCATTCACAACACTTGTGAAGGCAGCTGACTCTCAGTCATGTAGAAGCTCCAGTCGCTATAAACAGATGTGCAAAAGTCTTCTTATGGTATTATAGTCACAGATTTGGTCACATTAGCAAAGACTAAAACTACATCTTTATTTCTATTTTTGTTGTCTGTTAGCAAGTTTCTTTAAGGCTAGTATTTATTTTTATTATGTTTCATCATACCATTGAATTGTACTAAGTGGGAATGTAAAACCACACCAAACTAATGGTAAAGTTGCTCGAAGTGATTAGAAGAGAAAAAGTTTTAAACATATTGCTCTGTTCTTTTATTTATTTATTTTAACAGTCATTGTTGACATGTCTGTCATTTAAAATCACAGATTATTAACTGTAGCTAACTCTAATTTTTTTATTTCTTTAGAGATTTTCCAGGATGTGGCAACATAGTCACCTTTGCTCAGTTTGTCTTCATCGCATTGGAAGGTTTCATCTTTGAAACAAACTTTGGACGCAAGAAGCCAGCGATACCTGTCAGGTGAAAATGAATGAATTAACAAAAGAAAATAAAAATGTTTGATTGGGTTTGAATATCCTGCAGCTGCTGACTTTAAAACTGACACCAAATCAAACTGTCTTTTTTTTTTTTTTTTTCTTCAGTAACTATGTGATCATGGTGACCATGTTCTTCACTGTCAGTGTGATCAACAACTACGCTCTCAACTTCAACATCGCGATGCCACTACACATGATCTTCAGATCAGTAAGCTTCACTGTTTGACTGACTCTGGAATGTTTCCTGTAATCGCTGACAGTCATTTCCTCCACCCCAGCCTGATCTCTGAACCGTCTTCTTGTTTCTCTGCAGGGATCACTAATCGCTAACATGATCCTAGGAATAATCATCCTTAAGAAAAGGTAAATCCCTGCCTCCTCCAACAACTTACACAACAGCCTTTTCCCCCTAAGTATTTTCTAGATAGTCTTGTCTGTTGGGTAAAAGCATCACAGTGTTTCTGATTTTGTAACTCTAGCAGTCAAAAAGGTTCACGAAACATCCTTAATGACCACAGAATTCTATTAAATGCGTTCCACATCAGGCAAAACCGGCTGTTTTATAGAAATTAAATCATTTTTCTCAGATAATGTTGGAAAATGATCGTTAAGGGTGTTTTCTTGGTCTTGGTCTACATTGGTGTGATTTATAGAAATCTTCATCACACTCTTCCTGGATTCTTCACTCTGCCTCAGAGATTGTAACTGGTAATGTCTACAGTGCACGTCATTATGTTTTATACATTGATCAAGCATCAAATTATGATCACTGACAGGTGAACTGGATAACACTCGTTATCTCTTCAGCATGGCACCTGTTAGTGGGTGGGATATATTAGGGAGCACAGTCAGGGTGCTCGTGCTGATCCCTGTCACCTGCTGAAAGCTCCAACAGTGGGCACATGATCAGAACTGGACCATGGAGCAGTGGAAGAAGGTGGCCTGATCTGATAAATCACATTTTCTTTTACATCACATGGATGGCCGGATATGTGTGCATTGCTTACCTGGGGAACACCTGGCACCAGGACGCACTATGGGAAGAAGGCAAGCCGGCAGAGGCAGCGTGATGCTTTGGGCAATGTTCTGCTGGGAAACCTGGGCTCCTGCCGTCCATGTGGATGTTACTTTGACACATACCACCTACCTAAGCATTGTTGCAGACCATGTACACCCTTTCATGAAAACTGTATTCCCTGATGGCTGTGGCCTGTTTCAGCAGGATAATGCTCCCTGCCCCAAAGTCAAAATGATTCAGGAATGGTTTGAGGAGCACAACAATGAGTTTGAAGCATTAACTTGGCCTCCAAATTACCCAGATCTCAATCCAGTTGAGCATCTGTGGGATTTGCTAGACAAACAAATCCAATCCATTGACCCACCTCGCAGTTTACAGGACTTAAAGGATCTGTTGCTAACATCTTGGTGCAGAAACCACAGCATACCTTCAGGGATCTAGTGGAGCCCATGCCTCGACAGGTCGGGCCTGGCAGCAAAAGGGGGACCAACAGAATTTTAGGCAGGCAGTCATAATCTTATACTGATTGATGTATATTGACAGTATAAAAGATGGACATAGCTTCCAGGTTGTAAAAATGAAGCGATTGTGGAAGTGCCTTAAAACTGCAGGCTATTTGAAGGCCACCAGATGGCGGATGCTGTGGTTGCAAAAATACTTCCAGTCCTATAGAAGCCTATGGGAAAATGGCTCTCTATCTTAGCTCACTTCTTTTCTTTTTTTTCCCCACTTCGGGTTTGTATTTAACTCTGTCATTAAAGTCATTGAAAAGAGAGTCACCAATGATCTTTGAAGTATAAATATAAGTTGAAAAGAATCGCAGTAAATCTACCCAAATCTTCCCCCTCTCTCTCTGCAGATATTCAACCAGCAAATATCTATCTATAGCTTTAGTTTCAGCAGGTATCTTCATCTGTACCATAATGTCTGCCAAACAAGTGGTGAGTCCTCTGCAGAGCGCTGCTTCTCTTGCACTTTAACATTTTTGTCCTGCAGTGATGCGTTCATTTAAAAACTCCACTCTTGGTTTTGCAGAATTTGTCCAGTGAGGGTTTACAAGACCAAGGCTTTTACACCTTTATGTGGTGGCTTGTAGGTGAGTACCAGCTGATATTGGCTTATTGGAGAAATATTGATATCAGTGTGTATGTCACGTAATAACTCACAAGATCCTCGTATGTCCAGTTGTAGGCAGGCGTAAACTGCTTTGGGGGCATTTTCATGAAAATTCAGAATGGTATTAGAATGCAAACGTAACACTTCACGGTCATGTGGACATTTTGTATACATGTATCAGGTATCGGCATGCTGACTTTTGCCCTGCTGATGTCTGCGAGGATGGGCATTTTCCAGGAGACGCTGTACAAGAAGTTTGGAAAACACTCTAAAGAGGCACTCTTCTATAATGTGAGTTTCCTTCCAGCTCCACCAGCCCAGGAATTCACTCTGTAGATGTTTTCAGGAGCTGTTGTGCATTCCTTTAACATGTCTCAGGCCATCTAACTTAGAAAACTCTGTTTTCATGTTTTTGCAGCACTGCCTGCCTCTGCCCGGCTTCCTGCTTCTCTCCACAGACATCTACAACCACTGCATCCTCTTTAGTCAGAGCAGTGAGTCCCATCGATTCATTTGGGAAATCTTTTTGAGAGTGTGTTTTTCACCGCAGATGTAAATGATTACTTTTCGTTGCAGCTCCTGTGCTGATTCCTATGGTTGGGCTGAGCGTGCCAATAATGTGGATCTACCTGCTGATCAATATCTTCACACAGTATCCTATCAAAAATGTATTTTTGCAGTTTGCGTGTATGAATTTTTTTCTGCTGAACACTTTCAACACGCACCCCCCCCCCCCAACAGTTCTCCACCCCCCGCCAGAGCGTCTAACGAGTTCAGCAGCGCTGTGGTTTTTGTCACATCTGGGCGGCATTCTCACATAGACTCTGTGAGTCTTAGTCCCACACGTGGTAGCTTCGCTTCTCAGCCCAGCACACAGATCAAGTGTCTGAACCTGCTCTTAGCAACATATAATCAGTAAAGTAACACCCTCTCATGATGTTGTAACCCCAGCTCATGTTTCCCCTCTGTGGGTTTAAACTCAATACTGATGAAGGTTTTGACAGCAAAGTGAAATTTGATAAATCATCTATTGCTTCAAGTAGAGCAGCTGACTCGTCACATTTCAGAGATGCTGAGCATCAGCTGAATTTTGATTACTGACTTTTCCTTCAGTTATACTTATAATAGTGTTTTAATTGGGCAAAGTAAATGTGCAGCTGCTTATATTAAGGCAGCACTAATACAGTGAAACACCAATACCACTGGGCTCTACTAGAGTAGCTTTGTATGATTTATAGTTCAAATCCTTATTTATCTTAAACTGGTTCTTGGTGGAGCCTCACAATTTATTCACTGTCTGAAATAAGCTGTTTTAACTGTTTCCCTTTAAGGCCACCCTCTGTTTAAGCCAGCCTTCTTCTGATTGGCTTCTCTTTACAAACATAAACATTAATTAAATAACTCAGTCAGTTAATGCAGGTTGCCATAGCAGCATATGAGGAAATTAGTCACACAAACTCATGTACTGGTTCACACGGAAGGTTTTTGTCATCTGTATATCGAGTGTGGCTGCAGTCTTTAACCGTTTCTTCAGGTACGTGTGCATCCGCGGCGTTTTCATCCTGACCACAGAGTGCGCCTCGCTGACGGTCACGCTGGTGGTGACGCTCAGGAAGTTCCTCAGCCTCATCTTCTCCATCATTTACTTCCAAAACCCCTTCACTGCCTGGCACTGGGTGGGCACGGCCGTGGTCTTCGTTGGTACTCTGCTGTACACCGAGGTGTGGAGCAGCGTACAGGCGGCTCTGCGGGGACCCGACACCAAGGAGAAGAAGGCAGAGTGACGACGCAGAGACTGGATAGGAAATCGGTCACCGTGTTGGACTTTGAGATTGTTGTTGGTCAGTTATCCTGCAGTGGTTTTATATAGTTTTAGGGTTATATAGATTTATACTTGATCACACCGTACACATCTGTACACAACTGTTAAAAAGTGCAAACGCACAACAGTTTATAGGATGGTGGTGTTCTAGATTTTTATTGTCAACAAATCTTATGAACAGACCAAAATCCAGCAGAGTAACTCTTTTATTGGTATTTATTTTCTGCTGCATCTGGACTTTTGTATTGTGACATGCTGACATGTCCCGCTGCACACTTTTTCTTGAGTTCACTGCAGAATAAGTTATTTTTTAAAGACCTTTTTAGCTGATACTTGTCAGTGTTACGTTCAGTCCGGCCTGGCTGTCACTCACACAGCAGTACTGGAAAATCAGCGTGGAGTTGAGCCTTTCTCAACTTTCGCTCGTAGTGCTTCTGGACCTTTTTGAGCCAATCGAGCTCAGACGCGGTGCTGCAAAGCCACGTCTCATTCACGATTCATTTATTTTGAGTCCATGTGTGAATGATCCTTTATTCATTCTGTCTCTGTGCTGTTTCTGACTTCAATCGCCGAGTCCAGTGACGTGAATTTTTAAAGCAGCCATAGTCAATATTTTTACGATACTTGATCACATGACAAATACATGCAATGATTTGATCGTGGTTATGAATTTACAGAGAGCTGTCGCCCATCTCTGCAGGCCTGAAGAGATTTCTGGTCCAGAACATTACACTTTACTGGTTGTAAAAACATCTGACTGTCAGCTTCCTGTTCAGCAACAAACATCAGACTGACAGGTCTTGACAGGGGTCAGGGGTGTGGTTGGTGGAGCACAGATACCCCCAGATCCTCTACTTATACGATGAATTTATTGCTGGTCTTTGGGCTTTTCATTAGATTTGCTGACAACAGGAAAAATATGAATACTCACACACCTACATGTTTTAGCATTAGTTACATTAACAGATAAAAATCAGTTCAACTTTCCTTTTTGTCTGTGATGTTGTTTGAATATTTATTTTTTAAGTTGTGCTCCAGGTTTTTGTTCATCACTCAGCAGCCTAATGTGATACTGAGGGAGCCGCTTGAGTCAGATTGTGTGATTAGATAGAGGGACAGTTTATGCAGTGCATATAGTCCCTGTGTCCGTGTCATATTGTCTCAGGTGTATTTGTCAACAATAAATCTTTACACTCCGTGCCGCCTGAAATTAAAGTGGCACCGCAACTACGGATTGAGATTATTGTTTTATCTCCGCATGCTTCTTTTTTAAGTGAGTTTTATGAATGTTTGAGGCTGGGACACACTGTTCTCTTACGTTTCACTGATTCTAACACGCAATGGGCCAATCCGGAGGGATGGTGTTCAGCTCCATCCAATGGAAGCGCATGTTGTTCGGTGCGGTGGGGAGGGCAGCTGTTTGGGGTTTATGTCATTTGAGCACGCACCCACAGTGTGGGTCCAGTAATTTCAGTGCAGACAGTCCTGTTGGTGGTCTGTAGCTGCGGCTGCGGGAGTGATGGGGGGAAACAGTCAGAGTCACTTCTCTGAGGAAGATGCAAGCGGAGGAGTTACTTTTGTGAAAGGCATTCGGGTGAGTTAAAGCTCCGGGAAACTAAATGCACAATTTGTTTGGAGCTTCTTCCAAAATTATAGAGCAGCGGCTGCACAGCGCATCAGTGCAAATCTTTGGTTTAATTCCTGTGTCAGGCTTCCTGATTGATTTTTTTTTTTTTTTTTTAAGCCCCCTGGAGTCACCCCGCACAAAGTCAGGGGCTTCCCTCTGCTGTGGGAGTTAAATATAGAAAGAACGTGCTGGTTTACACTCCCCATACTTGTGAAAAGTTTTAAAGTTTATATTATCTCTAAAATATTGGTTTATTTTTAAGTCCGTATATCTTTAATGAAATTGGCTTTGGTCCAGTTAATTTCTGCGGTTATCAATCAGCGACCTTTATCGACCTCTGTCGGTGACAGTGTTCAAGTATGCAGAAGGCATGATATTCCCAGTTGTTGTTATGTGCTGTCAGTGGGAGGCAGCATAGCACCTTAAAATGTTCGAGAAACATTCATGATTTAAAGACACACAGTAAGATCTTTAAATATAAAGATCTTGCATTTTTTTTTTTTTTAGAGTGGCAGGGTAGCTGTCAAGAAGCCATTGTTAAGGGAGGGGAACACGGAGAAAAGCCTGAGGTATGCCACATTACGCAATAACTGGTTTGAAAATTAGTGGCAACAGGTCTGATGGAGTGATAAATCCAGATCAGAAATTTTGGATTTTTCTCAAATTCTCCATGTACAGAGGGGTTCAGGAGAGCGGTACAACAATAAGTGTCTACCGCTATCTGTAACATGGTGGAAACTGTCATGTTTGGGGCCGCATTTGTCAAAAGGAGTAAATGCTGAAAAGGACCATCAGATTTTGATCCACCATGCAATTCTAAAACATACAATATAACAATCAGTCATGGATCGACCTCCTCAGAGCCTGGACCTCAACATTATTGAAGTAGTGTGAGATCATCTTGACAAAGAACGGCGCAAACAGCAGCCAACATCCAAACACGTTTTCTAAATACAATAACTGGAGTCCCCAGCAAAGTTAATGTGTATAGAGGTGGTGTGTGCTCATGACCTTGCTCATGGTCACAGCATGATCATGCTCCTTTTGTAACTAATAACGTCCTAGGACACCTACATGAAATGAGTGCAAAAAGTTTTGATAACAGCACAAGTTCTACACTTTACACCAAATTAATCCAGTAAATTCTTTTCTCTAAAATAAAGTTACAGCTTGTTCATGCTTTCATCTTTCTCAGTAAAGTGTTACGCTTTTAAATAAGAATGGCTCTATCAAAATGTCTGCTTTTGCTTTTGCATGTATTTGTGTCACTGCCAGCGGTTCATCAACACAAAGCAAAATTCTAAATTTTTGCCATTTGTTTTCATTCAGATTTTCTCATAGAAAATATTAAAGGACAGCCAATCTGAAGGTTTTTTTTAAATAATATTTTACTTTTTGCAGGCTGTTGTTTCATTCATACAAACCAAGAAACAAGCTTCTCATTTATTGATATAAAATGAAATCCCAGTTGATGCTTGTTTAATGGCTTGCTGAGTCTTATAAAACAATGCAGTAATGTTTAATGCTAGTGATGCGTAAACTTCACATTACTTACGCAGGACTTGAACCTGTAATAGAGAGCAGAGCCCTGCAACAAATAGACACATGCAGAGCTTAACTGCACCACTTACATAGGGGGCAATTCAAAACAACAGGCAGCATCTCGCGGTGCTTCAGACTGTAAAGACCCTTCCACATTTTAAAAATAAGTTCCCTAAGCATTTTGTGATTAGTTGTTGAGGTCTGTGCCAGGAAATAAACCAAAGTAATCTTGATAGATTCATTCAGCAGTTCTCAAACTGTGGAGCGGGTCCCCACTGGTGGGACACTGAGCCACTGCAGCTGGGGCACGGACGACCAGGAATGTGGAATGGATATGATAGTTGTAGGAAAAATAAGTCAAAAAGAGTTTGCAGTGACTATTATTTTCACTTGAACTCAGCATAACACCTATTTATATATATATTTATTTATTTTTTGTGCATGATAGAAAAAGTTTCAGAACCAACCTGACTTACCAAAGTATGCCTGGCTTATCTTGTCTTGCTTTATGAAGCTCCTCTCTGGATGTTTAACTTTAACCACCAAACCAAGAGGAAAAATAAACCAGACCAAATCACCTGAAACGTTTGAATTGCAGTTCCTGCTCTTTGTGGCCTGCAGGGGGCGCTTACAGTTATTTTTCTCATTTCATCAGCTGTCAGACAGAGTCATCAAGCGGATGAGGCAGTCGCCAGAGGTCGCCTCTCCGCTTCTCGCACCTGAATCGAAAACACCGACAGGCTCTCCAGTTCCTGCCCCTTCTGTGGAACACTTGTTGCCTCTTCTGACTCCTCCTCCACCTCCAGTTATCGCAACTCCACCTCCTTCTCCTCCTTCTCAGGGAGCCCCAGTTCCATCAGTGGAACCTGCACCCAGTGTTAAGCTCATTCCCCCTCCTCCTGTAAGGTTTCATTCCTTTCCACCAACCTCTGCAGACCCTGCAGCTCCACCTTCATCCACACCTTCCCCAGGGATCGAAGCAGCTGTAGAGCCCCTTCCTCAATCACCCGTAGTCCCACCTTCTGCTGAAACCTTCATACTCCCCACATCTGTAGAGTCATCTCAAGCATCTCTGGCTTCACCTGAACTTTCACCTCAAACACCTCCCTCTATTAATGAGCCCAGTGCTGTCACTCCATCTGTTGAACCTCTCGAATCTGCTGCTCCGTCACCTCCACCAGTGGAAACAGTTCAACTTCCACCCACGGTTGAATCAACACCAGCTGAACCAGTAAGCCCCGTTCACATGGAGGCGCCAGCCGTGGCCCCAGCTGTTGATCCTGAGCCTCCATGTGACCTCCTTCAATCCCCACCACCTCCAGAGTGTGTTGCAGCACCTCCTACTCCACTTTCTCCAGTACTCTCTTTTGAAGAAACATCTCCATCCTGTCAGTGTGTGGAGCTGACTATCGCGCCCACTGACCCACCTCTAGCACCACCTCCACCAACTGAGGAGCCCCCCAAGATCCCACCTCTGCCCCCTGTTGATGAAAACGAAGTACCTGTTTTCACAACACCACCTCCGCCTGCAGCAGGTAAGTTTGGTCCTTCCTGGTATTTACAGTTAGAGGGGTAGAGTTGATAATACACCGGTCTATGAGGTGTGATAAAGATGTTTTGAGAATGAGTACATAAAAAAATATAAAAGCATACTTGATTTATATCCCCCCCCCCCCCTTCAAGATCATCACAGGTGCAGAGACTAACTTTCAAATTGACCCATCTTTGGTGTGGAGGATCATTGCCGTTAATGGGAGCTGGGTCACGCAGCATTTTGCAGTCTCCAAGCATAAATGCAGTGCCGACTGTCACCAGAAGCTTGTAATGTTTTTCAGCACTCCCCTGATTCTATGCCATGAATTCTTCCTCAAGGATGATATTCACAATGCAGATTTAGAATGAAGTGACCCGAGGCCTCTGAGGGAGAACATTCAGGGAAATTACCTGAATTGTGGTGTGTGCCGCAACACACCACCTGTCACACTGAGCAGATCTGAGTTCCTCCACTTCCCCACTTCTCGCTGTTCTGACGCAGCGGAGGAGATCCAGCACTCGTGGCAGAGAAATTAGTAGAAGGAGACAGAATGGGGACTTCCACAAAAAATAGCTGCTATAAAAAAGATGACCTTTCAAATTTAGGTTTCGGGGGTTTTATTAATAGGCTGAACTTCATGATCACACCTTGTAATACCTGCTGCTCTCATTCGAACAGACCATGTGTTACTTCCTTATCACCAGTGTTTCAGGACGTAAAGTTACATCTAATTGGAGAGTTTCAGTATTCTGAAGCAGTGACCTTCAAATTAAGCTGGTGGCTTTATTTTGGATGGAGTTTCAGGCTTTTGGTAGCGGTTCAAAACCAATCAGTAGATTTAATGCATTTACATCCAGTGTTATCTGTTTCTTCTGCAGTATCAGAGGAAGAGTTGAGGCAGAAGCTCAAAGAGGAGATGCAGAGAAGTCTGAAGGAGGAGATCAGCCAGAAGAGGCAGGAGCTGCAGAGACAGTAAGGACACGAGAATGAAAGTTTTACTGAGTTTATTTTAAAACTTGTTGTCTCATTATATGCCCTGTCTTTATCTCATAGGATGAAAAATGTAAACTGTAGAGCTTTTTGCATTTCAGTGCATCCATATCACATTTCTGCTCGTTATCCCAAGTTAACGATTTAGTCACTAATTCCATTTAATGTGGAAACATTTGAATTTACTATTCTTCAAGCAAAAATACTACAAATGAATAATAAATATAATATTTAAATGGCTATAACAAAGAATAACTGCAATAGAAGTTTAATGTCAGAGAAAATATTCTTATTAATAAGTGTTAAGTGATGAGCTTATTGATTAATCAGCTCTGAGTTCTTTTAACGATGTGATTTGTGCGTGTGAAGGCTGGAGGAGATGAGGGCACAGGCTCGAGCTGAGGCTCAGGCAGCAGCTCAGGCTCAAGCGGAGGAGCAGGTGAAGAAGATTCTGGAGGCTGAGAAGGCGGCACACACGGAGAAGCTGACTGACTCGATCGCGAAAGAGCGAATGAAGACAGAAGATGAGAAGCTCATGGTGCAGCTTTATGTAAGCAAAGACATGCATGACTTTGTATGTGTGAGGATCTCTCTTGTAAATATGAAATATGAAACATTTTCCTTCTTTCTCTTTCCTGCCGTGTGGTTTCAGCGGATGGAGGTGAAGGTAGGATGGTAGAGATATGTATATGCATGGTATATATATGCATGCCTCACTCTGTTTATCTCTTTGAACACCAGAAAAGGAAAAAAATGATGACTGCATGTAAATTGGGGGTCGGTGTCTACAAAATTTGGTGTCTTCATTGAATGTTAAACTAATGCAGGCTCATCAGCTGGAGGAGAAAGAGAAAGAGCTGAAGAAACGAGAAGCTCTCTACAAGGAACATCTCGCAAAACTTGAAGCAAAGGTGAGCTGACACTTTTGAGACTTAAAGTAGTTCTTACAAGTTCAAGGTGAGACTATGGAACTTCTACTGCAGCAGCCACCGAAACACAATACTAGAAATATTCCTAGATAGCTGGAAAAAATCTGACCGTTAACAAAGGAAGATGTGCATGATTAACTAGACAAATCGACTAGTTAAAAGTAGGAAAACATTCAAATTCTAATGTAATGTAACGTGTATACTGTTCAGAAAATTTAAGGGGCACTTAAAACAGAAATCAGTTCATCACCTTTAAGCTACTTAACGGTGATGAACCAGTGTTAGCAAAGAGCCAATTTTAAGTTGTATCATTAAGCACTTTGTTGCTGCCTGTCTGCTGCAAAAACCTATTATTTGTTGCCATGTCTTTAGTTGAATCTACAAAAGTGCCAAAGATGGCACAGTTTGGCAGGGATAATAGCATAAATAGCATTTTTGCGCCAACAAAGTGATTCCCAAAGAGCTGTTAACTGAAAAATCTGGACCAGACAGAAAAAAGAAGTGGGAGGCCAGTAGATAACCAGTATGTGAAAGTCATGTATTTAAGAAAATAAAACAGCAAAGACCCGACGCAGGGCCTGAGAGATGCATCTGGCCCTTCGGTTGATCCGTCTGCTGTTCGCTGAAGCCTCGTCAGAAACAGTCTCAGTGAAAGGGCGGCTGAGGTGTGCCCGATTACACAAGAACTGAGGCGAATACAGTGGCAACAGGTCGGATGGAGGCATCATCATCTGACAACACTGATTTTGATGAAGCAGCTGCGATATGTTGAGGGTAATGTGTGTTGTTTTTTGGCAGAGTGTGGAGTTTTATAAAGTCTCTGTCGAGAGCTTGAAGAAGGGCAAAGAAGAGACTCTCAACCGTTTTGCGTAAGTCAGAACCCTCGGATTGTGTATAAATGGCATTATGTAAGCGTTATTACAGCTTTTATTTGATGTTACTAAGTTTGAATCGTAAGTTCGAGGCAGTGTTATTTAATGTTATTTTATTTAATGTTCTCTCTCTCTCGCTCGCTCTCAGCCGTTTTAATATCCAGCCAGTGTGTGGAGACTTGCAGAGAGAGATATTAAAGTGCTATAAGGAGAACGCGGGAAAGACTCTGTGCTGCTCGGGCATCGCCTCGGCTTACATGCAGTGTGTGGACGAAGCCAAGAAAGTACGACTGGATTTAAACACATTATTTGATTTCATACCTCTCCTGCTTCTTTATTGATCATTTTAACCTAATTTCTCTCCTCTGAAATGCAGAATAAGCCGAGCACTGGGGGCTAATGTGGACGCTTTCTGGTGGACTACTCCAGCCTTTTTATGTATCCAAAGAAGTGCCACACACATGCAGACTTTAACTAAAGAGACACTTTAGCCTGGAGCTCATCGTGGCATCAAACCAACTCAACTGATGCAATAGAAAATTCGATTTTTAAGTGCTTTTTATTTTTAAAATGAGGCAGAACATAAAGAAGAATTTAATTATTATATATGTGGCCTTGAAGCTCTAAAAGCTATTCGTCAGAGTGTGAATACATGAAGCAACTACTGAGTGAGCAGAGTGTCACAATAAAGAAAATAATCAGTAAACCTTGATGTGAAACATAATGGGCTTTATAGTTCACGGCATAAGAAAATATCGGTGTGTGCTTGCTGCCCCCTGCTGAATTTAATAAAACAATTTGATAAAATGTGACGTGCGATACTCGATACCCTGCTGAAATCAAGTCGATGCTTGAAGAACATATTTTGGGTTAGGGTCTTTGGGTTTGTTTCAAGAAAACTGGTTAGTAATTATAAATTACTGTAATACTTCTTGTTCCTCCAGTATTTTCAGGGTTACTTTCATGTGTTAGTGTCACTCACACAGCCTGGAATACAAACAGTACATGAAACAAAAGCTAGAGATCTCCCAAACAGAGCATTTAAACATTTGACAGGATGTTGACCTTTGCACTGATTTTATTTTCACTGTCTTAAGCATCACCTTCATCGGGGGGGGGGGGGGGGGGGGTTTATTTTAGCTGAATTTTGTTTCCACTTAAGCTACTTTCATATTGTTCTGTTCCTATTTGTGTACCTGTGTTTTATTCCATCAGGATCCTTTGCAAAAACCTTGCTACCTTGCTAGTATCCTGTTTGACCCCCTTTTGACTTCGCAGCTGTCTTAATTATTCATGGCACAGATTCAACAAGGTCCCAGAAACATTCCTGAGAGAGGCAGGTCCATATTGACATGATAGCGTCACACAGTTGCTGCTGATTTTTCAGCTCTATGTCCATGATACCATCTTTCCCAAATCCCTTCAAGGGCAGCGAAATGCACGTCAGTGAAACCCAGTAAACAAACACTTAAACGAGGATGAAGAAACCAGCAGAAACAAAACCACACAATGACACAGAGTGGTGATGAGGACCCACATAAGCACAGAAACTCCAAGTGGACGCAGCCTACAGCAAAGACCAAGAAGCAGTGTGCACCTGAGGGACAGCGAACAGACTTACTAACAGAATTATGCAGTGGTGGAAGGTAACTATGGGCATTTACTCAAGTACTCGAGTAAAAGCTTGAGGTAGCTGCAGTCTCTTTCCTTTCATCTCAGTGAAAATGTATTTGTATTTATCTGACAGTAATTACTTTGCACATAAAGTACATGAAGAGCTTAAAAGGGAAATACTTGCCAGTAAAGTAAAAGAGCTTTAAAAACACAATAGTCGTACACTACTTCAACAATGTGGTTAGTTACATTCAAAATAGTTTCTGCATCACGGTCTAAAAAAGTAACAGTTTCCAGTCTTGTGTCACTTGGATCCTAATTTTGGTAAAAAACCGCAAAGCATCTAAATTGAGGCTCTGTTTGCGTGTCTGCTGAGATGTTTCTCATGCGATCTTAAGTACACCATGTCCTGCTTCATCTGAGGAGGAAGTGGGTATTTGCATGCGTGTGTGGTTGTGTGTGTTTGCAGAGAACTGTTGCGCGAAAACATCGTGTGTAAGAGACGGGATGGGATGAGGAAGTTTGTGAATAAATTCTGCATTGTTTGGTTGTTTTGCTTAACAACCAAACAATGCAGCGTTTTCAGTTCTGAAATGATGCAAATATATTTTGAGTGTAAGTTTGCACATTTCTACAAGATATGACCATGTAACCCTGGTAATGTCAGTGTTTTCTTGAAGTACAATGACTTTTAATTTGTCAGATATTTAATTTCATTGTTTTGTTTTGCTTTTTTGATCTGTATACCTTAAAAAAAAGGGAAAATAAAATCACATTTTGATGGACAGAGGCAGACATTAAGTGTTTTTCTGTTGCAGCTGTGAGCAGCAGTCTCTTGAAACCTCATCCCCTCACTGGCTCTCAAAGCCAGGAGACGAAACCAGAAGTGAAGCTGTGGCCTGCACACAAGACCTAATGTCGAGGTCTCTCATTAGCAACAGAGATAGAAGAAACAGTAGCCGACTCACCAGCATTTATCTGTGTTTTTTTTACCGTTATGCAGTGTGTGTGTGTGTGTGTGTGTGTGTGTGTGTGTGTGTGTGTGTGTGTGTGTGTGTGTGTGTGTGTGTGTG
>JAVDPK010002886.1:0-20881 GCA_034780415.1 Cichlasoma orientale | reverse complement strand
GTCTCGGGATAGGCGGTCTTGACTACAACACTGGGACAAACTGTCCGTTTTGGATAGTAACACTCTTCCAAATATCATAATGTCTCTTTGCAGCCATTTGTTTAAAATCACTTTACATTTTCCTGTATTATTGGATACATTTTTATTGTCAGATATTGTTCTGTCTTTAGGTATCACAATCCCAAATATTTTTCCTCCTTCTTGACATTTATGTTATAGGTTTGTTGGTGAAATTCATGTAATGCTAATATTTCACATTTATTGAAGTTAAGTTGTAAACCAGATGCTTTCAAAATCAGACCGACAGCCTCTAGAGGTAAGCAAAATATGATTTTCATTCAGAAATTTCAGAAATAAAGTTGTATCGTCTGCCAGTTGACTAACTATTATTTGTCTGTCCATTACATTTAAGCCCTTTTGATCAAGATGGATAGCATTTCTGCCACCATTACAAACAATAATGGTGAGCTGCTGCATCCTCTTCCAATCTCAAACCTTTTACAGGTACCACAACCTAATGCTACAGACCTGTTTGTTTTATTGTACAATATTTCAATTGTATCAATAAGTCTATTACTGAACTCAAAGCACTTCAAGATTTTCAAAATAAAGGGCTGTTTAACCGAATCGAATGCTTTGTAAAAATCTTAGCGCAAAAGGAATCCATGTTCTTGCATAACTGTAATCTAATAAGTCTAATACTTATACTATATAGTCTTATACTATATTATTATGAATTGACCTTCCTTTTAAGAAACCCGATTGTGTCTTGCTGATAATATTTGAGATACCTTTTTTTAATCTAGCAGCAATAGCACCAGATAATAATTTGTAATCAGTATTTAGTGACATAATTGGTCTCAGATTACCGAAAATCCTAAAACCCTTTCCCAGGTTTAGGGATCAAAGCGATTAATCCTTGTTTCATAGTTGACATGAGTTCTTTCTTCTGTAAAACCTACATTTTCATCAATGTGTGCCATACTCTTCTTAATTTTATTGAAAAGGATGTCAGAATAATTTGAAGAATAGAGTTTAGAGTAAAATAAAAACACTTCTTTATCTCTCTAATATCTTTACCTTCCACCCCGTTTATCATTAAACAGTTAATTGAATTTCTCTGCTGTCTACTTTTCTCTAGACTGCTAAAATAAGATGAGCCCTTTCTAAATACAACTCATCTAACTTAACCTGCAACTCCATTAATTAATTTTTTTAGGTCATTTAATTTGGCTTTGCTGCAACACTGCTTTATCTCTCTGAGCAAATTGCTTTCATATTCTCTCTTTTGTCTATTGAGTTCTTTACAAAGATTTATGGTAAATTCCCTAATCTTAAACTTAATAAATTCCCATTTCCCTTTAGAATTTTCAACTCATTCCTTTTTTCAATACCTGTTATAATATTCCTTACCATTTTGCAATAATTATCATTTTCAAGTTGTCTAGCATTAAATTTTAAAATCAGAAATAACCTTTGTAACAGTTTCCAACAGTGTTTTGTTTTGCCCCTCGTTGTTATTGGTTGTGATGATAAAAGAGTTTTCAGCCTTCATTGCCACAGTTTATTGTAGCATATTGCTACACCGCCAGATTTGAACCCTGACTGAATAAAATAAGTTTGGGAAGAATGAGTCTCTTGTAGAAATATAAGATGAGATTTTTGCCCTTTGCAAAATAAAAAAAGTGCTTTTCTCTTACGTAGCAATGTCTTTCAAGCGCCTAACATTTAATGGACCACAAGAAATTTTAACATTTACCATGTAAAAAACAAAACAAAAAGAAAAATAAGAATAAACCAAAGACTGGATACTAACCTAATACTCCGCCTCAATCAACGAATGAATTTGAACTTAAATAGAACGCCCCTTTATAAAGTTTCCACTACTTTAATGTAAAAAGAAACATCCCCAAAACACCTGCGTTCACCTGTTATCTTATGCTTCATTTCTAGTCCTCCATCCATCTATGGATGCATGTGGCCCTCAAAAGAAAGCCACTGCCCCACTCCTGCCCTGTTCAATTTGGGGCCACAATCTTCTTCTTTCCTCTCGTGTTAGTACCTCAGCGAAACAGATCCCTCTTTCTTTGCAGACTGGGGATGATTTGGTCTTCCTTCATGTGTCTTTTGGCAAAAAGAATGATAACATGTCTAACATTATTAACCATCGTTTTACCCACTCTATGGACGATGTCCACTGCATCTTGGCTATGAGACAGTTTATTAAGGGGGGTAAATTATAGTGATCTACTAACAATCCGCTATAATTTATTTACAAAGATGCAACCAGTTCACTTCGGTGATAACCAGCCTTCTGCCAAGAGCAGCTCAAATACCAGCAGACCCGAGGAGGGATCGTGAGAGAGACTTTTAACCAAAATATTCCAGTGTAAACTCAGGTTCCTCTCTGAAAACAGATCAATGAGAAGAGGATGAAGGAAAATCATTATGCTTTTACTATAAGGCATAGAGTAAGACACGTGGAGCTCAGGCTTTGTCCAGAGGAGAGCTGCGTTATTATAATCTGTTCCACCCAATAAACATGAAATCTGTAACCACTGACCTGTATGATGTGCAGAAAAACACCATTACCTGTCCCACGTCACTTTTATTTATTTTAACAGAACTTTGCAGCATTGGGCATTAATCTAACACACTAACACGGATTCAGCTGCATTTTCACAGCCATTTCTCTTTTAATCGTTACAGATTCAGCAGAGAGACGTAGCTCGCTGATTGCTGAGAAAAAGACGAAGAAGACTTTGTACTGCTACAGTAAATCTGGCCCTATATGTTCTCTGTAATGAAGTAATATTTTTCTCAGGCTCTTCTCGTTTATATGACCTGCATAAAACAACAGGGTAAAAATACGCTGTGTAGAAATAAAATGCGCGTTTTGTCGTCCAACACGGCGAACATCCAGTGTAGGTTGTTCTGATTCGCAGCGCACCGCTCTTCTCTTTCCCCAAGTTTTAATCAGTTCTACTACCCACCTTTCCTTGACTTCGATCACATTTTCACCGAAGTCAGGGGGGGAAGAGGTAGGAAAGGAGATAGGAGGGAGTTTTGGAACGCACCCAGTGATGGAGCGATAATAGGCAGCGATTAGTGACGTGCGGGCGGCGCACACCTCCTCAAAGAGGCCACAAAGTAGCCATACTGTTTTCCTGCTAGAGGTTCTGTAAGATAGCACGGTTGAAGTGAATTATGAGAGCAGCAGCCCGTCAGTAACATTTTCATACACGTCACTGATCGTATTTCACGCACGTGGGAAAAAAAGCGTGCTTTACCATAGTAACGGCGTTCTAGCTGCCTTTGACGGCAGGTACGTCAGCAGAGAGAAGAAAGGTAAGGACTTCACACTGATTTCCCTGACACTTCTTTTGACTGACTGGTCTGTTTCTGTTTGAACTCATCAGTAAGCATGCTGTGTTTGTTTAACACTTAAACTTTAGCTAACACTGTGTAACTGATTAACATGCAAATAATGTGGCTTTTGCTAATGGTTTAGGCTAATGGCTAAATGTTAACCTAGTTAACCCATGTTGACTTGAACAATGTTAAATGTTCAACTTTGAACTTTTAATGAACTAAAGGTTAAGTGAGAAGGGTGATGGAGATGCACGTGTAAGTTCAGTGGAAAGGGTCCTAAAATTTCGAGATACCCTGCCTGAGGTAGAACAAAGCTCAACAATGTCTCTTTTATACGGATTCTTGTACAAACACATTTTACTGCAAAAGTGTTTAAATTGGCCGATATTGTGTAACATCCCATAAATTAAAAAAGTGCAAAGTAATGGAAGCTCTTATTCATCCCCATTTGGGTGTGACAGGTTCAGGGGGTTCCTCCACATCAGTGGTTCCCTGTGAAATTTTCCTAGTTAGAAGCCTGTCTTCATTCTCATCAAAATATAAGTGGTGCATTTCATTGAAAAAAAAAAACCCATAAACATAAACAACACAGGCTGTTGGCTATAAATTACTAATTGCTCCCTAGTCATATGTCAAGTGCTAATGCCAAAATGTGACCCACTTGCCACTCTGACACATAATTAAATACAGGAGCAGTAAATTCAGGTCAGAGTAATGAGTAACCACTGATCTACTTACCTGATTAAACAGAATTTGACTGTCAGAAGTACAGCGGGGAGAAACTGCAAATATGAGAATCTGTGATGAGTGTATTCATATATCTTTGGGCAGTTTGTGGGTTTTTTTTGAAAAGGCCTGACTGTGCTGAATCCAGCAATATATTTGTGACTGTATCAGGTCTCATCAGTGTTCTATATTAAAATGTGTTGCAGTCTAAGACAAACAGTGGTATTTTACTGAAACAACTTGTGAGTAAAACATAGTTTACTTAGCTGATGTCTAAGCTTTCAGTCCTCTTGCAATAATATTGCTGCAGAGTCTTTAATAAAATAGATGTAGTCACTATATAGGCTGCGAGAGCTGACTGTGCCTTCCATAGTTTTTATACAATAAATAATGTCACAATGTAATATGTCATGTGTTGTTGATCTGCTGTTGTATTCACCTAATTTATACCTGCTGCAGGGTTCCCAGTAGCCTGTGAAATCTCACTTTCTGAAAAGTAATTTTCATTTTCTTAAAATTTTACTTCAAAAAAGTTTTATCCAATTTTTAAATCAGTTTGAGTGTCTATACTTTAGAAATGGTTTCAAGAAAAGTATGTGTTTTCCTGATAAATTCAAGAAAAGTTAAAAGTTTGAATATTAAAGCCATCTTCTCATTTCTTGGTGGGCTGTAAAAATCCCAGGTCTCTAAAAATCGTGAGGATAGTCCTCCATCCTTTGCTTTATTGCAGACTGACCACAGCAAGGCCTGATGTGATGGTGAAAATCAAATAATCCTGAATGAGAGCACTGACACAAAAATTATGACCACAGATCACGCTCAGTTGAGAGCATGTCAGTTCAGTTAATAAGTCAGTTATAACTTCTCATTTTTAAAGTGTTTATCAATTAGGAAGTTTGCATTTACAAGATAAATCTGCTTGATTTTCTTCTCTCTTCTGACATTCCAAAAATTCCGAGTGGTTCATAAGCACGTACTGAACAGCCCTGTACATCTACATGTAGAATAGCAAAGTGTACGTGCCCACCAGCCACTAAAGACAGACCCGGTACCTGGTAGTACAATTTGACTTTTTCTGAACAGTCATTGTGATCGCACACCAATTTCTCCTTGAGGGGAATTTTATTCAGAATATCAAAAATCTCTTTCATTAAAAACTTATTCAAGAAAATTTCCAGAACATGTGAAACTGTGACACCCGTGTCACAGTGGGTTCACAGTGGTGCATTTAACTTCCCAGCTGGTCCGGATAGCTGCCTCAATATTAGCGGCGTTGGACTCAGTGCACCCGGCACTATGTTCGTGCAAACCACAACAGGGGAGAGGGTACTGAAGCTTGGTGAGAATGTCAGTTTGCAGATCAAGCTGACGCTATGACGGTGCATCCCCTTCTCCCAGCGTGACTTTTTTTTTTTCTTAGAATCGAAAGAAGGTGTATTAGATATTATTTAAGGGGACTAACAGCTTAAACATTAGTTAAGTAAAATATATTTTATTCAAGCTAACTTGGCAGTGGAACTGTATTCTCTGTTAAAGACAAAATCCACTATTAATATATGTGATGGATGTTTGATTCAAACAGGTGGTTTCCATTCTGCCGGGATGAATAGCCCTGTGACAGCGCTGCACTCAACACAGTGCAAACAGGAACATGCTGACACTGCTGAGACTCCTGTTTGGTCATGGCCTGCTTCAGATATCAGTGTGCCATGGATAGTTCCCAATCCTCACCACCATACTATCAAATCAGAAATGTGGGACCCTCTCAGCTTAAGGTATCATACTGATTCTTTCATTGATCCTCATCAGTACACTCAGTGTCAGCTGACTTGTCCAGACTACTTCCTGCAGCCACTTTTGAGCCAGAACCACCTCGTCAGTGGGTAAGCCCTCATTCACTTTACATATTATAGACTGGATGGAGTCCTTTGAACTACAACCATTTTTTGCAAGTACTATTTAAAATAAAACTGTAATGACATGGCTTTTGACCCCTGAATTTGTTTTCTCAGCCCTGTGTTTGCTGCACCAGATGGCAGCCATCACAGCTCAGCTTCTGCTTCTTGGTTTACTAATGAGCCCAATCTCTGCAGCATGATGCCGCCGGTCAGTTCAATTAACCATTTTCTAGGATTTACTATGAGCTGTGTTTTCATAAGAAATATAAAAAATACTTTATTTACCCCATATTTGGGAAATTGTTTAATGCAGTTAATAATAATAATAATAATAATAACAATAACAATAATAATAATAATAAGGTAAATGTTTCAAATTCAACAAAGTAAAATAGAATTTAAAATGGCAATAAAGTATTACAGTAAGAAAGCTAGCTAGCTAGGAAGCTGAGTGCTTCCAACATGTCCTTGTTATCCATGTTGGAGAACAGTTTGCTCAGTCACCTCCTCTCCACCACGGCTTCAGAAGTGTCCAGTTTGCAGCCACTCACAGAGCCGTCCTTCCTGACCAGTTTAGATCACCATCTCTTTGGTCTTATTCACATTCAGAAGCAGGTGATTTCTCTAAGACCGCTCCACAGAATCATCCAGGAGTGCTCTGTACTCCTCCTGCACATCACTTATACATTCCAGCACCACAGAGTCCTCAGAGTATCTCTGTAGGTGACAGGACCTTGAGTTAGACTAAAAGTCTGAGGTGTACAAGGTGAACAGGAATGGAGGCAGCACAGTCCCCTGTTGAGCTCCTCTGCTGCACATTACCAAATCAGACAGAGGTCTGCTTAGTCTCACATAATGCAGCCTGTTTTTCAGGTAATCAGTAATCCATAAGATGGTGATGTGTTTACTATTTGTAGTTTCTCCCTCAGTAACGTGCCATCTGTGACACAGCGTACTTCAGAAGTGCCACTGTGCGTGGACTTCCAGCAACAATTACAGTAATAACCCTATTACGCTATGAAGCCAATTCACACCCAATAACTCTATTGGGTGTGAAGCACAATTTCTCAGCTTTCAGAAACTGTTTGAATTTTTTCGACTGGACAAACGGTCGCGTAATTACGGTAATTCAACCTTCAACCTAGGGTATCATGGTGCCAGGTGCACTTAAAGCTACCCTCATGCTCTTCATGATGGAAAACTGTAACTAGCACAGAAGTCCAGAAAAAGAACACCACTGGTGGTCATTCCTCCCAGACACAACCCTCGAGGTCTCACTGTCTTTAATGAGTCCCCCAGTAAGACAGTGGAGTAGCAGCCAGGCCATCTTCCAGCACACCAGACCTAGTACTCTGACCTGCTGCAAGTGACACTTAGGGCCCATTTCCCAACTTGAAGATGTAGGGAAACACCCCCTTGTCCACCTGGATATTGTCTGCCTTTTGTTGTGTCCTCTGTCCAGATGATTCTACGCTGTTTCAATAGTGTTGAGGTCCGGGATCTGGGGAAGTCAAATCATTACTGTGTCTTTTACTGCGCTGCAGTGGGTACTGAAATCAATCAGAAAGCCAATCTGATGCTTTCCAGATAGTATGGCATGATGGGTCAAAATCTGATGGTACTTTTCTGTGTTCCATAAATAATTCCATCAGTTTTGACAGGCCTGGGGAGGGAGCTTGAGGGAGAGCGTCTGGTGGCTGGGCCTTGGCCCCAGGGGTTGCAGAGTAAAGAGGAGACGTGGGACAACCCTCCTGTAGGCCCACCACCCCCAGGAGGTGCTGTAGGGGTGTGTATTAGACGTTGGTCAAGTGCATAGGTCCTGGCAGTCCAATCCCCAGCTATTGGGGCACGGAACATCACCCCTGATGGGGAAGGAGCCTGAGCTAGCACGTGAGGTTGAGAGATAGCGGCTAGATATAGTCGGGCTCACCTCAATGCATGGCTTGGGTTCTAGAACCAGTGCTGGAGAGGGGCTTGACTCTGTTCCTGGGTTGGGTATTGTTGCATCCCCTCGGCTTGCTGCCTGTGTGTTGAGGTTTTCACCGGTGGACAAGAAGGGTGCTTCCTTGCGCCTTCAGGCCGGGGAGCAGGTCCTGACTGTTGTCTGGGACATAATGTCAAAATGAATCAATTAATTAAAAAGATTACTTAAACATCATTACTATCGAGAATAACAACAGGGATATTAAATATACATAATATTTGATTCTTTTTAAAAAGTTAACAATTTGGGATAGGGACTTATTTTTGAAAGCAGAACCAGCTAAGAGTCCATTGCATTTTGTTCATTTTCTAAATTAATTGTTGAATTACTTATCTGTCCATAAAACAGAAGGACATTTTACAAAATACTATTATTACTATTAGTAATTTACAGTAGTGCAAGATCATATTTTTAAATGTCTTCAAATAACAACTGAAAACCCAGAGAAAGCATCATACACAATACAAATGTTTCAAATTAAAATATCTGAGTAACAGGAAATGTTACTTTCTTGTTTTCCTCATTACTTTATCACCCTGTAGGTGGTGCATAATGCCAGCAGGGATGAACAGTTGACGCTGGTTAAGCCCCGCAAGCCAGGACCTGTTTTTTCTACCACGGAATCTGCACCAACTAAAAGAGATGACGCAGTAACTCGAGGGAAAGGTTAGGGTAACTTTGCATACTAGAGGTTATGATATTGGTTCAAGATTAGTATGTTCCAGGTACAGGTATGATGTCTGACACATAAACGAGCAAGTTTTTCAACCTTGTGTTAGATTTATGTTTCTTCTTACTCATTATAACAAGTTTTAGCTCGACTGTTTCACAGAAAAAATAGAGGTTGTTGTCTGTTAAACAAAAACTCACAGAGGACGCTCAAATTCATACCATAGATTCATCTACTAAAATATCTCGGATGAGTTTGAATCTTGACGTCAAGCTAAAGGTCAGAGGTCAAGTTTTCTGAAAATTCTGTTGACAATCTTACCTAGAATGTTCAAACTCACATCATAGATACATGTTGTTGAAGCTAGACCCGTCAAACTTCACACACTTCACTGACTATAGCAGCAATTTGACCGTATAAATTAGTGAATCTCAAAAAATTTGAGCATTTTGAGAAAGTTAATTTTTTTCACAAGTATTTATAAAAAATTCTACATTCATTATGTGTAAAGCCATTATGAAAGGCTTGAAAATAAGAAATCTGGTTTCTAAAATCATTAGAATATTACCGACAATAATCAAAAAAAGGATTTCAAAAACAGAAATGTCCAACTTCAGAAAAGTACGTTAAAAAAAGGAAGAAAAAAACATTCACGAGTACACAGTCTTTAATATTTTATTTCTAGGTAGAGCTGGGTGATAAAAAATATGTGGCACTCCCACATATTTGTTTGATATGTGCTATAATATGAGTCATAAATGACTCCAAGATTCCTCACAGTGTTACTGGAGGCCAAGGTAATGCCATCCAGAGTAAGCATCTGGTTAGAAACCATGTTTCTAAGATTTTTAGGGCCAAGTACAATAACCTGTTTTATCTGAATTTAGAAGCAGGAAATCAGAGATCATCCTGGCCTTTATGACAAGCACAGAGATGAGTCCACTGATGAGGCCATGAGAAGATTTAGAAGAAGCTTTATTGTCATTGTACAAGAATACAACGAAACTTGGGTGCTAACTCCCTTCAGTCAGCAGCAGTGTAATGTGAACAGTTAGAATATACATAGAATACATTAGCTGTGGTTCAAGCGAGGCAACTTCTTGCCATGTGGTGGCAGTGCTATCCACATTAATTCAGTTCAGTTAAATTTTATTTATATAGCGCTGAATCACAACAAACAAGGCACTTTATCACCAAGCCACCCAACATATCACCACTTACTGTGTCCTCTAACTCTATTGTTGAATGGAAGACTTCCCAAAGAAGTCAAATCTGTGCGGTCTCTTTCTCTTCTTTGTTTTTTGATGCTTTTTTCTGTTTTGTCCTTTGAGCAACCTCAAAGACACTGAGTAACCATTTCCTGTTACTCAGTGTCTGAGCAGCCTCTCACTGAGTCTCAGAGGTTGCTCAGACTCAGTGTCAGATAACCTGCAAAAAGATGAAAGCAAATGTCAGCGGCTTTTTTTTTCTTTTAGTAATTTGTGAATATATGTTGAAATTAGTAGGACCATCACAACTAAACACTACTCAATTTTATATTCATAAGTAAAAAAAAAAAAGTGAGTAGGATACAACTGGATACAATTTTTTACGCACTTCTCAAACCAAACCCATAAATGGCTTAGCTGATTTTACTGAAGGAAATGTTCGAACACTTGCTGTTTAAATTGGGATTTCTGTAGACGCCCATTTTTCTTTTGTGTTTACCAGAAGCGACTGCACTGGGGACTTCTAGCAAGGTAGGAATTACTCTCTCTTTGCCCATTTGATAAATCAGTTCATTTACTGAATTGATGATATTTTATAAGTCATGTATTGAAAGTTTTTGTTTTCCCAGTACCACGAGACAGTCCGATCACTCTTTGAGGCTCAGGATCCGACGGCCAAAATGCTGCTTCCAGAACGGTAAGAACTGTGGAACTGACGCTGAAGTGTGAGCATTGCACTCGCCATACAGATCAAGCAGGGATAATAAAACAATCAGCAATATCTGCTGTTATCTTAAAGGTCCAATAATGCACAAGTTTAAGACATTGTTAGTCTTGCATGTCACACAACAACACACACAGACATACTGTACATACGTATTAGTGCTAATTAGCAGCCCAATGAAACAGTAGACTGCCACTTGCCAAAACAGAAGCACAAAATTATATTTCAGTGAAGGCCGGTGCCCCACCAAAAAGCTTGTGTGTGTGTGTGTGTGTGTGTACATTGTCCTATATAAAAAAAAAAAACCTTGAAGTGCTTGTAATGTTTTTCTTCCCCCTTCATGTACATTTCTCAGTATTCTCATTTTCACCCCTGTAGAACTGTTGGAATGTTGTCTAAGGTAAAGTCCAGGAAGCCCTGCCGCTGCGCCAAATCACAATGCCTCAAACTGTGAGTAGACACAGAAGGAGCCTTAATGATGATGAGACTGGTTTCAGATTGTAGAAAGCAGACCTTTCATATGCTGTGTTATGTTACAAACAGCTATGTATCCCAAATGGTCAATTTTCATAGTATATGAATTTATTTGAAGTATTCAAGTTAAATATTTTGCTTCATTAAATATACTAAAGACGCTGTATTAAAAAAAATCAATGAACTCACTCTGAGGGGTTGGGTGGAAGGCACTGATTGATTTTCATGGAATGCCATAACTAACTCTGTATGCATAAGTAACCCTCTATCATAATCACCCCAACTGCTGTGTTAATTTTTTGACAAGCATACTCATAATTAGTGAGTAATTAAATCAACGAAAGTATAATTGAATATGATTAATGATTCATAATTATCTGGTAACTTTTTCACATGACCTCAGGCGCATGTCTCCTTTAGGACACAGTTGGGTTTCAAGTGGCAGGAAGTGACAAGATAGAATTTTCCCTCTAACTTTTCTGAAATAGCGTATCCATCCTTTAAACTGCCGCTGCTTAAAGTTGCTAATGAGAGACAAATGAACGCAAATAAAAAGATCCAGCAAACAAAAGTATATTTACATTTAGTTTGGCTTAATTTAGTTTCCATTAATGGCCTTCTCCTTTTTTCACAGATATTTTACTATTTTATATTATATAATATTTTTGCTCACAGCAGCTCTAGTCCGTTGTCATATGCCATGAGCAACCAGGGACAGGTCTGTAGTATTTAGATTTTCCTGAACTGATTTTCCTTATTATCTCACAAGGAAAGAAAAGCTTGACATTATGTCACATTTTATGCAGGCCAAGTTCACTCTAGCTGGATTCATTGGCATAATAATAAATGGTGATAAAGCAAGATGTCCTTGATGGCAGTTTATGACAAATGCAAAGGGGAGTATTGGCAGCACATGATTACATGCAAAGTCTGTTGCTCTTTGGGTATTTGTGGGTCTCCAATGTGACTGTAACTCAAGGTGAAACTCTGCTTTGCATCTGGTGTGAACGCACCATAAGTAAACCTTTCTGTTTGCCTTTCTCTCCTAACCTTAATGTAAGCGAAACCAAAATGTTTGGATTTACGTGGTAACGATGAGCTTTTTTCTCCCAAAGGGGAGGCTTTCCCTTCAGTGTGACTGTGCAATATGAGTAATAAACACTCACAAATTATATTTTAAAGGAAGCTGTTGTTTGATATGTATGCCTGTGTGTGTTTTTTTTTTCCTTTAAGCTATTGTGTGTGCTTTGCCAGTGGATTGCTGTGCACCAACTGTGACTGCTCTAACTGCTGCAACAATGGAGAGCATGAACTGAAGCGTATCAAGGCAATTGAGGTCAGAAACCTTATTAATGATTGCGTATGTTAATTTTAACATGAAAATGTAGAAAAATCTGTACAGATACATGTGGATAAGATGCCAAATGGAGTAACTGTTGATAAAATTGGAAGTATGAAGACTTGGACCCAAAACTAAGGCTTTCTTTAACATTTATACCTTTCTGTGAGACATTTCTTCTTATTTTTATTCATTTGTAGAGATTTTGTTTAAATGCAAGCCTCATTTGCCAAAAAGTCGGATCAATACAACCAGTATGGTGTGCACCCCCCAAAAATACAATTTCTAATATTGTCCTTCAATTAATAATTAACATCAGTCCACCTGGACCAGACTGATGTCCTGCTCTCTGCATGTGCACATAGTTTTCACCACCGTGGGAGGAGGCAGCGCATGTGTGGCGGTTACTGTGGTGTGTTCTCTGTGCCCCTGACAGCACACTCATGCTAACTGCAGCATGAAACAGAAAAAAGGGAAAAGACAACACAAAATGTACATTAAATTGCTTGTATTGTGGTAATAGTGACCAATAGTGTTGATACAGTGTAATGTTCATACTACGTATGGACTGACTTCTAATGAGTGAGTAACAGCTAAAACACAGTGACTGTTTGCTGGGACTCAGTGAGCAGGGCTTCTTACTGGTGTTTCAGCTAAGCTGATGAGTGTCATACTATTAACATATGTGATACATCAGCACGGTACCTGGAAAACCAATGGGAAGCAGGTTCTCTTCTAGCCTCTGCTGTGTCTCTAACACACACTTTTGTTTATTCACTTGTGAGGAAATAATTTTGATTTCTTAGAAAATTTGTAGCGACAGAAAAATAACCACTGAATGAAAAACACAAGAGCTACATAAACAATTATCTTGGCTTATCGTTGATTATAAATTAAAGGCATGTCTTCTGTAATTCATGTACACTGCTGTTGTGAAATCTAGGACACGTTCCTTTTGTGATAAACTTGTAAGTACTGCTTGTATTCTGTACAGAGGTTCTCTGGACTGAGTGTGGAATAACATCAAACAGATAAAAACAGAGGTTCATTTAAGAACTTAACTTTAATTTTCATTCATCCATCCATCCATTTTCTTACACTTATCCGGGGCGGGGTCGTGGGGGAAGCAAGGAAGCCCAGACCTCCCTCTCCCCAGCCACCTCCACCAGCTCATCCAGGGGACCCCAAGGCGTTCCCAGACCAGCCGAGAGATATAATCTCTCCAGCGTGTCCTGGGTCTGCCCCGGGGCCTCCTCCCGGTGGGACATGCCCGGAACACCTCACCCAAGAGGCGCCCAGGAGGCATCCTAGTCAGATGCCTGAACCACCTCAACTGGCTCCTTCCAATGTGAAGGAGCTCTACTTTGAGCCCCTCCCAAATACCTGCACTCCCCACCCTATCTCTAAGGGAGAGGCCGGCCACCCTTCGGAGGAAACTCATTTCTGCCGCTTGTATTGGTGATCTCGTTCTTTAGGTCACTACTCAGAGCTCATGAGCAAAGGTGAGGGCAGGGACGTAGATTGACCAGTAAATCGACAACTTCACTTTCACACTCAGCTCCCTCTTCAGCACGGCAGACTGGTGCAGCGTCCTCATCACTCCGGACGCAGCGCCGTTCTGTCTGTCAATATCCCGTTCCCTTCTCCAGTCACTCATGAACAAGACCATGAGATACTTAAACTCCTCCACCTGGGGCAGCAACTTGTCCCTGAGCCGGAGTGGGCACTCCACCCTTTTCCGGCTGAGGACCATGGCACAGAGACATGTCAGCCACTTGACACTCGGCTGCGAACTGTTCCACTGCGAGCTGGAGGCCACCACCCAATAAAGAAATTCTGTCCATAATTATAACAAAATTATAAACAGAATGGGTGACAAAGGGCAGCCCTGGCGAAGTCCAACACCCACAGGAAATGAGTCCGACTAATTGCCAGCAATACGGACCAAGCTCTCGCTCCGGTTATACAGTACAGGGACTGAATGGCCTGCAACAGAATGCAGTGTGCAGATGGTATCTACCTAACTAGTTACCAGTATAGTTAAATAAACAATAAACATACAACAGTACAATAAACATGCAGATGCACCTTTCAGAGTCTGGCACCATTTTATACATAATTAAAAGGCGCAGTGCAGGAAGCTAATTTCTACCTTGTTTTTTATGTTACGCAGTACAATTCTCCTTCGTAAAAAAGCCTTGGTTTTTTTGTATCATATGCTCTGATGTTATATTTCATCTGTCAAGATTGTTTCACTTTTGACTAGTTTGTGCGTTTAAATGTTTCTCTTATTCTAACGTTACTGGTTTTGTCATTATGTAGTGGTGTTTAGTTCATAACCCGAGTGCCTTCATGCCAAAAATTGCTGGTGGGAAGTCAGGAGAGGTCAAAGGTTGGCACAACAAAGGCTGCAACTGTAAACGCTCTGGCTGCCTTAAGCGCTACTGCGAGTGCTATCAGGTACACACACACACACGCGCGCGCGCGCACACACAAATGGTAGTAGTATAATGGTCTAGTAGTCTTAAAACAATTTGTGATAGGTCCTCGGGTGGCTCAGGGGTGGAGCAGGCGACCACATGTATACGCTGCTTTATGCTGTTGGTAAGAGTTGATGATCTCCTGGCCTGACGCCTCTGCCAAGCACTGCTAGTGAACCATTCAATTCAATTCAGTTCAACTTTATTTGTATAGCGCCAATTCACAACAAACAGTCGCCTCAAGGCGCTTTGTATTGTAAAGTAAAGACCCTACAATACCATCACTATACATTTTCCAAACCTGTCCAACATCCTTCCATGCCACCACACCTCACAGCCAGGGATCAATTGACAGCTCACCTCCTCTTTTTGTCCGACTATCTAAGCTACGGCTGCAGACCTGATGATATGATGACAAAATGTATCATTTATCATCACCATGTCTCACTGCCATTGCCCACATGAGCACTGAAGTCCTCCAGGACAGTTAAGTCAACACTGGTTCCAGAACCAAAAATGGAAGTTGAGGTGAGGTTGACTATATCTAGCCAGTACCTCTCAACCTTGCACTAGCTCAGACTCCTGCCCCACCAAAGAGGTGGCATTCCATGTGCCTGTAGTCAGTTTTGGCAGCCTCCACCCCTGACCACTGTCCAGTTATAATAATCAAATTTTACTGTTTGTATAGGGATGTAATTAATTTCATCCTTTTGTCAGTGTAAAGCCCTTGTAGAGATCTGGCTAACAATTACGCTACTTTTGAAGCACACGCATAAATACCTGTGACCATGAAACATTACGTTATTTGTTTGATCTGTGTGCAGGCCGACATCATGTGTACCTCCGGCTGTAAATGCGTCGGCTGTAGGAACTATGACGTCAGCTCACAAATTGGCTCCAAAGAGGAGGCTGGCAATGCAGCGGGCAGGTGAGTCAGTCAAATTTGTCACAGCAGCTTCACAGGTCAAATTTTGCACTGCATTATATTGTGATATATCACTGCAAATAAACCTACAGCAATGTCTGAGGCAGAAACAACCCACACAGGAAAATCACAGATGTGTTAGGCGAGCATGTTCTCAAACCAGGATGTTAAATACTGCCATTGTGTCATCACAGAGACACACACAAGGTGTCCTTTATGGTAAGCGCCTTGCTAAACACTAAGGTTTTTGGGTTCTGGGATTTTTTTTTTCTCCTTACTTGCTTAAAAGAACAAAGATCAGCTGGGTAACACCACATCAGCTGATCCTGGATATGCTGATCTGGTTAGATTCTTTAAAGCCTCGAGAAAATTAGATCCAAACTCACATGCCTCCTCAAAGGGTTATGAGAAGCGCCCATATGTAACGAATTGGAAGTAACACCCCTCTCACTATTGCCACTGCATCAAAGTATCGACACCAAAGGCACCTTGTGCATTTCTCAGACACCAGGAACCAGACTGCAGGCCTTTAAAATGTCTTGAAAACACAATGGATAATTTTCCCTCTTATCATCTCGAAATGGCACAGCTGTCACAAAGACAGGCGTTCTGTCGTGCTGCATCACCTTGTGTTTTCATCAGAGCCTAGCTGTCTAGTAGCCAATAACACGACACTTAGATACAGAAGAGCCGAAGATGTTCACTAAAGAGGTCAAGTAAAATGGTCATTTTATAGGAAGTTATAACTTATTCTGAATATTGTTTATTGATAGTAAATTTCTTCACCTGGGCTTAGTGTTGGAGTAAAAGGGAGAGCAAAAGTAAGCGTGAGAGCAGAAAGTGTGATTACTCATTCATGCAGTCTGTACTCCAGAAATGCAGCGGAAAGCATGATTTTTGAGTTATGAGTTGAGATTAGTGAACTTGGATATTATTGGGTTATTTTATTTTATTTTTTTACAATGTGATAGAAACTTTGCAACCTGTTTAATGTAGAAAACTGTTCATGTGAAAGTTTACACTAAAGGAAAAAGTTTTTGTGGTTGTTAAGCCACTTAACACTGACCTATGAATCAATTAAGCATAAAAAAAGGCACTTAACTCAAGGAATGAACCAGTCTTGTGTCTACACATAACAGAAAACTTGGGACAGAACCTATTTTAAATTGTATCTTTAGGCACTTTGTTACTAGCAGTTTGTCAAAACACATCATTTTCCCCATTTCTTTAGTTGAATTGATGAAAAATGGCAATGACAACACAGTTTGACAGACATAACATTGTATTTTTGCACTAATAAGGTGATTCCCAAAGAGCTGTTGGCTGAGAACGTGGAATATCAATTCAGTTCAATTCAGTTTTATTTTATATATATATATATATTTGGAGCTGCATTTCAGTCAGTGGTGTTGGGATCAAAACTGATGGAATTATGAGTTCAGAAAAGTACCATCAGATTTTCATGCACCATGCAGTACCATCTGGAAAGCATCTGATTGGCAATGGCTTAATTCTCAGCATGACAATGATCCCATACACACTCCCAATGAGATTCTTATACAGGTTTGATGTTTTTCCTGCTTCGGCGTTAAGCCTGTCGCACATCTGCCAGTGACAAAAGGTCAGCTGCAGGGTCATCAGATGGATTCTGCCGATCCTGGATGTTTTGCCCCCTACCCCAGTACATGTCCCAGTGAGGGTCTACCACACCAGGCAAGTGTGCAAGCAGGGTGCACAGCAGGGGGCAAGATGCTAGCAGGCAGGGCATACATGGAACACCATAACCAAGTGGTTGCTATAGTATACAGGAACAGCTGTGCCGAGTATGGCCTGGAAGTCCTGAGGCTGATTAACAGTTTTCTGCTTGAAAACAAAAGGAGGTGTAGATACATGTTTTAAAGAGGTTTCAGTGAGATGTGTGAAATTACTGCTATATATACTGATGTGTGTGTGTGTGTGTGCTGGACGTAATCTTCATGTCTGTTTATGTTTGTGTCCATGTGTTCAGGTGGCCCGTATCAGTGATAACCCCATCTGTGGTGGAGGGTGTGTGTGTCTGTCTTGTGGCTCAGGCTGAGAAAGCTGAGAGGAGCACTCAGAGCGCTGCCCGGGCTGAGCGCATGGTCCTGAAGGAGTTTGGATGCTGTCTCTCACAGATTGCTGAAGCCATGTTCAAGAACAAAGCATACTAACAATTCTACATTGTAGAGAGAGAAAACCTCTGCTTACGGTTTCAGTATCGTGGGCTTGGAAGATTTAATGCAAATGTTTATTTATGTGTTTTAAACTCTGGTCTTTGAAAGCTTTGTTGGTCAATGTGAAACTTGAGTGACCTTTTGATATTTTTATTGTTCATTTAAATTCACAAGTGCAAAATTATGAGGTGTATTATTTTTAACATAGTGTTTTACGTACTATTTGCGCTGTTTTGGTTTCTGTGGAAATTTCCATAAAGTTTGAAACAACAGTGACATTTAGCAGTGTCACTGTTTCTGGTTCTGATTTAAAACTACAGATTTAGCATTAAGTTATAACATAATTCACTGACTTTTATGTTGCATAAATTATTTCATTTAAGTTGATCCTTGTTCTTTTTTGATGTTATTAATATATAACTGTTTTTCTTTGTAGAGAAAAAAGCTGGATAATAAAGAAATGTGTGGAATTATTGTGGATTCATCTCTACCCTGTCAGAATAAACCTGTCTGAACGATTGTAAATAAATCAAACACATCATTTGTGTCCAAGTTTCAACTGTCTAGCTGATTTGAGGTGTAGTTGAAGAATTTAGTCCTCCTCCTTCATCATTCCATTCACTATGTGCAATGTACCAGCACCAGTGACAGCAGAACAGCCCCAGAGCATGATGCTGTGCTTCACAGCTGGTACAGTGCTCTTAGGTTTGAAAGCCTCACCTTTACACCTCCAAACACACCTCTTGTCATTGAGGCCAAACAGCTCAATCTTTGTCATGTCTGACCATCAAACTTTTCTCCTGAAGGCATTTGGCTCGTCCATGTGGGCAGCTGCGAATTCCAGTCGAGCTTGAAGGTGTTGATTTTGGAGCAGGGGCTTCTTTCTTGGTCGGGACCCTCTCAGTCCATGGAGATGTAAAACTGGCTTCACTGTGGACGGTGATGCTGGTGTTCCAGCAGTTTCCAGTCCATGGCAGGCTTGAGCCTTGGTGGTTTCTGGTTCTTCCTGAACATCCTGAACAATTTTGTCTCATCTGAGGGGGTGACAGTTTGGGTCTTCTTCCGGACCTCGGCAAAGTGGTGACACATCCAAATAACTTGAACTTACACACAGTTGTTTGAACTGATGATCTTGTAATCTGCAGTTTTTTATAAATGGATCCAAGAGATCTCCTTCTTATATGTTCACTGAGTTCCTTGGACTGTCCCATTGTTGAGTATTGGTCAAGCCAGTGAGCACTGCCAAACAAATCTTTTTTATGCCAGCAAAGAGAAACTACTGTACCAGTTGTAGTGTATCATCATCACTAACAAGAAATTAATAGGCCTTGGCTTTGTCAAGTTACAAGACATTGTAGAACCTTCAGCAACACTCAGATTGAATTTGCTAAGGGACATTTAGCCAAATATTAGTGGGTGTGTATGAATATATTTGAGCCTGCGTGTATACTTTTGATCCTGTGTGGATTAGAGAAAATTCAAACTAAATTCAAGCTTGTGTACCTAATTCCTGTTTTTCTGTAGAAATGAATTGGAGGGTTTTCCTTGCAACTTAGTCCTTGAACCTAAATAGGTGGTCTGATTCCGTCTCAGGTTCTCTTAATTTTAGGCAGAAGGGCCACAGGCAATGGTGGAGCCCCACTGACAGGGGTGTCTGAGGAAGCAGAAGACCCGCCCATGTCACTGTTGTGGCCAAGGAGGTCTTTTCCACTTCCAGACTGTGGTTTCAGCAGTTTTTAGCAATCACGTCACAGACTCAGACTCAGTGTTGAATTTGACAGCTGAACACAACCTTCCGCAGAAGCGGGCCTGTCCTCGGCCTTACAATATAAAGCTCCTTTAGAGAGCTGTTTGCTGTGATTTGGCGCTATATGAAAAAATTGAACTGAATTAAATTATATCAAGTTTGCACTGACATTGTTACAGTCAATAATCAGTCAAGGCGCTCCTGAGAGTCCATAATTCTGCCTTTACAGCAGGTGACACAGTACAGAGTATGAATGTGTGTGAATGGTAGACAGTAAGCACTTAGCTTAGTTTCATATGGAGTTGCTTGTGTGAATGTAAACATGTTGTATAACCGCTTTGAGTGCTCAGTGCTATATAAGAACTGGTCCATTTACCATTCTCTTCTCTTCTCAAGAAAATTCTTGGTGCCCAGAGAAAATCAACTCCCTTGACTCAATACAGACAATAATAGAATGGCAGTTTTTGAAAACACTGAACAGTAATAGTTGGTCTTTTCCTTTTTTTTCCCCACAGGACACCAACAACAACAACAACAATAGGACGCTACAAAGAAGTAGATGAGACACATGGTGGCCAGCAGCTTCTCCCTCTCCTGCCAGTGTGGTCAACAACATGGTGCAGGCTTGCGTTCCTCCTTGTCACCACAGATTTGAAGGCCTGTTTGGCGTTTCAGTCTGCACGTGGAGTGGCTCATCGCCTCTTTCCTTCCCAGTGTTCACAGGATCCTGTCTAGGGTTGGTGCCCCGAAGAGCTGTTCCAGCTGTCACTACTCCACCGCCGCAATTTGACCTTTTCCTGTTGTTTAACGCAGTTTTAGCATGTTAAGCAAACAATATGTAGGACTGCTTTCTTGCATTTGCGCAATATTTCTAAAATTAGAAGCATCCTTGGCAGCATGGTGGCGCGGTGGTTAGCACTGCTGCCTCTCAGTTAGAATACCATCTGGAAGGCCTGGGTTCGATTCCACCTTGGCCCGGGCCTCTCTCTCTCTCTCTCTCTCTCTCTGTGGAGTTTGCATGTTCTCCCCGTGTCTGCGTGGGTTTCCTCCTACAGGCCAAAAACATGCACTTACTGGGGTTAGGTTAATTGGCCAATCTAAATTGCCCATAGGTGTGAATGAGAGCATGAATGTGAGTG
>JAVDPK010002882.1:244407-256892 GCA_034780415.1 Cichlasoma orientale | reverse complement strand
TGTTAGCTATTTGATGGGTGGAGGGATATGTTACTGCCATATAATTGCTTTACAACTCACTGGCACCAGACCGTCTGCATCAGGTAAGATCTGCACCTGTGTGTTCAACAAGGCTGGTAGGGCACAAGCACTAACTGCACGCAGGTCTGGAGACAGTCTCCTAAGCTTCAAAGCTGAGTGTCTCCTGAGTCAGAGTAGCCAGGTACTTTATGAGTAAGTGCAAAGTGGGGGAAGTGACTTTATCCAGACAATGCAGTCTCACCTTTAAAACCACTATAGGCTTGCTGATGAACATGAAGATTTGCCATCAAGTTAATTAAGAAGTTACAGATGTTCATTTTGAATTGTTAAACAATGACTCGTGAATTCATGAGTCATCTTATCACAGACTGATGAATCTAATTTGATTAAATGAAAACAAAATGAAACTCTTGGACTGAAAAAAATCTTAGTTGCATTATCACAAAATCAAAGAGAATGACTCTTGCAGAGAACTCAAACACTTTGCCAGATAATCGTGGAGCAACACTCCAGAAGGTTTGCCATCTGTGACTGGTTAGACCTGATCTGTTGCATGTATCTCTGTCCTCTTGTTGAGCAAAGAGGGTGGGGTTTACCCCTGGCCTGTCTGTGTAGAGGAGTTTAAAAAAAAGCGATTGCACTAAGCACCTCTGTCCATATAGTTGAAAAATTTCTCTCCTTTTTCTTTCAAAGTAAATTGTTTAAAAATAGATTAATCTACTTAGATTCAGTAACTTAATCTACTCATACTCATACTAACGAGTGAAATTATTTAACTTCAGATTTCATATGTCAATCAACTGACTGTTCCTGTGATGCTATGATAATGCAGTGTTTAGTTTATTAAAAGTATGATATATTTCTAACAGCTGTGGTACACTTTATCTTTGCCATCGTTGATGCATGACTTGGATCCCTACTGCACGCACTCACTGGAGGAAGAAAAAAAACAGGTCAGCATATTGTGCAACCATTTGGCAGTGAGACTGCTGTGTGTCGTGTCATGTAAGCAGTTGTGTGCAGAACCATGTGTAAAGAAATTGCATGTACAGTATGTGCATAACTGTTATGTCTTCACATATGTAAGATGTTTCACATTTGTGTTTAGCGTAGATTTTGGAAGCTGAAGTATTAATGAGTCAAACTTGGTCTCTCTTTGTACGTTTTTAAAGAAAAGACTAAAAAAAACTTGAAACGTCAAACAGGAAAGTCAGGATTTATGAGAGCAGAAAAATGTGTGTCTGTAAGGTTAACCCAGTGTTGTACAAGAGAAATCGCACATAATAAACTCAAACTAAGCACCCCGGCCGCCCATCATCACCCTCCTTCTTACATGTGCACATGTATTTCCATCACCTGTGTGTCTGTGCATGTGCAAGAAGTCTTGTGTGTGCGTGTGTCATATGGCCACGGTTTACAAACAAGGTCTTCCTCCCGTTACCAGACACCGGAGATATTTTGAACACCTCTTCCAACGCTCACCATCCCAGTGTCCGGTCTCCATGTGGAAGTCTGCAAGCCAAGGTCACCAGGTCGCATTCCTCCAGCTCTTTGGCATTCTGCCCTAGGGTTCAAGTAGTGTGGAAATGTGTGTGTGTGTGTGTGTGTGTGTGTGTGGGTGCGTGTGTGCGTGTGTGGGTGTGTGTGTGTGTGTGTGTGTGTGTGTGTGAGTGAGTGAGTGAGTTGTTTGCCTTTCATGCCACAAACTACATTCTGTTAGAGGAGAACTGTTGCCACATAGTTCTATACTGGTGACAGTTAGAGATGCACACACACACACACACACACACACACACGCACGCACACACACACAAAGGTTGTGTGTGTGTGCGTATGTATATGTGTGTGCACCTTACACTTGTACAGCTCTGTATTTTACTGTATTTAAAAGGACAAGTTACAGAGCAGCGTGATTAATGTGACTCTGTCCGTATATACTGTCAACATGGCCGGCTGGCTGGGAAATAAGCGCTATGAGAAACTGCTGTTTGCCCGGGGGTGGACACTGATCCCTTGGGATTAATTGCAGATGGGCATATTTTAAGTCTATCTGGTTGATTTAGTCTCTGCGTACTTGACACTTGATCACACCAGCGGAATTGAAGGCAGTCAGTACGGCACTGTAGTGTGATAAATTCAACACAGTTTGGCTGGTAAAAACAAATCCAGTTGAACTCCACCAGAGGCAGAGAATGAGAGGCTGCAGAAATCTCTGCAGCCTCTTTCAGGCTGCAGAGACTACTATGACTTGGATGACTGAGAACCTACACAGAAAGACTACAGAAATATATGTTTTTACAGAGTGAATTAAAAAAAAAATTGACAAGGCATTAGTAATCTTTTTTATTAGATTCAGATCTTTGAATTTATTGCATTTAACCTATCAAATAGCAGAAATGCACAATGTAAGTATTCAGTTTAAGTAACTCACTAATAACTTCCTTCTTTAATCCGGAAACTGCAAATGCAAATTTGCATGAAAATCTAACCAAGCAGCTTCAAAGGCAACAGTGGATACACACATTGCATAAGAAAGTATATTTCCTCCATGTTGTTTCTTTGAATAGACTAGTTTAGAGAGAGAGAACATAAGACCTCATGCTGGTTTTATCTTATTCCCTGACCAGCATGTAGAAATAGGGTGACTCAGTCTGATCAGTGCACAGATGAAGATACAGGCATCAGATCTTTGTCTTCCTGGAGAGAGTGAAACCAGGGATCAGTGGGTCTATAACACACAGCCTTTTCTCCTCTCCCTCTGAGTACACTGGAACCAGCTGTGGTTAAAAGCATGCACATGTTATCCATTAGTGCAGTGTTGATCCATTAGCGACTTAAATTTCACTTTGAACTTGTGAATTTGCATTTAAACTTTTAACGTTTTGCACATTCAGTTATGACTGATGCAGCTTTTTGATATTTCTTAACCTTAATTGAAACAGGAGTGCTGACATCCAACTTATTCATTTTTTCCATTAAATTAACATTTATTTAAATCATGCATAGAAAACCTTTTGCCATGTCTCAGCTTAGTTATTAAAGTCATGAACTCTCACTGGGCAACAATAGATTTCAGTATGTTGATCATCTTAAAATAACAGCAGCCATACATTTTGGGGGCTTGGAATTGCCAGTGGGGCGCTAAGAAAGTAACAACATAAACAAACCAAAGAACTTGTTAAAAAGTGAAGCTCTGTTCTATTTATAAAGGCAAGGGCAGCCTAGTTACAGTGTTTCCATCATCACTTTGGAAATCACGTTTGTGTGGAGCAGCTAGATTCCGTGCACTGATCTATTTTAATCAGTCATATCTCATACCCATAGTTTAAAACTATTTACCAGGATGCTGTCCAACGGTAAGAGACTTACAGCACCAATCTTAAAGTATTTTCCCATACATAAAAACAACAGTTATGTTGCATTTACAAAAGGACGGGAAAATCTAAACGCAAACAATTCTTCCACAAGTTCCTGGAATTCTGTTCCCTGAAATTCCAAGAGTCTTGCCGGAAATCCGACATGAGGCAAGAGGCTGTCCCCCCTGAAAGGGTCGCTGAGTGTGAATAAGTCCACAGAGCGAACGTGGCCGTGGCTGACAGACGGACTGAGTCAGCGCCACATTCCAGTGGAGTCAACCATCCACTTTACCCTCTACTCACAAATACATACACACACATACACACATGCATCACCTTAATACGCTCTTTTTCTTTTGCCCCAACACACACACTGCACAGTGTATAGGTGTACCGTCCACTACAACCTGGCAAAATAGCTTAACTTTATAATAATCCAAATTACCTATTAAAGTGTGTCTAGCACATCACTCCTTTATTACAATCTTAATGCAAACATGTTTGAAAGCTTTTGGACGTGGAGAGCAGCCCATCCCTTCCCTTTTATACTCTATAACTTTTCTCTTTCTCTATCTTATCTCTCTCTGCACAATACAGGGACCAAGAAAGCCATCTGATGGTAAATAGCTGGGTGGCCCACACTGTTGTGCCCCTGCACCCTCATACCCTGACCAACACCAATCATGCAGCAGCAGGCAGGAGAGACAGGCCGATCACCTCTGACTGAGACTCAGGACTAATGTAAATGCATCTCTTTGTGCACATTAAAAGTACAGCAGACGATGTTGCTGCTGATAGCTGTCTGAGTCCTGGAATGACCTGATTCATCTGCTCGCATGCTCAAGCTGTCAGTATGCTTCATCACAACAGCTCGAGTACGGTTCTGTCTATCTGGTGTTTTTTTTATAACATGCATACCACAGATTTAATAGTATGGAGACCTTAATACTTTTAGTCATCATAAGCTTTAACATCGCCATACCATTAAAGCTATGGGTTTCTTATACATGCAGATATATATATATATATATATATGCGTATGTGGACCTCTTGTTTCAGGATCTTGGCCAGTTAATGTGCAGCTGTAGCAGTCTTCACTCTTCCGGGAAGGCTTTTCACAGGATTTTGGAGCTCAGCTGTGGGGATTTGTTCAGTCACAAGACTATTTGTGAGGTCTGCCAAGCCCTGATGTTAGCTGATCAGACCTGGCACACTCAAATATATATATATATATAAAAAAAAAGTGAGATGCAAATGTAGTCATTACTAGTTATTAAAGGTCTTTATCACCAAAGCATGTTAAAAGCTTTGGTGATAATAAACTTTTTACACTGTCAGGTTTGTTTTGAACACTTCATGTGTCTTAAAATCAATCAACGGTGAGAAAAAGTATCACTTAACATCACCTGTTTCTCTTTCTCATCTCAGTGCGGAACAGTGCAGGGCTGTTCTGCTGTGCCATAAAGGTGTGTGATCAACTCTGTGTGAGTCAGATAGGTGTTTTGCAATTAAAGGAAGGCCTCTAACACCACCCCCTTCCCCACGTTTTTGTAAAGGTTATAGTTGTGAGACAACTTGACACGCAAGCTTGCTGTCAGTCAGGAGGAGCCGCAGTGCACAGGTTATCATTCATCACTGCGGAGACAGTCGGAGGGTCTGCAGCTGGAGTGTCTGTTTTTACACGCTGACAGATTTAGACCAGGCTAGGGATGTGACTGATCTCTCTCATGGGAGTTTGCACTTACTACGGTTGTGAATAACAGCCCTAGATAAAAGTTTAATTCAATTAGAGTCTCAGAGAGGTTAAATCAGGTCTTCAGATAAGATAAACATAAGACATAAAGGTCTCTCTGAAGACTTACAGTACATTCTTCCTACTTCAGTCTGGGAGAGTTTAAACAGAGTCCAGGGGCTTCAGTCCAAACCAGAGCCCATCCCTGTATTACAGTGCTAGTTTGTCATTTAGACAGCTATTACCAGTGCATGATAATGGTGATGACTGGTATTGTCACTTGCCTGGAGTAATGCAATGTGGATTTTCCTGTAAGGTCACCAGAGTGACGCAAAAGCCATGTCTCAAGAGCACAAACTAAGTCATCTATCCACATAAAATGCATCATGCATAGCGTGAGTAAACCATGGCAGGTGGTTTTTTTTTTGTTGTTTTTTTTTCTTTGAATTTGAAACAGATTTGCATAAAACACAGCGTTCGCTGACTTTCATGACACAGCAGCACTCTGTCGCAGGTTTTCAAACTTTGTTGTGTCCTGCTTTTTTTGCTTTGTAATATCATGGTTGTGCAGTGGCTAGCACTGTAACCTGCAGAGGAGGTCCTTCACACACAAACCAGTTTGACATTTTTAAAAGGAGTTTGCATGCTCTCAAAATACGTGCTTCCAATTTTACTTCCGTGGGACACATGAAATGATACTGACTCGTTAACAATATGTATCTGAACAAGCTTTACGAACGAGGATGCAGTTTTGTATTAAAACAATGTCAACAAAATCATTCATTATTAATTATTAACATTAATTATGTTGATAACGAAGTGGCTCAGAAAAAACTGACACCGTCTGTGTTTGAATTGGTTGTCTGTATACTTCACTTTCACTATGCTTTTCTGTTTGCCAGTTTTACCTAGTAACTAGAGCCTTTCACAGTAGCAGAAATAGACAAATACTGGATCAACCTGTGTACCTTTGTAAACTCCACCTGGCAAAGGAAAAGAGTCCTCTTGTCAGAGTAGCCAAAAAAGTTTAAAAAGGGTGACCGCCAAAAACGGAAAGTTAAATGAGAACGAACCTTGGACAGGTCCTCAGTGAATGGAGAGAGCTCCGGGACTTGACAGGTTTCAAACAAGTAAAGAAAAAAAGAAATGTATTGTGATAATTTTTACTCTAACAGGAATAACAAAACATACCTACTCACTTTCATGCAACTGGATGTTTTAAAACTGAAAACAACTGCAGCCACTTTAAGAGCTCCATTGTCCTCATTATGTGCGCAAAAGCATCCTCGTGTTCAGTGTCTAAAGAAAGCAAGAGGGTATCTCACAGAGTCTTTTTGGTAACACTTCAGAAAGCAACCCAGGGAATTTCAAACTCAAATGACTCTACGTGTTATTCGCTTATTTAGATTAACTTCCCTATTTCCTTCTAGATGAGCGGACCAATCTTGATGAAACTTTAGATAAATATTGACGGGGGGGGGGGGGGGTATAACAGTCATAACATTGTTTAAAGGTGGACACACCTGTACTCCGAACTCTATTTCTGCTGGATGAGTATTGTTTGCTAACCAACTCCCTGAGATAAATATGATTCTATGTCAGCCTTGTCCCACAGTGTAAAAGTAAACAAAAAAATCAAACAAACAAACAAAAAACTTAGAGGTAGAAGTCAAAGTAATAGAAGTGGCCCTCATAACATACAGTAGGCTGATCTCTTTGATACAGTAAGGCTATCGACTGAGCATTGCTCCTATCTCGCCCCAGTACGTTCTTGATCTGTTCTTTCTCACTCTTTCCTTTCACACACACACAGCTGCCCTTGCGCTGCCTGCACTAAAAATAATTGAAATAGTGATACAATGTCAGGCTGCCTTAATGAGCAGCTGAACTCACAGCCTTCATGTGCAGCTCATCAGTGATTGCTGGAAAAATTTGGGCTGACGATGGATGCTGCTGTTAAACAAAAACTTCCCAGATTAGTGCTACGTGCTAGTTAGCAGCAAACGTGCAGCCAGTGTTTTAATTTATTTCAAAAACAGATGTTGTTCTTTAATGTCATGTAAGGAAACGACAAAACCTAACAATTATGTTTTAATGACTAAAGAAAAGCAGTCATTATCTCAAGCATGATTCTCTGAAAATGAATGAAATCAGTGCAAAAATACATAAAATTTTGTACTCTAATTGCTTTGGGTGTATGGTGGCATCCCTTTATTTCGCTGTTAGAATATTGACCTAAAACAATGGAAAAATAGTGATTTGCCAAAAAATTACAATAAAAAACACAAGCTCACTGACTCATGACACCATGTCTCAGCGCTTGCTGTGTGAAGCATGAGTTGAGACAGAGTTGGGTTCCCTGGAAATGAGTGAGCATGTGGTGTGGCTGCATGGGGCAGCTCCTAACCTGTGCTGAGGAAGACAGACACCCAGAGGGTCAGACTGTGGCAGCTGGTATGTTTCTAAAACAGGCAGCCCCCCCTCCTTCTCACCCCTTCCGCCTCCTCCTCTGTTCCTCACAGCAGATGCTGATCTCTGTCTGTCTTCAGAAGGAAGCAATTACTGAGTCAGAGAGAAAGACGCACCTCCTTTTAATAAAGCCACATCAAATCATCCGATGACTGACAACTTCAGTGCGTGACTCATATGTTGGATGGAAATGCAGAGTGAAAAGGTTCAACAATGACAAAGAGAAAACTGAATTAGAGGACTTAAGACCCGCAGATTCATGTAATCAAGACAGGGCCTCAGGCACCAGACATCCCAAGCTTTCATTCCCCTTCATTTATCTCCTCTTAAACATAATTTCCCTCCTGCATTTGAGCACTGGAGTCTGACACCATTACCTCTTAATAATGCCTCTTGTACTGCTCTCCTTTCTTTTTCTGTTTCCATCTCTCTGACTCAATGAATGACTGGTATCCTCTGTCAGATCAGAGTCTTACATAAGTTTGATCTGGTAAAATTCCGTAGTACCCGCTTACACCCTCCTTCCCTAACTTCCGAGTGTTTCATCCCGATTTCTTAGCGTTCGTACAGCCGCCCACTCGTAGAATGTGTTTCCAGCTGCTCGCAAACAGGCTACATCACTTCAAATGAGTCTTGAATGAAGGGGAGGCATAACCTTTATGAGATTCCATCATCTGAAAACACTGTGTCATTGTTGAGTGGCTGTGCCTCCTGCCTGGAGTGTTTTTTTTTTTCCTTTTAGGAAATGTTAAATGACACTTGGTTAAACATGCACACAGTGAATATCAGCTACATATTTTAGCTGATTCTTTTCATTTGTGGAGCAGCAAAAAACAAAAAGCTCTCCATCTGATGAACTAAAGTTCAACATTCAGTCTATATAAAACCTGTTCTGGGTTTACACCAATTTCTGAAGCCATTTTAGCTACTAATTGCCCCATTGTGTTGACCAGCAATGACAGAGAGGTTTGTTGTCAAGCAGGTAGTGAAAACAGGGGGTAGTTGTTTTTTCTAGGAATACATGTGCCTTTCTAAACAGTGGCACTGACAACCAGACAGTTAGACAATGAGCTAAAAGCATGCTGTAATGCTCTGTAAAGGCAGGTATTTGCATTCATGTGATAATTCATCTTTCCATGTGCTCAAGTTGTTTTGAAATTGTCATTTGATACATGGGTGTTATAAAAATATAACTATATGAGCACTTTAATATATCTGAACATTTTTATCCACAATCCAAAACCATTCCACCACCAACTATTTTCAGTATTGAACTGCTTTGCAGAAAGTGACATGACACAGACTGTTTGTCAGCAAGATATAAAAACTAGCAGGCCGAATTTTATGACTCTTGGTGGAGCTGTGGGATATGGGCAGTAAAATAAGCCACTATGTTCTGGCACAGGCCACTTTACTTGATATTGCCACATAAGGCTGTTTATGTTCTTTTGCTCTCCGAGTGCACTTCTGGTTTTATTTTACTGTAGAAAATGGCTCACATCACCAGTTCCAGCAGGTACAAACCACGCGAAGGAAGCAGAGAGATCGCAGATAATTCGTCAGATGAGTCACAGGCTGTAGGATGACAGATTAGACCTATCACTTAGCTTTGGGATGTAACATGACACCACAGAGACACACACACACACAGTCTCACACTGACACACACACACACACAGTCTCACACTGACACACAGACACACACACGCTCATAAACTTAAGCACACACAGTCAAACGTGACAGACACGAAGTCAGATATTAAGTGCCTTCTGAGTTTGAATTTTTATTTGAAACCCATACAGTGGAACATTAATAAAACACTTCCTGGATACCCTGATGCACAAGAGAGCATGCTGTGTGAAGAAAAAATAAATAAAGAACATAGTCTGAGACACTACTCAAACCAGTGTTGCATGTTATGTGCAATGGTGTAAAAATGTTCTAACTTCTTTTTTTCTTTTTTTTTTTAATTCAACAAATGCAACATGTCCATATGGCCAGCTGTAGCTGTGCTCAGATCTGGCATTGTTTGTACAACACTGGTTAGACAAACTGTACTGTTCTTCATTGCCTTGGTCCATAATGTCGCCAGAGTTTACACAGCTGTGACAACACTGTGTATTTAGACAAACAGATAGATGAAGGAACAATCGTTCAGGTGATGTCTCCTCAGTTTTCTGCCCTGACAGCATTTCCAACACATGATATAGAAACTCTTCTTTTTGTGGGGTAGCTATGCATATCAAGTGTCTGCCAATCCTTTTTCATTTCATAACACATTACAAGGTCCCAACACATGGCGTAACACTTTTTCCTCTGTACTCACATTATTCAGCAAGCTCATAAACTGCTTCAGCCCCAGCCCCAGGCTGTTGTGAATCAGTCATGATGTGCAGATGCATCCAAACACTGTTGTCCCGAACTTGAATTGGAAATGCCTTTCAGCACCAAGCACTAAAAGACCTTTTGCCCTGACCTGAAGGTTAGTCAGTTTAGAGTTCAAACACTGTTGCTGCAGCAATGCCATTCTTGGACAAGGCTAACCTAATTCTAAGAACTGAGTTAAAAAATTTTTGCTGATTTTTATCAAACCTACTCCTGTGTATGTTGATAAATCTCCACAGAACAATGCGATAAATGAAACTGGGCAAAGCCTTCAGCCAGTTGGCTGTAAGTATAACAAAACAATCCATACTGATGTGTTTCATTGTTTATATACTGCATCTCTGCACATGTGGACGTATGTACAAATACAAGTTGCAACACATTTCTGAGGTGCACACGCACACAGACACATACAGCCTAAAGACACGAAGAAGAACGAGTTTTACTGCTGAGATGGGGGAGGATGAATCCTTTATTTAACTCTTCAAGGTAAGGTAAAAACACTATAAGCGTGGGTTTAGATTGTGATAGCATGGTCTGATTTCGCAAAGTGTTACAACACCACATCTGGTTCAACCCTGGCCAGAAGCCCCCTCTGTAATACGACAGGGGAAGTTTCCCGACTTTTCATCCACCATCAGTGATCTGGGCAGTTCTTACGTCCAGTGGCACAGTTTAGTATTCTGCTGCCTGGCTGCATAGATGCACTAGCTGGCTGGCTGGTTGTCCTCACTCTGCACAGAGGGGCTGGCTAATAATTTGTCAGCCCCTGTGGGGTATGAGGCCAACATGTCAACAACGGGCCCAGTGTTTCTCAAGTCAGCAATGGAGATTAAAGAGTGAGGCTGATCCGGCCACTCTGCAGGCAAGGGGGGAGCACTGCGAGGGAAGGAGGGAGAAAGGAAGCGAGGGAGAGCAAGTTGTATTGAGTGCAGCTCAGATAGTGTTTTGCAACAGTCACAGTCATTTGGGACAGACACAAGGGATACTATTGGCATATTACCACTGCCAGCCACAGTACATTAACACTGGCAGAAACACGTACTCATAAGTATTTCTTCACATCAACATGTGACACGGAAACGTTCAAACAGGAAATGTAGTTTCAGACTTCCAGGACAAAACACTTTTTTCAGATTAAGAATTTAAGAAGGTCGACTTCCCCAGCTCCGTGCTACACAATGTATCTGCTGCCCACACATCTGCTGAGTCCTCCAATACTCCATCACCAGCAAAGCAATGCGTCTTATTTTGCTTTTTATCAACTCAGGCTTCTAGTTTTATTTTTATTTTTATTTATTTATTTTTTAAAATATGACATAATTATCTTGCACATATCAGTACAGTGGCAGATCTCTACTGGAAGAGTTCTATTGAAAGACCAACTGACAAGGCAGACCTTGTGTGTGTGTGTGTGTGTGTGTGTGTGTGTGTGTGTGTATGTGTGTGTGTGTGTGTGTGTGTGTCTGTACTTGAGGTGAAGCCAATAGAATACAGTGACATCTAGTGGCTGGGCGATGTAAATTCACAAACAGTTTATATATAAATGATTCCAAGTCAAAGGGCTTTTCAGAGAGACAGTGTGTGAAAAATACTCAGCCTAACCTCTGATGGCATCCAGCCATACAGAAAGTTTTGTTACTACTTTTTCATGAGAACACTGTTAGTAGCATTCATTTGAATCATTAGCAGAAAATTGCCCCATTTAAAACAACTGACAGTCATGAGACTTTTTTTTTTTTACATTTTCCTTTTTTTTAAAATTTGTACTGCACTCATTCAGTACTGTGTATGAAACAGAACAGACAGCTCTTTGCATGTGTGTGATGTTGGCCCACATCATCAGTGAAGGTTTTCCTTAGCTACAAAACACAACAAGGTAGGAGGTTATTTCATGCTTGAGAAAGAAAGCCGCTCAAACATAAACAAGATGTTAATCTGCGTGCACTGCATGCGCACAAGGACAGACACACTGAACCCTCCCGATCACAAGATCCAGTCAGAGACATGTAAGCATTTATATGTTTCTGCAAATAAAGTCATCCTGATCATTCACAGGACGGATACAAGTTTGAATTCAATTCAATTCAGTTCAATTAAATTTTATTTGTATAGCACCAATTCACAACAAACAGTCGCCTCAAGACACTTTGTATTGTATGTAAAGACCATACAATTATAGAGAGAAAACCCAACAGTCAAAACGACCCCGTATGAGCAAGCACTTGACGACAGTGGGAAGGAAAAACTCCCTTTTAACAGGAAGAAACCTCTGGCAGAACCAGACTCAGGGAGGGGAAGTCATCTGCTGCGACAGGTTGGGGCTGAGGGGAGGGAGACAGGACAAAAGACATGCTGTGGAAGAGAGACAGAGATTAATAATAGCTAATGATTAAATACAGAGTGAAGTATAAACAGAGTAAAAAATGTGAGTAAAAAGGAAAAGTGCATCATGGGAACCCCCCAGCAGCCTAGGCCTATAGCAGCATAACTAAGGGATGGTTCAGGGTCACCTGATCCA
>JAVDPK010002882.1:207628-218263 GCA_034780415.1 Cichlasoma orientale | reverse complement strand
TGTCTGAATCCACTGCACAACTGACGGACAGTGTTTTCCCCTAGATTCTTCTGGACTTCTTCCCCTGGTTGTCTCCCCCTGTACACTATTCCCTCAATTGTATAAAGGGTGCGTGCATCACAAACCCAGAATATCTTTATGCCGTACTTGGCAGGCTTGCTTGGCATATACTGCAAAAACTTGGTCCTCCCTTGAAATGGTACAAGTTGTTCATCCACTGTGACACAATCACTGGGGATGAATTTCGGCCTGTAGTTGACCAGGAAAAGGTCCCATAAGTAGCGGAAGGTTGTCATGTGGTCTGTTTCCAGTCAGGAGGCCTCAAGTCACAAACATGTTTTATGAGGAATACCTAGAAGTGTAAAAACTTTTAATTTCAGAGATTTTGAAGAATAACAACCCTCGGGGTCATTTTTGACCCCGCTTATGCATCTACGGGTTAATTCAGAAGGTTTTTTTTTTTTAACTCAGTGCCTTACTGTTTCTCATTATTTTAACAATTAAAATGCATAATAAGCGGAACAATAATTAGCCTATCAGCTCATTTTGGTTTCATTTGAATTCACTCTGACTTTATCTGGAAACTCAAGTAGGTATGTCAAGTGACATTTTTAATGCTGTCTATTGATATAGATATCAGCTTAACAACTGAAAATAGTTGCTATAAGTCCTTTATGAGATACATAAAGATTCTAATAAAATGGCTGTGCGCTTTTCAAACTCCTGTTACAAAAGATTTCTAAAAGATAGGTAACCTGGACCTGTAATAGTAAAAAAAAAGTGTGTGTGTGTGTGTGTGTGTGTGTGTGTGCGTGCGTGCGTGCGTGCGTGGGTGCGTGCGTGCGTGCGTGTGTGTGTGTGTGTGTGTGTATGTAAGTGTGTAGGTGTGTGTGTGTGTATAAAGCTGATATAAATTGTGTTTAAACAAACATTTAAAAGAGCTTATTTGTATGTGTGCTTATTTGTAGGTTTATGCAAATATCTTGGGAGGAAATATTTCAACTTGCTTTTGTGGATGAGCAACATTGCATGCAAATAAACATGCAAAACCAACACTGAGGTGAATACAAAGCATGATATTAAAAAACGGACAATAAATAGCTCTTAATATAAAGGTATATAAAGTTTTCACTACATATGTTACCCCTGGGTTGTGTTCTAAACAGCTTCATAGGCATCTCCTACCATTGATAAGCTGACGATACAACGCTGTACAACCTCAGACTTCTCTCTTGCCTCAGTGAATGTTTCACTGTTATTACAAATTGGATGTCTTCAATTTTCCTTAATTTCAATGGCCCTCTAAGGAGGTCATTACATTGGTCCCCTCACTAGCAACATGAAATCATCTACTAAGAATCTTATTTTCTATGAGTATTTTAATTTTGAATCTCACATCTCCAAGCTCATCCACGCCTGTTTCATTAGAAAACATTAGAAAAAGCAAACTATCAGCCAATAACGTGGAACTTTTAGTTTAAACAAAAATATTCGACTTGTAGGGTTTTGTTTTAATAGCATCTCAGCAAGTAGGCGTACAGGAATTTACTGTGTGAGTTAATCTCATTGTCATGGTTAGCGTGTGGACTGTAGTGGGGACGACCCAAATGTAGAAGACTGCAGGAAGAATACTGAACAAAAAGCAACCGTTGTAGCTGATTAAAGTCCCAAACTAAACACAAAATCTCCCAAATATACTGTAATCCAAAGAGCTAGGCATGATCAAGAAACACATAGAAGGAAGCTCAACAGATACTGTGACAAAGGGCACAAGGATGGCTGCAGTATATACAGACACAGCAGGCTGATGAGGGCTAAAGGACAGCTGCGAGAATGAGAAACTGGAGCAGAGAATCAGGAGACTGAAAGGAAGCAAAACTCAACCAAAAAAGTAAAACAGCCGAAACAACACCAAACTAAACATGGGTAAAATAAGTCTTAGCCTAAACATGAAGACAGAGATGAGGGCACATTTTAATGAAATCTAAACAAGAATCAAAATCTTAACTGACCAATAATCAAAAACCTAAAGTACAAAAACCTAAACAACAGTGAGAGCAAACTGAAAACTCTTAACAAGAACCCCAAAACTCCAAAGAAACTCAAAACTCAGAGACCCAAACCAGGGATCATGACACTCGTGACAGGTAGTTACACCAAATACAAACAAATATCAAATCACAAAATAAAATGCCATGAAAATACCCCAGAAAGATAAATGTCACCGATCAGAGGTTCACACCTGTAAATTTGTTTTGTTTTGTTTATGATTTGCTCTTCCTGAAATGTCAGGTTTGGGTGGCCAGGAGAGGAAGGGCATTAGGTCTTACAGGTGAATTTGCATGAAACAACTTCTCATGATGCGCTGATATACAAGTACACTGATGTTGCTGCTGTGGCTTCAGTCGCCAGCTTATTGGCGTCATGGCTTCACAATTGATTCTGCTGGCTTTGTGCTGCTTGTTTAGGCTGAGCTGCAGTGAAAGTTTCCCTGAATGGTTCCGCAACATTTCTACCAGCCTGTTCAGTTCATCGGGGGACATTATCCTTGGAGGGCTCTTTCCCATTAACAACCTCACCAGCAACCTCAGTGAGATAACAGAGCCCAACCAGATAACGTGTACAAGGTAAGGATGGTTAAAAAAGACTTCTTCTTTTTTTAATAATCTGAGATTCTGAATCATTGTGTGTGCTAACCCTGACTTAACAAGACTTTTTTCTTCTTGTGGCCGAACAGTTTAAATGTGCATGGACTGGGACTCGCTATAGCAATGAAATATGCAGTGGATGAAATCAACGGAAACCAGACTCTGCTCCCTGGCATCAAATTAGGTTATGAAATCTATGACACATGCACACAATCTTCAATTATTATAAAACCTACTCTGTCCTTTCTCACCAAAAAATCCAGCAAAGCACTATATCTGCAGTGTAATTACACCGACTATGAGACCAATGTGGCTACAGTGATTGGTCCTTCTGGCTCAGAAATGGTGTCAGTCATTGGAAAACTCCTGGGATTCTTCCTGATGCCACAGGTTTGGTTACACACACACATTTTACAATTTTCAGCATATTTTCTCACAGATTTGGCATGTTGTGCAATAAATATTTTAAATGTAAAAGGTAAATCTTCAGAGTGAAACCAGGTATTTGTGTTGGATTGTATCACAGAAAATTAACTTGTCCTTTTATTATTGCCTGTTGATAGAGATATATTTGGTCATATATGTCAACAGTGAGTAAAGGTGAGTAACACCTATTTTCTGTTTTTATTCTCACACCAGATTAGCTATGGGGCCACCAGCGACAAATTCAGTGATAATCTTCTCTACCCATCGTTCTTTCGTACGGTGCCCAGTGACAAATGGCAAGTGGATGCTATCATAAAGCTAATACAGGAATTTGGGTGGAACTGGGTGGCAATTGTGGGCAGTGACGAGGAGTATGGGCAACAAGGTGTGCAGATGTTCACCAAATGGGCAGAAAACAAGTCTATTTGTGTGGCCTATCAGGGTCTCATTCCAGTGTACAGTGACCCCAGACCGGCAGTCCAAACCATCATTCAAAATATCCGAGACACCAAAGTCACAGTGGTAGTGGTGTTTACACTCCAGGTAACAGCTGTGGCCTTTTTTAGTGAGGTTAGTGAAGCAATTTAAAGCATCTAAGAAATGTTATATTTTCAGTGGACAGATTTTGTTCAGTACCAGTCAACCAATTCAATTTATTCCAGGTTATCAACAGTAATTTAACAGCTGTGTGGATTGGCAGCACAAGCTGGGCCATCAACCCTCAAGTGACTTCTCTGGCCAACATCAAAACAGTTGGTACAATCATTGGATTCCTTGACAGCGTAGACACCCTCGGTCTGTTCACCGATTATGCAATGGAGCTCTTCAAGAAACTCAGTGATGAGAGGGCAAACACACCCACTCCAACCACAACATCCAATCCTGGAGATACTAACAGTCGCTGCCCAGAGTGCTGGAACTTGTCACCAGATAACATCAGCCTAGTCAAAGAACCTGCAGTGCAGAATTCAGCTTTCAGTGTGTATGCCGCTGTCTACAGTATAGCACAGGCACTTCATAACCTGCTGGAGTGCAATTCAGCTACCTGTAAGTTGGGATCCAGAAGCAAAATCTATCCCTGGAAGGTGATTTTTTTTTATTATTATTCCAATATATACAGTTAGATGTTTAATTTGTTAGACAAAGACATTTTTATTTTTTGCTTCTGTACACCACTGCAATGGATTTTAAATCAAACAATCAACATGTGATTGAAGTGCGAACTTGCCAACTTTTATTCAGGGGGTTTCATAAAGAAATGTTCCTTACTCGTTTAGGAATTATATTAATTCCTAAACAGTTCGTTTTAATACACAGCTGCCCATTTTCAGAGGCTCAAAAGGAATTAAGCAAACTAGCAATTTTAAATATAAGGATTGTTTTTAATACTTGGATGAAAATCAAGTTCAGAACCCATGGACATCACCAAATGCCTGACATGCTCTGCTAGGCCTTTACAGCTACAGCTAGCTACAGTTGCTGCTTGTTTGTGTGTGTTTCTGCATTCCGTTTTGTACATATTCTATTGAACATATTCTAATGACTTTTCATTTCCAGTGAATGCCATTCTCCAACCTAAAAACGAAAAAAATCAGCTTAAACTTGGCTAGTTTTTACACATTTTGTTAAAATTTTAGATCATTTGAGCGAGAATTGGCTCTGTTATTGGATTATAAAATTATGTCAAGTTTTTTTGGGACACCCTGTGTTTCTTTGTCTTGAGAACCTCTTGTGTTGTTTTTGCAACATGCTTTGGCTCATTATCCATTTACTCTGTTCAGTCTGTTTTGCAGCGTTTTGCTCAATCTGAGCCGAGAGTATAGCCCTGGACACTTGCAAATTCAACCTGCTACTTCTAACAGCAATCACATCAACAAACACTAGTAACCCAGTTCCACTGGCAACCGTGGATGCTGTAACATTGCCTCCGCCATGATTGACAGATGACGTGATATGCTTAGAATCATTGCCTTGTCTTCCTTTCCTTCTCCTTGCATTTCTCTTCTCATTATTCTTTTAGATGTTTTTCTAGCAAAGTCTAATCTGGCTTTCTTTTTCTTGAGTCAAACCAGTGGTTTGCACTGTGTTCTAAGACCTCTGTATTTCCATTCATGAAAATTACAGTTAAAAGCTCTAAGATGCAAAATCAACACTTTGAATGAATATCAGATATTATATCTTCTTCATTTGTCATGGGATATACTGGGAACAGGTCTCACCTGACCATAAAACTATTTGTCAGTCAATTTTCCAGATTCTTTTGAGCCTGTGGGGGACTATGCATAAGAAAACCCCTTGAATTAAACCTCAAAGTTTGTGCTTCAATCATTGATTGATTGTTTTAAGGTTCAGGTGGTGTACAGAGGCAACACTATGAAAATTGTGTCTTGTGTCATTTGTGTGAAATGATGAACCTAGGTGTAGATGACTGCACACAATTTGTAATCAAGCTTATCAATAATAACAATAATGAATTTAATTTTCCAGCTGTCGGAAGTTTTAAGGAACACATCTGTTAAGATAAATGCTACAAAAGTAGAGTTTGACAAAGAAGGCAACCCAAGCATAGGATATAATATAATTCAGTGGGACTGGACAAAATCATATCAAGTGTCTTTTAAAACTGTGGGAAATTACACTGAACAAAACCTGTTCCTTAATAAGTCCATCTTTGAATGGCATACTGCACAGGTAACCTTAGTTATTCAGAAAAATATCAGAACTTATATCATTTGAAAGGTTTACTATCCAATGTAGCCTAATCCTGAAATTTTTTTACCACAAACTTTGCAGGTTCCTGAGTCCACCTGTTCAGCAAAATGTGACAAAGGCCAAGTCCACAGAGTCAAAGGCTTCCATTCCTGCTGTTATGACTGTATTGACTGTAGGTCAGGAACTTACCAGGCAAAACAGGGTAATGTGGTTGTCCACTCCTGCCTCAGATATGTGACCTTGCTTATTTGCATCCTTGTCAAGGGATAAATAAGAAAATTCATGTTACGTTCATGTCTAAATATGAGAAAGACAGCAGGTTAATTTAATATAGCATAAAGACAAGTGAATATAGTGAGGCTTTAGCTGTCCTAATAATAATAATAATAAAAAAGATAAATATCTGCCAGCATGTCTAAAATTCATAAAATGCTAGTTTTAATCTGTGTAAAAAAAAAAAAAAAACTGAGATGGCATTTGGTAGTAGTACAGGGATTATGCGTAAACCTTTTTGGGCAGATAGGTGACTTCCAAGAGTAACTGCATGCAGGCCAGAAATAATTAAATACAAAATCCCTCTAAAAACCCTAAATTAGTGTTTGGGGTGTCAGTACAGCACCAACGCTCCTACCGGACAAGCAGCTGTTTCTCCTCTTTGCAGTATTTATGCTAAATTAACTGCCTGTAACTCCAGATTTAAAACACAGACAAGACAGGTATGTGATTTTCTTAATTGCTTCTCTGCAAGACAGCATGAAGGTGAGGTTTCCAGATTCAATAACTCATGCATACCATACAGCCATGGTTTGAACTGTTATGGGTTTTTTTTTTTTTAACCAAACCAAATTTTTATGCTTTTTCACTCCCAGATGATATCAAGTGTACTAAGTGTCCTGCTCGTCAATGGTCCCAGGATCGCAGTACGAACTGCACTGACCCCGTCTTTATGTTTTTCACCTGGAACAGCCAGGATGCCGTGATAATGATACTGGTTGATATGCTGCTGCTGGTATGTCAGGGGTCAGTGGGTGTCGTGTTCCTGATGCACAGAGGGACCCCCCTGGTAACGGCCTCGGGGGGCGCCATGAGTTTTGTGGCCCTGCTCGGCCTGATGGGAGCCTGTCTCAGTCTGCTGCTCTTCCTGGGGGAGCCAGGGGATGTGGTGTGTCGTCTTCAGCTGCCCTTCACTTCCATTTTCCAAACGGTCACCCTCTCCATCATCCTGTCCATCTCACTACAGGTGAGAAAAGATTGGTGAAATACTGCCCCACAATGGCAGTGTGAAGAAACTACAGAATCAGCTATACTGAAAAGTTTGAACGCTGGCACGCTGGCACAATATAGAGCTGATAGAAAGGGTGACGTGTTTATATTGCATGTCTTCGCTCAGCTTTCCTGCCTTGACTAAGTTTATTTTTGAAAAATTATCTTTAATCTGTTTCTTATTTATAACCCATTCTTATAGAGATTACATATTTTACACATGTGCACTTTGTGACAATGCAGCAACTTGTAAATTGGCAAGATGGGTCAAATGTTCAGTATTATATAGATATAAAACTTTCTACATTCCTACTTTCCTTACTGGTATTACTATTAGTACTGCTAATGTTTAAAATATTGTGCAAAAGTATTTAGCTACCCCTCATTTCCTAATATTTTTGCTTCAAAGGAGCCACAATTCAATGTCATTTTTCTTGAGCAGTAGTATTCCAGGCTTTCTGGAAATCTTTCAAAGTTTTTCTTTGGACATTGGCTGCTTTTTCATTCATTTTTAGTCCAGTCCTTGTACCTGAAATTTTGTTGTTTGACAACATAATTTGAGAGTCATAATATAGTAATTTTACACCAATAAGATGATTCCCAGACAGCTATCAGCCAAAAAATATGGGATATATCAGCATGGAGGGCAAGGTGTCCTTAAAAATCTTGAGGAAACTGGACAAGTGGATGGAAAAAGATGAAGTGGCAGGCCTAAGAGCTGTCTACAGCAAACTAACAGTATCTGAAAGTCATGCCCTTAAGAATTAAGAAAAAAAATCCAGCAAAGACCTGACAGGACCTGAGAGAAGCAGCTTCCCTTTCAGTTTATCAATCTACTGTTTGCTGAAGCCTCATCAGAAATGGTCTCAGTGGAAGAGTGGCTGTCAAGAAGTCATTCGTAAGGAAGGGGAAGAGGGAGAAAAGGCAGAGGTATGCCAAATTACACAAGAACTGGACTGGAAAAAAAAAACAGTGACAACAGGTCTTATGGATTTTTGGTTCAAATTGTGGTTAGTATATACAGAGGAGATCAGGAGACAAGTACAACAGTGAGTGTGAAAGTTTGCCGTGTTACTAGAAAATTACGGACCCAAATGCAGGACTCGGGAAACAGGAATTAAACTCAAAATTCAGCTTTAATGCTGTTAACTCAAAAGTATACAGAAAGTCTAGAAACATGTACAAAACAGGACCAGGGAATCCAAAGAAAAGAAAAGTAAGAACGGGAGGCACAAATAAAAAAAACGATGAAGAACCAACACAAATCATTGAAGATAACAAAAAGCACAAGGAAATACAGAAAAAAAACTATTAACAATAAACTATAAATAATACAGAACTCAAACATCTCAAAACCAAAAGGAATAATAATTCACAGAGAACTCAAAACCCTGGGTCAAAGACCTTGAGTGAGTGTCTACAGCCATCTGTAAAACACAGTGGAGGCTCTGTCATGTTTTGGAGCTTCATTTCAGCCAGCTGTGTTGAGGATCTTCTTAAAATTGGCAGAATTATTAACCTGAAAAAGTACCATTAGATTTTCATCCACCACGCAAGACCATCTGGAGAGCATCTGATTGGCAACAGCTTTAAGAAATTTTTTTAATTGTTTTTCACTTAACCTGTCAATGGCAGAATACATAATGTACTGTAGGAGAAAAGTACACTCTGTAATCTTGATGCTAACCTTTCTTTTCAAACAGGTGCTCTGTGTGACAGAGTTCCCAGAGATGACTGCCTCCCACCTGCATATATTCAGAGGCCCAGCGAGGTGGCTGTTTGTGCTGATCTGCTGTGCCGTGCAGGCTGGTCTCTGTGGCTATTTTGTTCAAGAAGAACCTTTGTTGTCTGAGTATGTGGCAAAGATGACCATAAAATTCACAGAATCATTCCTCTTATGTCCTGTGTTAACTTTGATTGGATTTGCCTTAATGCAAGGTTTCAATGTTGCAATGGCGCTTGTGTCATTCATGTGCACCTTCATGGCAGCGAAGCCTCTTCATCAGTATAACCTAGCCAGGGACATCACCTTTTCCACCCTGATCTACTGTGTCATTTGGGTGATCTTTATTCCAATCTACATAGACAACAACAGAGCAAATAACAAGAACAGGTCTATTGTCCATGTTTATTTCAGTCTGGCAAGCAACTTTGGGCTGCTGGCAGCTTACCACTTTCCAAAATGCTACTTGCTGTTAAGGAAACCTGACCTGAACACACCAAAGCGCTTCTGTACCTTCTTAGAGGGCGTCCCACCAACACAAACTGAGGAGGAGCCACAGCCAAAAGCATCGGAAGGACAATAAACAATTCGCTCGCAAAGAAAATCAAAGAATATTCTGAAAAACTTGCAATTATTTGCTTTCTACAAGAATAGGAATGGTTGTGTAATTTGTATAATAGGCCAGTAGACTATAAAATGTACTATCACATAAATTATAATAAGCATTTTGTTTGTTAATTACTCTGCAATCATATAACATATAACACATAACAAGTAAAAGAGTGCATTATATATATTTAGTAACATGCAGTCTACAACATGCTCATACTTGCAGATGATTTTTTTTAAAGAAAGAATTACCTTTCAGAAATGTTTTGCTTATCTTATAGATGATCACAACGGCATTACCTGAATAAAAATTGATGATGCAATTAAACATAGTCCACTGTGTGATGTCTTGTTATTTTAATATATAATATATGAGTTTGTGGTGTAGAAATCCACAATTAGAAATACAATTTGTATTTGGCTTTTAAATACTCTAGAGTAAACAATAAGTAAAATTGTTGAAGGTTCTGCCTCAGAATAATATACATTATATTACTGGAATCTAATTACTTATTTGCTGAATATTTGCACAAAAATTATTCCCAAACATCAGTTCAATTCAGTTTTATTTATATAGCGCCAAATAACAACAACAAATCTGGCATAAATAAGAAAGACATAAACAAATTTATTTTTTTATTTTTATTACATGTTTGTGGCACCAAAAAAAAAGTTTAAAAAAATCAAATCATAAATCACTCACTATTAATTTATATATAAAATGTAGACTTTTATGTGTGGGTTTTGCAATATTTCCTTTGTCCCGGGGCCAGATTTGGGACATTTAGTCTTGCTTAATTTTTATTTTAATGATCCAATATTAACTTCATATACGAATGATGAATAATTCACTCATCATTTCCCTCAAGGGCATTTCTATCAAATTGTGCAAAATGTAAAATTTAGGAGTTTTTTGTGATGGAAATGACAATGCTGGTGTTATTAATGTGTTTCAGTTGAATTATATAACTGAAAATATCAAATATTAAATGAAACAATTAATGAAGCAAGTTCAACAAATTCATATTGTGTGGTAATTAAGTTAAAAAAATACAAATACTGTTGGTCAGCTGCAGCAATGTGACTTCACTTCCTCTCTTGTTCTTTACGATGGCACCCAGGGCTATTCAATTGGATTTAAACTGACTTTAAAACCTTAGAGGACAGGACCCATTGTTTGAAACTTTGTGTGTGTGTGTGTGTGTGTGTGTGTGTGTGTGTGTGTGTGTGTGTGTGTGTGTGTGTGTGTGTGTG
>JAVDPK010002882.1:163052-206538 GCA_034780415.1 Cichlasoma orientale | reverse complement strand
TGATGCTGCTTTCAGTATTGTTGTTGAGATTGTTATTGTTATTATTGTTACTATTATTATTATTATTAATGGCAGTGATGATGGTAATAGTGATGGTGGTGATGAGGATAATATAAAATCTCTATTTATTAATTTATATCCTTTTTTTTTTCTCTTCTCTCCCATTTATTGTATGACATTGGATCTGAGCTGTTGTGTTGTTGTTTAAGTTGTGTGGTGTGATAAGTGTTGAAAAACCCAATTTAAAAAAAATGTAATGGTCAGAAGAGCAAAAACATTTTCCCTCATACAAAAACATAGATCCTTTGAAGTCCATTGCAGCCATGCCTCAAGGACGATCGGCAACCAGTGCACGCTCAGACAACAGTGAGATCGATATCGATGGGGCAGGTAACGTTTGCCGTGTTTGTAATATTAACTGTCGTATGTCAATTTGCCATTGAAACAGGTGTAACATCACATGCACGCGATATTTTTTTAAGCAGAAGAGATAGCCAAACTTCAGAGACAGTTCAGGATCATGGAAGGAGATCTGCAGGCCCACAACATGCAGACCCAGGAACAGATCCGCAAACAACAGTGAATAAAAACTACATCTATATCACACAGTTAGCAGTCTATGTATTTTTTTTTCACTCCTTTGAGCAACCACTTGCCTTCATCCACATGACATGAGATGTCATGTGGATGAAGGCAGGCAATAGAGATGCTGCAGAAGGAGCAGGAAGAGCTGTATCAAAACCTTGGCGCCTGTGAGAGCTTTTCCCACCAACGGGAGGAAAACAAGGACACCCAGACTCATCAGGTCCTGATCGAGCAGAGAAAAATGCTAGAGGAGGAGCTGGAGAATGAGAAACAATGTCAACAAGAGCTGCAAAAGGAGGTTAATTATGATTTTTCACATTATATGGTACTTCCCCTCGTATCATTTCATGTTTATCATGGTTCATAGCTGCTGTTTTTAGATGTCGAGCATGGAGTTGAAGCTGGCAGAGGTGAGAAATGGAGAAGTCGGTAGTAGCAGCACACAAAGATCTGCGGTACGGCGAACCCAAAAGGCCATACGCACTATGGAATACAAGCTGAACAGAGTGAGTCATGAAACACGTCACGACCAAATACGCAGAATGCAGACAGAATGCTAAATATCGTGTTGTGTGTAATGTAAAATTATATTAATGTTTGTATGTGTTCTTCGTCAAGGCCTTGACTAGCTTTAATAAGCAGCTGACCAAAAACAGCCGACTCAGAGAGGAGCTGTATGCTCTTCATATTGAGCATGTTTGTTTCCAGAAGCTACACAGCAGGCTTAACAAGGTTAGAGGTCGCATCACATATATGACCTAGAAACATTTTTTTGTTTTGTTTGTTTTACCCATTAGCTTTCTTGTCATTTAGCCTTTATTTATTCAGGTTTTTACACTGAAAACATGTCTCCACATGAACACCTGTGTTGTAGGAACTGCAGGAAGTCCGTGTGAAAATTGGGGAAGTTATCAACCAGACCTCTGCTACTTACAACGCAAGGTGAAATTTGAGATTCAGTTTCTAAGTAATGTGAAACAATATCTGCACGTTAAGCAGCTCATTCAGTAATTGTGACATGTACATAAGGGTGGAGACTCAGTCCAAGGTGACAATGGTAAGGGAGAAAGCAGTGAAGGACCTTGACCAGTACAACGCTGAGATGAAGGAACTGGAGAGAGTAATTGCACATGAGTCCAGCCTGAAAACGTTCATGAGCGTGAAGTGCAACAACGCAGGCAGGCAGGAGGACGAGCATGAAATGGGACCCAGACGATGTAAGAGGCAGCCAGTGTGTTGTGGCGACTATTGCTGTCATTAATAATCAAGTAATAATGTTGATGATAATATTGGAACTATACCTCTTTAAGCTAATGCTTAACAAGTGTTCAGACAGGCAAGACAAAGGCAAAGTTTATTTATAAAGCACATTAAAAACAATTTCCGTTGCCCAAAGTGCTGTACAGAGCATCAAAATCTGCAATAGTCAATTAAAACAGCAATAAATACAATTTAAAAATCAATTTAAAAATCAAATATTTTTAAGACAGACTAGTACTGTGCAGTACAATGCTGTATGTGACATGGGAAAAAGCTAGAAAAAGCCCATCCAGTCTACATGTACCTCAAATGTAAGTTTAACACAGTGTAATTCTAAAGAAAGGCACAAGAAAGCTTGACAGTAGTTTACACTGAGACTCGTGTGGGAAATGGAAGAGTAGGGAGGAAATTAAGCTGAGAGGAATGTAAATTTTGACCATAAATTATAAAACAACACAGGAATTGGCTTGAACCATAAACATACCCAAAAAAGAAAACCATGAGAAGCCAGTTCAGGCTGCATTTTTATTCCTAAGTTGGAAACTGTGCACTAGCAACGTATGTTACTTAAATATGAATATTTAGAACAACATATTTCAAATTGTAAAATACACTATATGGGCAAAAGGACTGGGCCGCCTACACATTACATCTATGGAAGCTGCTCAGCCATGGAAATCCATACCATGAAGCTCCCGGTGCACAGCTTTTGTGCTGATGTTAATGCCAGAGGAGGTTTGGAGCTCTGCAGTTACTGAGTCAGCAGAGCGTCGATGTCTTTTACAAAATATACCCCACAGCACGTTGTAACTTTACACGGTCTGCCACTTTGTGGCTGAGTTTGAGTGTGGCTGCGGTTCCTAAATGCTTCCAGTAAAACAGTAAAACCACTTAGAATATCTAGGAGGGAAGAAATTTCAACAAACTGCCTTGTTGCAGCAGTGGCATCCTATTACAGTAGCACACTCAAATTCAGTGAGCTCTTTAGAACAACCCATTATTTCACAGATGTTTGTAAAGGCACACTGCATAGCTAGGTGCTTGATTTCATACACCAGTGGCAGTGGCACCGAAAACACCTGAGTTTAAAGATGAAGACTTGGTGCAGCCCGGTACTTTTTTTCCATATAGTGTATGTTTATATGGTATGCTCCATCTCCATGGCTACACAAAAATATGAACAGCTTATCAAATATGTGCATTTCTGCAAAAACAAAAGTTTAAACTCTGTCAAATCATAGGTGTTAATAGAAAGTAATATATTTAAAACAGCATCAACACAGCAGAAAATCCAATAACATAAGCTTTGCTTTTGGCTTAGAAACCAGTAAAAATGGGAAAGTACAGTCAGTCTTGCCAGCGTGTCCTTGGATGCTGTAATATAGCACTCAAAGCATCACGCTTGCGCTTCTGATTAACTTGTCTCAGCTACCGGTGGCATAACTGTTCAAAATGGGGGGGGAAAAATCTTTGTAAATTACATGGGGACATTTACAGTGCAAGAGCGTTAAGTGCAGTTTTTGTTGATTCATTTGCTTAAACGTGGACAGTCAGACTAGTGAGGAACACGTTCTGTCCACATTAACACGGTGGGAATGGGAATTGTGTTTCAGTGTCAGAGCCGAAAGAGATGGGGAGGATGGACTCGGGAGAAGAGTCACTGGATGCTTTAGAGGAGGTGTTTGAGAGGATTAGGACTGCTACAGGCGAGGACAACCTGGACCTGCTGGTTACAAGGTTCATTCAGGGTAAGTCTACCCACAGAATCTGAAGATTGCATACTTTTCTGTGCACTGAGACACAGGTTCTTACAGTTGTTTTTAGCGCTCGAATAAATCTTTATCACCTAGTTTATAATGGGATCTCTATCTTTATGTTTCTATTTTTCCAGATATATTTTTTTCTTTGACATGGACAAAAATTTTAAAACGAACCGATGAATTTTCCTTTAGTTTACATTTTCTACCTGCAGTAAACTTCAGTATATACAAGATCCTGCTTTGATACTAAGGATAATTAGCCTCAGTGTTGAAGATTCATTTCAGAACCTTTAAATGTGTCTCGCTGCTGTGTTGCTGTTTAGGTGAAGACCGGAACTTTGCACTTTTCAATTTTGTTAATGAGCAAACCAATGAGGCTGAGGTACTGAAGGAACAAATTAACAAGGCAAGTGTGTTTTTCTCAAAAATGACATATCCCAGTGCAGTTATGCAGGGTGCTTACACTTTTATGATACAATTTACAAATAAGTAAAAAAAAAAAAAGTGTTCCTTTAACACTGTGGAAGAAGAAAAAAATATTAGAAAATTAGATCAAAGCTAATGATAATGTTTGGGAGGTGTTAAGAGTATCTGCAGATAAGAACAGCGTGAAATCAGAACAACATGGGAAATCAGCATCTCCAAATCTGATTATATTACATGATAATGGTGCGGGGTGATAGGAAAAGAAAATGTTGTGCCTCATTTTCAGATTAACCCCTTCAGTGCTGAGTGGGCAACACCCACTTTTGTGAGGCCTGAGCACTAAAGTACCTTTACCCCTGATTATTTTGAATGTGATTGAAGATCCAATGGTTTTGACAATTGTAAAGATCAGATTTGGAGATGGCGATTTCCCAAACGTGCTGATCTTATCTGGAGTTACTCTTAAGGTGTGCTGGGTGGGGAGAAAGTTTCTTCATTTATGTCTTTGATATATATTGTATATTTATCTGTTTGTGCTGAAATGTGTCTCTCTGCAGTTCAAAAAAGACATGGAGCAGTTTCGGGTTGAAGATTTCCAGCTGGAACAAGAGCACCTGTCTTTGCTTCGAGACACTGATAAGCAACTAAAGGAAGTTGAATCTCGTGCAGAGGCCTATGAAAACCGAGCCGGCATCATGAGCGAAATCCTGGACAAGCTTAAAACAGGTTTGATTTATTTTACTAATCTGTGATATCCAGTTACTGTTTAACTAAATATTGAAATGTTTTCATTCCAAATTGTAAATAAAATTTTAAAAATTAAATAAAAAAGCTTCAACATGCTCTCAGCTTTTTCCTGGATATTTATAATAAATAAGAAAACACAGACGGTTTCATGGTTTCTCTTCCGTCTCACAGGTGTGAACAGCCTCTTCTGTAAAATAGAGTGCGACCACTCAGTCATAGAAGATATGCTGGGCTCCTCCACTGGGATCACTGAGCACAACATCATGTCCTACCTTGGTTTAGTGGAGCAGAAGACCAATGAGCTTCTCTCTGTGCAGGCTTTCCTCAATACTAAAGTAATCAGGCTGGCCTCTTAACACATATTCCTTATGTTGTATTTACAGTGGAGTTTTTTGTTTGGTTTTTTTATTTTTGCAATGCGGTTTCTATGTTTGAAACTCGTACAGGACCTGGAAGAGGACTACGATCCAAAAGATCCGGCCAAATTACTGTTCGGTCAGAATCCACTACTACTTCGGCAGAATGTCAGCATCCAACTTGAAGTCGGCAGGTCAGCCCTTTACCTTTTCATGAAAACTGTGTATTTATTGTTCTTTTTCTTCCTCTTCTTTCAGCTTTTCCCTTTACAGAGCAGATCATCTGCCTCCATCTCACCCTGTCCCTTCTCTCACACCAACCCTCTGCATGTCCTCCTTCACTGCCTCCATGAATCTTCCCTGTGGTCTTCCTCTTTTTCCTCCTGGCTGGCAGCTCCATATTCAGCCCTTTGTCCAGTATATTCACTATCCCGCCTCTGAACATGTCCAAACCATTTCAGCCTTGCCTCTCTAACTTTCTCTAACCTGAGCTGCCTCTCTGATATACTCATTTCTAATCCTGTCCATCCTGGTCACTCGCAGTGAAAATCTTAACAGCTTCAGCTCTGCTACCTCCAGCTCATCCTCCTATCTTTTTGTTAGCGCCACTGTCTCCAAACCATACATCATAGCAGGTCTTACTGCCATCTTGTAAATCTTCCCTTTCCCTTTCGCTGCTGTCTTTCTGTCAGAACTGTGTATTTGTTGTTGAGTTGATGAATGTGTGCATCTCCCTTGGATCCAGTGTGGAGCGTGATGTAGAAGACTCCCCTGTTACTGATGAGGATGAACGGCCACTTTCGCAAGGAGAGCTTCGCCAAAGAATAATGAAGGGGGTGAGTGCAGCAAAAAGTCCCAGTTCTACCCCGTCATGATAATTTGGGATTTATGGGCTGGTCAGTTTTTAAGATCTGATTTTTTGGAGTTGATTTGCAGGTTCTGGAGAAATAGAGTTCTGCACAACAGACAGCAAAAAGACCATCAAAGACCAGTCTGCAGTTCAGTGGCAGACAGCATTCATCGGAAGAGGCAGAGATCTGAAATGCTGACCCGATCAGTCGCATAAAGAAGCCCATTTTAAAAACAGGATCATTTACTGTAATACAGATCAGTGAAGGATGTGATCGCTGATGGAAGCAGCTTGATTGCAGACGTAGGCTTTTCAAGTTTGCACATGTAACATTTCAGAGCCTAATTATGTTGTGTGTTTGTCACCTTTTATGATGAATCATTGGCATGGCCCGCTGTATTATAGTTGCTGTGATTTGTTTAGTTGGAACTAATTAGGTTAGGAGCCATGAAGTCTCTAGTAGCCAGCTGTCCTTTTGATGTGTTACTAGCCATCTGGCTTTGACTATACAATCCGGTTCCAGCACAGCCCTCCCTCACTGGCAGCGCTTTATTACATGATACTTGCTGCCATGCTCAAACAAAAAGGTTGGGGGCAGCAGAACCTTTTGTAATTCTAATTGGCATGCTGAGACCTTGATTTTGTTTCCAATAAGGTGATTTTTAGGAGCTTTTAGGGCTTCACTGTACTCGGTGATTTTGAATTGATTTTTTAAAAACAGATTAATAATGTTTATTTTCAGATATTCGTATATTTTTCATAAATTCTTTGTGATTATTTAGAATCCTCCTCTCTGTAAAAATGGTAAAGTTTTAGCGTTTGTAGGTGCAAATGTCTATTCAAAACTTGTTTCCAGCCATGCGCACGGGAATAACTGGATGTTTTTCTCTTAATTGAAAAAACAAATTAGATAGAAATCAACAGTTAAAGAAGAGGAGCTATTTTTAAATAAACTGTCAGCTCTGACTTGTCCGTTAGCTTTTTCTCTTCATGCACATCACAACCATTTAACATCAGTCCTTTTTTTCCACACAGTGTGTTTGGAGGGAAGAGATCCCAGCTACATTAACATATTATTTTCATGCCAGCCAGTAATATCAGCAGCATCTAAAGCACCAGTGCGGCTTGTTATGAGTGCAGATAAAAAAAAAAAAAAAATCTTTTTGATCGTCAGGATTTTGAAATGTCATCCAAACATCCTGCATCGAGTCTGTGGGGCAAATATGGCACTCGCTGCGGAGTGCAACTTCCTCCAGCAGAAAATAGCAAACCAGGATGGGGTGTTTATTTAAAGAAACATATTTTAACTCAGTGAAACAATTAACAAAGCGTTTTACTATATTTAGGCTTTAAAGGTCACACTGATGCCACTGTGCTTTTTTTACTTCATGGGCTGAACAAGGGAAGGGTGGTAACTAAAGAAAAGTGTACCTGTACAAACAAGAAGAAGACATAATCAGGTCATTATGCTAATTATCTTGAGTTTTTCTTGTTTTTTTCTTTTTGTTTTTTTAAATTGGCTTCTCAGCTAAACGATTCTTTTCTAGTGTGATTTAACAGTAGCGATTTGGGGAAGTGAAACTGCTCCTATGTAAACACTAATGACCGATCGACCAATGACTTGGTTTGCCCAAGATAATCCCCCCTAGTGTAGTCTCAACTGTGCGGCTATGAAAACAGATTATCAGAGATAAAAGGGTGCTGTGGCAAAGCAGAGGAGTGGTGGGAGATGAGATGGAGCAGGCTGCTTTCTTTGACATTCAACTCTCACTTAGCCCCCTCCACCGCCAGCAAATTCTCTGTGCACACGGCTCTCTGCATTGCCATAGAAACCTTCCTTTTAATCACAACAGAAACCTCATTTCCTGCTCCTGACAAAGAGTCTTCATTGCCTGCAGAGACCGCCCTGCATCAGCCATTTCCAAAGCCCACCTCCTTCTGCATGGCTCAACCTACCAGCAGCGGCAGCCCTCTCTTTTTTTAAACCCCTCCTCTCTTTATAAGCACATTTTCCACTTTTTTTCTTCTCCTTTAGCTTACCAGCCATTTTATAGCTCTTTTCGTTTCTTATCATCTCAGCTCGGTTCTTTCTTCTTTTTTTTCTTACTTTTTTTGCACACTTTAGGTCAGGCGGGATTATTTTATTCAATTCAACTCATTCCGTTGAATTCAAAAATCTGTTCCTAGAAACACCTACACAGCCAGCCATGCAAACAAGGACATGCCGGCACATGTACTACGTCTCCAAAGTTGTGTCTAGCAGCTACATGCTTTTCTGTCTCGTGTCTGTGGCCCATTTATCTGTTCCTCGTCTGCAACATCTGATGTCCTCTTATGGCAATGATTGTGTTTCTCTCAGTTCCTCTTTAAAAACATAGGTTAAAGCAACCAGGAATTTTAGTTCTCGTCAAAAGTTTCACCTCACAAGAGAGTAACTTTTCAGAAGAAAGCCTGCTCTCCTTTCTGTCCTCACACTTGCCCTGGGAACAAACTATGTTGGAACTACAATGCCTTGTTCCCGCTATGACAAGACTGTTATCTAGACCAGAAAATACCCCTGTACTCTGTCTCCGCTCCATCCTCCACCTCCTTCTCCTCGCTCTTATTTGTTTATTTGGGAACTTTGCCAGGTATTTCCCCAGTCAGTCAGTCTGCCTGCACCCACAATGCTCCCTCCCCCTTGAAGCACCCTCCTCACCCTCCCCTCCAACACTCCCTCCCTCCCACCCATGAGGGTTGCTAAGCAACCACCCACCATGAGAGCTGGTGCATTTTCTAGCCAATCAAATTACTGAGCATATTTTTCAAAGTGTTGAGGAAGCAAAGATGATATCACCTTTTAAAATAAAGCCCTTCTTCATTCGTGAGGATCACACGTTGCAGATAACTGCAGCTTCTTCATACTGCGCATGCATGCCTCTGTGAAGCGAGCCTTTAAAACCTTTTCCAGTGCCGGTCCATCCTCCTGCAAATGCTGGCAGGCCACCGTTGGGTGGCAGCACGGCCAGTTCTCTGCTACCACACAGGCTGTGAGAATTTTTTACTGCTGTTGCTAAGCAATCCTGATTCTCATGCCTTACCTGTGAAACATTTGTGATTTTTACAGATGTCCCTGACACCATTTTGTCTTTGTTATCACCATTTTGAAACGCATACCTTTCGCCGCACAGTAAGTGCTGTTCACATCCGAGATATTAAGCTGATATTATTGCAGTTCAGATCAGTGCAGATAAGCCCTGTGTGCTTTCTGGTGACATGGATGAGATACGGGTTCGGGTTAAATATTAGCCTTTGACAGTTTCAGTTGGCTTCGTCTCATCGTGCAGGAGGCAGGAAATGTGCTCTTGAGTGATTAGGCCCGCCGCTCTCGTCTTCCACTTCACCAGCAGTGGAGAGATCTGTGTACTCTCTGGGCTGATATGTTGTGCAGTTTCTTGTTCCCCTTGTGTACAAACCTCTAAGATGTTACTCTGGCTGTTTTGATGTTTTATACATCATCCAGCTGATCAAGCCTCTTTTTTTTTTCTTTTTCGTTATCACTGATTTGTTTTGCCTTTTATTACTCTCCAGGTCCCCCCCCCCCTTTTCTTGTCCCCCTGTGTGCAAGTCCCTCATCTCAGCTTTGGTTGCTGTGCAGATGGCTCTTTGTTGGTGCTTCACAATGGGTCTAAGGTCAGTGTGCCTCATGCCATCAACGCACTCTAAACTTCTTCACTCCAGCTGTCTCGTGGCTTTATTTGCAGTTTGTCCAAGCTGATTTTCTATCAAACATCATCATGTAAAACATTAAATCATGTTCTTTAATAAAGAGAAAGCTATAAAACCGCACATGCAGCATGGACATCCCAGCCTGTAAACACACGAGCCCATATGATCTCATTTGCCATATCTACACTACACCGAGGTCCTCGATATAATCACCGTAATGTTCGTCACACTTGATGAATCTTAAATGATGTGTCAGTTTTAGTCATGCTTTGGAGGATCTTCGAGACAAACCAGACACTAGGATACCAGAGCAGCCAGAGAAATAGAAATGCAAATCTACCATCTGCTCTGTGATCCCAAACTACCCCATATTCATCGTTCAAGAACTAATGTAATAGTTACACATAATTCTTTACCGGAACTATTTACCTCAAAGGCAATATAATACTATGATTCAGAACAGTAAACCAAGAAACAGTGCGGCAAGCTCTCACATAAAGATAAGTGCAAAGGTATTTTTTATTGCTAATCTGCTAATCTCTCAGAATAAAAAGGAGATTAAGCAGTCTAATCTTTGACATCTTTAGAGGAACACAAGCTATCTATCATGATAATGCACAGCATTTTATTGGCCAGTGGTTACACCAGAAATATAACAAGAGTTTGTGTGAGAAATAGCCGAGTTGCTCAGTGTGCAAAGTAAAAACTGCCGGGCACCACAAGGTTGAGCAACAGAGCCACAAGGTCTCGGGGCCAGTGTGAAGCAGGAAAGAGCAGGTAGAGTAAAAGGCGGGAAACTAGAAGGAGGAGGAGCATTTTTTGCAAAGCAGTAGGAATTACTGGAAATTTCCACTTTTCTCTGGCGACAGTTACATGGGAGGAGCTACAGAGGTGAAATAAAAAAGGTAGAAGAGCACAAGTTAAACTCAAGTGGTGAAGCTAAAGGACGGCATGTCTTCCATGCTCCACTTTTAGATATCAAGTTTAGGAAACCCAAGATGCATTTATTTTAGATCTTCATATTATACCAGTGTTCTCAGTTGTTTTAACTTGTAGCACACTTTCCTGTTTTATGCGTATAATCCTTTATCAAACTATGTTTGATTTTCTTTTTCTTTTTTACATCCATCTGATGTAACCAGACGGTTGCATTCTCTGTTATAATGCTTGTTCTGTCACCTTTCTATGCAGTACTGCACTATAAGAAAATGTGTCAACATGTCCTGCTGCTTTTTCACTGGAGTTATCATTTCTTGAAAACGGTTCATATGTTCAGTTTGTGATAATTATTTGGGAAAGAAAGCAACCGGAAACCCTGGAACATTACACAGCAAACAGAGACAGTCCACAGACAGTTGACTTACATGAAGAGTTCCTGATAAACAGAATACATTGTACTTGCCTTTGGACCATTATTACAGTACATTTGCACATCATATCAGTCATCTGACCATACATTTGTTCACTTATTGATTTTTTGAGTGCTTTTAGGAGTCAGATGCACACCATAACCATTAGAGTACCCCAGGTGATATTTTTTTTTTGCCCATCAGCTTTCTTAGGCACGTTCACCAGCCATGCTAACTGGGAGATGTAGTTCTCTGGTCCTGTTTACTTTGGCCAGGCCATGTACACAACAAAACTAGCTGGTTAGGTTTAGAAAAAGCTCATGGTTTTGTTTACAGTTCACTCTTTTAACAATAGTAACCACCTCCTATTTTATTATTTTACCCAAAGCTCTGATCACAGTCTTTCCTAATCTCATTCATTAGTAATGAGACTCTGAAACATTTAATACTCTCCGGGGTAGTTGTTTTCCCCTTTTCCCCTCACCTGGATGGGATAAGACACCTTTTACTGAAAAAATAAAAAATAAAAACCTTAGTCTCAGTTTAGGAGAACCTAATTCTTATTCCATTTACCTCACACCTTTTCATCAGATAAGTCAATAGCAACAGTAACCTCAAATGTTTTTCTGCTAACAGAACATGACTGAATTTTTATATTATAATCACCCCAAACAGGGAAGAAGATATTCATTATCTGAGTTATGTTGAGTTAATGACAAGCACTGCTTGAATGTACACGAGTACACAGAGCAAAAAAAAAAACCTCTACTTCTGCCTTTTTTTCAAATCCTTGAAGTCTCCACAGACTAATGCGACACTAAAAAGACGCATCAAACCACAACAACTCTGTGACGCTCCAGCTAAAGCTTTGGCTTCATCCATGTCCTGGGCTTCTATATCATTATTCTATAATTTGAACAAACGGATTTTAACCTCTCTTTTTTTTTCTCCATGTTTTTAAGATATTTATTAACACATACTGCACTGGATGTTAAGATATTACTACAGTAAAGCAGTATTGTAGCAGGGTGGCTATGGCTCAGGAGGTAGAGCAGGTTGTCCACTAATCGGAAGCTCGGTGGTTTGATTCCTGGCTCCTCAAATCTGCATGTCGAAGTATCCTTGGGCAAGGCACTGAACCCTGAGTTTCTTCTGATGTGTCTGTGTGAGTGTGTGAATGTTAAAAGCGCTTGTGTGACTTGAGTAGAAAAATGCTATATAAGTACCAGTCCATAAATGAAACCCTTTTTTTTAAACTTAAGAAATGGGCCTGATATGTCCACAGATGAATTCTCCAACAATCACTGATTTTTAGGAGTGTAGTGTCCTACAAGAATTTGTATCATAGTTAAAATAAAGTTCAGAAGAATGTTTTTCTTTTTGCCTAAAAGCAGTATTAATGTTTTCTTAAAAATAGATCTGGAGAATTGTTTTTACTGCACAACTTGTTTCAAGAGGAGAATGGGTGAATGGGAAGGATACACCTGGGGAACATTGTCAGTCTAGGGCCCAAATGTTATGATACAGGTTAGAGTCCTGCAACTGTGTCCTAGACAGTAGCTACTTTAGAAGGATGCCTGCAGTCTTTATTGGAAAATACAGTATGAAGTTTTCCCACCACTTAGTCCATCCCTAGTCATGGTGTGGTGGCTTGTGTGCTTCAATAACTCAGAGGGAGCATTAGCTCCTGGTAGAGACACCTATGCTGGATAGGTGAAAGGCTAAAGAGGGGGGGAGGTGGTCCAGGCAAATTCGGACCAGCTCTCCCTGAGGCTAAGGGGTTGGGGCGGGGCCAGCACATCTAGACTGGAAAAGTACCACTGTCACAGAAATGGTAAATAGACTTAGCCTTCTCTGCGAAGGTCATGTGACAGAAGCTGCAAGGCTGACCCCCTTTCTGACATCCAAGGCATCCACCAAGATTGCCACTTGGAACATCTTATCCAGCAACCAGAGAGGATTACAACGAACAACTGTGGACAAGAACAAATGAGGAACCAACAGCCACAAAGAAACTGAGAAAAATGTGGAGTTGGCTTGGCCACACCCCCAGGAAGCCTACCAATAGCAGGCCTGGAATCCACAGGTGGAGAGGAAGAAGGGAAGGCAATACATGATGCAGGGGTAGTGAGGGAAAAATGCAGAGCGGACACTTCTGGAAGGAATTAGGGAAGATCACCCACAGTTGAGTCTGCTGGAGGGGGGTTGTTGGTGGCCTATGCTCTATTGACGAGAGACAGCATGAGTTTCCAGAGATCCACAGCATGTCTTTTGTCCTGTCTCTCTCCCCTCAGCCCCAACTGGTCGCGCCACATGACTGCCCCTCCCTGAGCCTGGTTCTGCCGGAGGTTTCTTCCTGTTAAAAGGGAGTTTTGCCTTCCCATTGTCGCCAAATGCTTGCTCATAGGGGTCGTTTTGACTGTTGGGTTTTCTCTGTAATCATTGTAGGGTCCTTGAAGCGACTGTTTGTTGTGATTTGGCGCAATATAAAAAAAAACTGAATTGAACTGAATTAGATCTTTTGGCAAAACTACAAGTATATAGGTTGTCATTTTTGTCGTCAGTAGTTATTGTCTGCATTAAAGACCACACTATCCCACACTCCAAATCACTCCATCACTAGGCACTTGCATCCCAGAGAGAAGTCAACTTTACGTTGTCTCTATATTCTTCAAGACATGCTTGAGAATCAGAAAACAGCAGCCGGGCCATGCAGGATGTGAAACAAAAGAGCTCAGTTTGCCCCCACCAATTTCTTCAATTATTGAGACCCTTCCCCCTCCTGGTCCTGACCTCTGCTCCGCGATGGACCCCACTTTGTTCTTCTCTCAAGCGCTGACATTCCACAAGTCAGGTCTGCCCTTTGTCCACGAGAAATTAAGGTGAAATTAACCTGCACTACTTCTCACCTTATATCCTCCAGCACTAGCAGGTAACAGCCTAGCACTCAAGCGAAAGTTTCCCCAGGCAGGGCTGAACGGGTGCAAAATATTTCATTTATTTTCAAACATACATGAGTCACTGTGAACACAAAGAGGCTTTTATACAGTATTACTTTCTGTGGTCTCAATAATTTTCAGTGCCATAAAAAGTTTTCCTGTGCCTGTGGAAAGTGTGGTAAACACAGTTTATGGCAAATATGAATTTTATGAAAATCCCTGCATCTCTGTTTTAGTTTTGTGCTTGAATGTCCCATTTGAGCTACAGCTTGATCTTTTCTTTTACCTGCAGAAAGCACAGGCTGCCCGTAGATAGATTTTTTTTCTCTCTCTCTAGCATATCGGTGGTGCATGGAAACACGTTGAGGTAGGCAAAAGAAAAAAAAGACAGGAAATGATCTCACAAACACTCCCCCTCTCTCTGATTGCTCCCATTTTCCAGTTGCAGAAACAGAGTGAGTAATGCCTTCTGCTGCTTTTCAGTCTGCTCCACTGTTCCTGCCATGGATTCGCACTAGCTTCTCCACACACTGAGCTCATTACATTGTGGATTCTTGCTTCAGTGCTCTGGATACTCTACACGGCCATTCATTTCCCAAATCCAAGGACGCGGGTGTAATGCCTTTCTTTTGCAGCTTTGCACATGAATTTTCAACCGCGTCTTAAAAACTAATGCTCTGTCAACAGAATCCTCCGATCCTTTGTTTAATATTCGTATCTCTTCAATTTCCGTCTATCACGCATTAAATCAGCAACATCCATACAGTCACCAGGTAATGTTATAGTACAACAAACAAACAAACAAACAAAAACCTTACATGAAACTGAAAATAAATCTTTAACTAGCAAGCTTGTAGACTGAAACACAACCCTTTGATCTCTCCCTATATAATTACACTCTTCATAATTGTGTTTCAGCCGAATGTGAGGTGAATGACAACATAAAGCCCGGAGGCTTCTTTAGAATCAGTGGTTTGAACGTTGGCATGCATGGAGATGATAACTGAGGCAGCCTCGGATTTGATTTTGGAAGGTCTTAAAATTAGAGGGTGAGGAAATAGTTGTGTTGAGATATTCTGCTAGGGTGTGTTGGGACAAGTTGAAGATACAAACATTAGCAAGAGTTGTTTGAAGTCCGAATGTGATTTAGATCTTATGTGAAGCACATGCAAATATGGTTTGTGAAATGGACTATGAGTGGAAATGACACTGTTTTTCTAACTAAAGGTAAATGTCATATGAAAATCACCTCTGAGTGGGGTGGCGAAGGCTGTTCAAGGTTAAACAGGCTCAAAGACGAGGGGTTTTGGATGTAGCTGAGAGTGTAATGGCACAAATGTGTAGATTTTACCTGAGATTAAAAATATTTCCCTTTGTATTCAACCGAAAGCGAGGCAGTGACCAGATGCAGTCTTAAATTACAGACTTCAGGGCCCACAAAGGGGTGCGTTACCACTTCCTTTGGTTTAACTGTTCAATGAGCAACTGCAGCGATGGCAAAAAAAAGTTCATCTCAGGGATGTTCTGAAGTACAGCAGAAATAGTTTGGTGTGCGACTTCACAAAACCTTTTATCAACAAAACCAATATTTATTTTCTCAATCAAGAGGAAATGGAATTACATGTTTAAATCTTGCATTATCTGTTGCACCTCAAATATAAATTTCAGACAATACTGTGGCAGTATTTGATGCAAAAGTCTCAAGCCATCCACTGTTTTTTTATATTTTGCTTCAAAGGAGCCAGACTGGAGGTTTTGATTGGACATTGGCTGCTTTTTCACTCATTTTCAGTCCAGGCCTTGTACCTGACTATGTTCAGAGGAATGTTTTTTGGTTGTTGAGCCACTTAACACTATCCTATGAATCATTTAAGCATAAAAAGGCACATAACTCAAGGGATGTCTACACATAACAGACAACTTAGCAAAGAACCCGTTTTAAATTGTATCTTTAGGCTCTTTGCTACTAGCCGCCTGTTACAAAACACATAATTTATTCCCATTTCTTTAGTTGAGTCTATTAAAAAAAAAATGCCAACGATAACACAGTTTGACAGACATAAAACTGTATTTTTTCACCCAAGCAATTGGCGGAAAGCGTGACATATCTTGGCATGGTGTGCAGTGTATCCTAAAAAAAATAGAGTAAAGTGGAAGACAAAAGAAGAAGTGGCAAGCCTAAAAAGCTATGTACAGCAGATGACCTGTCTCTGAAAGTCATGACCTTAAGAAATAGGAAAGAATCCAGCAAAGACCTCAGACAGGACCTGAGAGATGCATCTGGCCTTTCAGTGAATCCATCTACTGTTTGCCAAAGTCTCATCAGAAATGGTCTCAGTGGAAGGGCGGCTGACAAGAAGCCATTCTTAAGGAAGGGAAACAGGGAGAAAAGGTGAGGTATGCCAATTACACATGAACTGGGCTGAACATCAGTGGAAACGGGTCTTATGGCGTGATTAATCTCAATTTTTAATTTTTGTTTCAAATCATCTGCAATACGTACAGAGGAGGTCAGGAGAGAGGTACAACAGACTTCAACATTACTGAAGCAGTGTGGGATCATCCTGGCAAAGAACAGAACAAAAGGCAGCCAACATCCAAACAAGAGCTTTGAATGTCCTTCAAGAAGCCTGGAGAACTATTCCTGAAGCCTACTTAAAGAAATTACAAGCAAGCTTGACTAACAGAGTTCAGGCTATGTTGAAGAATAAAAGTGGTCAAACCAAATATTGACTTTCAAGCTCGTTAGAATTGTACAAACACTGTTTCTGTTACTGTACTGTTACTGTACTTCCACATATGTTTGCACATTTCATTAAATCGCTGCACCTATCTCCCAATTTCCTAGCAAAAAAATAAAGCAATGAGGGGTGGCTCAAGACTTTTGCACAGTACTATATATATATACTGTATTCACAGCAGGAATGACGTTTTTCATTCATTGCATATATAGCTCATGTCACAGTGATTACAGCAATACTGTGTACTGTGATTGACAAAATAGGAAGCCTATATTATTTTTTGACTGTAGTAAAAGTTACAACTTAATGTGAGCTACAAAGGCTTTCACACAACCGTAGGCACATTCCACACCATATTACTGTCTTTGATAGGCTCACAAATTGCAAAGCAGAATGTTCATTGTTTAACTGATCTCATTTCCCAGTTTTGCATAAACTATAGACACAATATAGAAAGCCTGCAGTTTGTCATTTTTCTGTTTTCAGTAAGGAAAAAAAAATATAAATGTAGTTATCTAAGCATGACATATCTAATCACAAATAATGACAATGAATTAACAATTCATTTTAAGATGGATGTTGGACTCTCAGGTTGTGCGGGCATGGTGTTGCCCTTTAAATTATAGTTTGGTTGTTAATTAAGATGCGTGTTAAAGTTGTTGCTACCTAGGTCAAACTGATCAGGTCTTGTAAAGTAAAAAAAAAAGTGAAAGCTTGAGCACACTCAAGCATGAGCACATTTCGTTAAAAATGTTAAATATAGAAAGGAGGAGTGGCCGTCTGCTTTCACCCCGTCACATTATTCCTTTTTGCATGTAATTTGAAACCCCATCTCTGCAGAGAAAGAGCGCTGAGACAAAAGATATTGCCCCAGGGTGTTCCTGTGTGTGTATAAACTTTTACAATACATCGACTTAAACGAATATTAACATATAGTATAGTCTTATTGATTATTATAACTTTCACAACATGTATTGTTCATATTTCAGTTAAAAAACCAAACGCAAACTGAAGGGTAGTAGAAAAGAAAAAAGAATTATGGTGTAGTGCAGCGCTTTAAAAAAAATGGACCAATCAAGGGTGAGATAGTCCGGAGGTGGGACTCGTTTGTAGGATTGACAAGACATTTATCCAATCAAACACCCCGGTGGTCGGTATTGCCCAATCAGGTGCAAGATGGAGCCGCTGTATCCAACGAGAGTAGATTTTCAACGAGCTCGAGAGAAAAGCGGAGAAGGGCAGACATCGTTTCTCTCTCAGCGTCTTTGGGTTGTTCACACGGAGGCAAAGAGACGAGAGATATATTTTTTTTCAACAGAAACATAATTATCTAAATTAATACATAAAATTAGCCATGGCCGATACAGCTGTTGACACAACCGCCTCTGCAGAGGTTACAGCCAAGGTGTGTTTCATTCAGGTTTTTTTTTTCCGATTGAACCGTCGTGTTCAAAGATTTGGGGAACTTGTATAAGTTGATAGAGTATTTATGTTTCTTTAGCTAGTTGTGGTTGAACAAGTGAGTATTTCGACGGCAGTAGCAAACGTTATAATTAATGTTACTTCATGTAAGTTAAATCTGTAACTTGTCTTAAATTTCACTTGACGAAAGCCATACTTAGCGGAGGTGATTTATTTAGCAATTTTCAGCGTCGACGACTAATTGCTGTGACTGGAAACTGAAATGTGTGCGATGTGGTTAGACTTAAAAATGTCTCGTTAAGCAGACAAAGCAGTACAAATGGTACAGCTGGTGGAGCGGAGCTGCTGCTGTGGGCGGGAAGCCACTGCTGTGTTACTGCGCGGCATGTGGCGAAAACGAGCAGCATTGCCGCTTAGTATTTCTAAAATAATAGTCGGTGATTTCTGTTTTTATTGTATTTTATTTTCTTAAACCGAGCTTGCGATTAAAATCGGACGTGGGACTAACGTTTGGCACTTGGGAATTAACTCTTTTCTGAACTCAACGTTGATTAAAGACTCTTATTTTGTAGGAGCTGAAAGAGAAGAAAGAAGCAGAAGTGGAGGAAAAGAGCGATAACGGGGACGCACCTGCAAATGGCACAGTAAGTTGGAGCCGAGAACCAGCCTCATGGCCTTTTGTCTTAGCGCCCCTCATCATGCAGGTGTCCCTGCACCCGCCTCCCCCCTCCTGTTCAGCTGCTCGCCACACTGTGCTTTGTTTGGGTTGTGAAATGGCAGATGTTCGCTACCAAGCCTCTGGACGTCTCCATTGGGGTTTTTTTTTCTCTAGTCTGAGGTTTCCCAGAGCTTGGTAGCTAATCCTCTAGGGGTGTAATAACAGCTCACTACACATTGCCTTTTTAAGTATACCCAAAGGAGTTTGTACATGCAAGTCTCTGAGAGGATAATTTCAAATATGTTTGGGATTCCTTGTTCTGCAAATAATTTGTTTACATAATTAATGACCAGTAGTGGCATACCTTACTAGACTGACATTTCCTCTTTATTCAGAACGGTGCTGAACACAGTGAGAAAGTGGAAGAAACCACAGAGGAGGAGCACAAGAATGGGGAAGGTAAGTTTAATATGAAGTACCACTAGTGTTTTTTTTTTTGAAAGCCTGGAAATGCAACCATGTGTATATTATCTGTAGATTCTTCTGATTTGCCTCATAAATGTTTGTCTTGTCTTGCCTTGACCTGACTTAATACAAGTGAATCTTGATATAAAAGAAATACACTGGAAGTGAAGGCTGTAATTTCTGAAGTGACAAACTGTCCTTATAGGGAATGCAGAGGAGGCGCCCCCTGCTGAGGAGACTGATGCACAGCCCGCAAAGCGTGCCGCTGAAGAGGAGGAGGTGGGTTGTCACCAGGCTTAGGTGTACAATTTTTAATGCTTCTTGGCCTTTGCTAATGTGACTTTTTTTTTTTCCCCCATCAGGAAAAGGTGGAGACAAAAAAGCAGAAGACAGAGGAAAACGGGGATTCAAAAGAAGCAGAAGTGGAGGCTTAGGTCTCTGCCCTGCTACTTGTTTGCAGCACTGTCTTACCAGCCTGGTCAACATCGTGTTGTAGAGCTTGTGCTTTCTGTATCTTTGGAGAGAAATTTCTTTTTGTTTGCTCCCATGTTATATCACATTGCACTGGAGTCTTGAAACATAGTGGCCCTACATACTTTTTTTTTTTTTTTTATGAAATGTTATTTATTGGTCTTTAAAATGAGCTTTTTTTTCCTACTTGTACAAATCGGGCCACGCCACAAGATCAATTGTTTTTCAATTTCCTGAGGTTTAATATCAGTATGTTAGAAGCACAATCTCTATGTCAGTGCTGACCAGATGATTCATACATACAGGCAGCTGCTCACCTCCAAGGCTCATGTTGACCTCTCAGATACACTTAAAGGACCAAAGATAAGTTTTAAGCAGGGGATAATGGACAGTTGTTAGCATTATTAGTTAAAAGGCGTAATATTTTGTGTTGAGCTGCTACTTAATCCTTGGCTGCCCTGTTAACATAGCAGATGGTGCAAATGAATTAAAGGGGCTCTGTCTTGCACCTTCATGATTAGATTGTTTGACACCCCCTTCTTCCCCCCAACTCCCCAGTTCTGTGGAGGCAGGATTTTGCAATGTTAATTAACCCCTCTTAAATCTTAAAGCTTTGGTCATTTGTTCTGTATGCATTCCACGCAAGTTTGTACCATTTATACTTTCTCTTACATTTTCAATGAGTGTTACGTTATGGTTGGGTAGCTCAGTTTTGTGTACAAGACTGCCTTTTGCAGAACCAGAATGACATTCGGTTACTTCAGCCACTGCTTTGTATATTCTGATTAACAAAATAAAATGTCTTTTTACTTAAGAATGTCTCGTCTTTTTGTTACCTGTTAATAGAGCATCATCATTGTTGCCTTTTTAAAAACCATGGTTTTATAAGTGGATGATGTCACTTGACCCATTTTTTTTTTTCCTTAACATGGAAAATGGCTGGCTTAGATGCAGGAAGGAGCAGGAATAATTTCACTTGGTAATGGAAAAGGGTGAACAGAATCAATGGATTACTTTCTTGTGTACACTCGCTCCCCCATGTGGTGTACTTAAGAAATTCAGCTCCGTTATTAAGGAAGCCACAACGGATGTGGCCTACAACAAAATAATTGACACAGGAGTCAAACGTGGCAAAAATGATCATTTTAGTTTGAACTTAACCCTGAATTAAAGTAGCTTTTACAGTAACACTGCTAATACTGAGCAATAGGTGGTACCATGTAACACAAAAACTGTGTTTTATTTCTTTCTAAAGCAAGCTGCAACAGCATGAGCCGCACATTTACCGTTTCCTAAGAAACGTTAGCGTGACGTGCATCTGGTCAGTCCAGGAGGCTTTGATAGTAGGCAATTACAGACATTCTTCTGGGGCAACAGCATGTTGAAACCAACACAACAAAACGTTTTAGGTTTACCTCTTGTTTGAGGCCCTGAAATCAGGCTCGGTGCCCGTGTTGAGGCTGAACAGATAAAGCATACCGCTTTGCCACGGCACAGCAGATGTAAAAAATGAACTATGTACCATTTTAGTGATGAAGATGGCTTCTTGAGGATGAAAAAGGTGTGAGATTTAAAACTTCCAGCTAACAGAAAGTCATCACTGTACTGCACTGATGGATTGAGCATAGTGGAGTGGAAGCCTACTACCTTAAGCATGCGCCCTAATGATGACGATAAGCACTCGCCGCTGCAGGCTCCATGAACCCCCACAGTCTTTTTGTTTTTTTTAATGCTGTCCACCTTCAGGGTAACCCATAGTTCAAATGAGTCTTCTCTCTGTTTTCTCTTCTTCTGTTTTGTTCGGTTTCCGACTGATTGCTGATTCACACCCCAGTTTCAACTTCTCCTCTTCCTGATAATGACAAGAATCACTGTCATTATTACAATGGCATGGCCAGGAGTAGGGTGACAGCTCACAGGGCTGTCCACGGCTTAGTGTGGGCCCAGACAAGAATTAGCCACCAGCACACATTTCTCTGTGTTTTTCTGTACGAGTATGCATGTCTCATCCTATTCGACACGGCTCTATGATGATTAAGTACTTAGTTGGCATTGTACTCATATTTGGGACTCGATTAAGGGTTACCCAGCACCAAACTGTGAAATTTGGGGATAGCACACTGGTTAAGTCTCATAATGACTGGATAGTGTGGAAAGTGTTTGCTGTTAAAATGTGGACAATGTGAAGCCCTTCAAGACTGTGATTAGGCATAGTTCGGCTTCACGTGAATATTAAGTGTTTGCTAAATTATGCAATGAGAGCTCTTGAATTAATAAAGAGGAATGAACAGTGAGCGTGAATGGCTACTGGCAGCACATTCAATTAGTCAGAAAATCCTGCCTAAGGTGTAGTATGCTAACTCAGAGAAACAGGCAGGTAGACATTCCCTTGGCCATATGACCAAAACAAAACGTTAACACAAGGCTTTAAGAGATTACACTGCAGCTCATGCAGACGTTAGGCAACTGATAAAAGGAAGAAAAAGAGGGGAAAGCTGTGGTTAGCCTGCATATACTGGTAAACACTTCTATCGAAAAACACCAACAAATGAGCAAGAAAAATGATGCAAGAGTTTGACAGCAAAGAATCAGACACAAGAACAGCTTATCTATACTCACAGGAGTCACTCAGAGTCTCACTCTCACACACACACACACACACATTCAAAGAGGTCATACATTCATTTGCAAAAGTTAGGAAAAAATGCATGGGCACACACACTATATGAACACGCTGGTCATGTATACACATATTAGAGCGGTGGCCAATGTCTGTCTCTCTGTCTGTCTAGCTCTGAGAGGAGCAGTGCCGATTGATGTAAAAGCAATATGTGAATCTGTGCTGTACAGTGTGCGGCAGGATTTACAGTGCGCCTGTCACTATCAGCGCTGTGAAGGTCAACACAGCAGACACTAAGAGGCAGTGCCGTTGAGTGAGTGAGTGAGTTAGTGTGTGTGTATGAGGTAAAAATAAATTCATAAGACGCTTTTCTAAATGTGCACCAATAGTGGCTGGGTCTCGCTTTCGGGGGGCTCACCCTCAGGGGGGGGCAGCTGGTACACCACGCAGAGAGAGGAGTACAGGCAGCCCACGAATGACATCAGGCTTGCAAAGTACATCACTCCCTGGGCCCCACCTACTAGGGAGGTCAGAGGTCCCATCGCCACAGAGACCAGGATCTGAGCCAGGAAGTACTGGCAGCTGAGCAGAGAGATGTCCACCCCCATCCCTCGTCTGGTCCCCTCCTCTGATGAGCCACAAAACTGAAAGACACAGTTGGTTTCATTACAACATGTGAACAGTCTACGTACTGCAATTAAGTACTCAGCAAGTATGGTTGCTGTTATTTCCCCTGTCAAATGGTCGTGGTAAATTGTACCAAAGATAGCCAGAAGGTGATGTTCTTTGCATGTGCAACCGGTCAAACCCCGCATACAAAGCAAGAAATGTGGGTTTTAATATAGCAGTAGAGCAATCAAATGCACTTTGTTTGTTAATACAATGACATTTGATTGGCATCTAATTTGGTTATTAAAATGCTACAGCTACAGAACATCCACTCAATATGCAAAGAGTAGAAACTGTTTTTTTACATAAGCAACCCTTTTAAGCGACGTAAGTTTGCATCCAATGGTGAACTTCTGAATGGATTGTCACAGCCACTGACACTGTACCCCTAAAAAAAGGACTTTAAAGCAAGAAGTTAGGAGTTCAAGTCATCCTTGTGTTGTATTTTTTTTTTAAACTTTCTTACTCTTTTGATCAAGAATGTTTTCATTGTTTCATTTTGATCTAATCTATGAAAGGATAATAAAAACAATTCCTGAACACAGTTTCTCACATTAGGAAGCCCAACAAGGACATTTGGGTGGCGTCTAGGAAGGATGTCGAGCACAGTGCGTACTATTTTTCAAGTCAGCTGATCTTTATTCAGCATTGAAAGATTTGCTGGGTATAGCTGTAAGAGAAGACTTTGATAGTTTGCCTATAAAGAAAACATTCTTTATATTTATAAATTAAATACGAAGCTACAGGCAGCACAAAGCTAGCTTTGTTTCGTAAAGAGTGCTACAGGAATGAGTCCTAAAACCTGAAAATGGGCCTTGTGTACTTATAGGTCCCTTATCTCAACGTTAGATACTGTAGAAGCTGTAGAAGTACAAAATACATACCCAAATACTCCACTTTTGTCTGTACCAGAGAAGCTGTTTGCTAAAATCTGGATAAATGAAACTCCAGAAGTTAACTTCATCACAGGAAACAAAGGAGCTTAGTGGGGCAATGAGTTTACTGCAAAATCTGTGCATTTTACATCTTAAAAAAAACAATCAAAAAATTTACATGAATTGGGAAAGATGATCTCACTGAACAAAATTTGTGTTCATTTCCCAGAGAGCCTATTTTCTGCAGTAATCCAAAAGGCCTAAAGAAAGACTCGATTAGCTTTTTGATTACTGAACCAGAGTGATGCTAATGTCTGGCAAAAAGCACCCAGAAAAGCACTCTACTGCAAACAAGCAAACATGATATTGCTAAGGTTTTCATATAAACTTTGATCTATTCGTTTACATTCATACAGGAAAAATTTCATCCAGCAACTATGATTAGGTAATTGATGCACACACACACACACACACACACACATATATATATATATAGAAACTGACCTGAGGGCTCTGGTAGTATTCACACAGCAAAGAGTAAGGCAGCGTACACAAAGAGGAGAAGAGCACTCCGTAGGTGACACAGAGAGAAAGTACCACGTAGAGGTTGGTGGATAGCGTGGCAAGGCCTGTGCCCAAACCAAATGCCAAGTAGGCAAAAAAATATAGAGTGCGAAGAGAGAAACGTTCCTCCAGTTTCTCCAATATGGCTGAAAGTTGAAGAAGAAAAGAAGAGAGACTTCAATATAAGACGAACAAATCCAACCAGGGCCAGAAATCACATTTGTCAAATGTAATGTGAGTGTGAGTACCTACCTGAGTAGAAAGCAGCACTAAATGCATAGATGCACATGCCCCAGCAGCCCATGCTTACACCGGCATTGTAGCGTTGGTAAGCCTCAGAGTCGTGGGGTGCTTTGGGGTCTCCTTCAAACACAACCTCCCCCATGAAGTCAGTGTAGAAGAGCAGCATCCCTTCAAAGGACAGCCAGCCTGCAGCACAGATGGAAGCAAACTCACATTTTTATTAAATTATTAAATGAAAAACACTTATTTTTAAGGTGAGATGGATGTTTCAAAAAAGAGCTACATTTAAATCTTTGTTTTTTCTCACCTAAAAAATGATTAGTGCATAAACTTCGCAGAGAAGGAGGCATTCTGTAGATGGCTATACACAGCAGCTTCATTGACATTTGGGATTCTCCAGTTTCCGCATTCTCACTTAGATCGCTCTCGTAGCGCACTCCATTGAGCAAAATGTTTGCAACCTTCATCGGAGAAAAAAAAACACAGACATCATGTTTAAAAAAAAATCCTGGGGTGGCTACTCACGAAACAGGTCAGGTTCAAAACACGTGTCTGACCTGCTGGCTGAAGGTCACTGTTCTCCTGCGTCCATTCTCCAGCCCAACAATCTGGGTCGCCGTGGGCTCTTCCATCAGTGCGAGACTCTGAGGTCGCTTCAGGATGCCAGCAGTAGAGCCTCGATGTGACCCTGCACCGGGCTGAGTCCCAGCTGTAACCTGAGATGCTCCGTGAGATTGTGCATCTCCAGCAGGCCCTTCTGCATCCTGAGCATCCCCAGCTGGACGAGACACCACATCAGCCTGGGTCTGTCCTACAGGATGGTTCCCCGGTCCCTGCGTGGGATCGTCAGGGGGAGGGGAGTCACCTGGAGGCAGGGGTACAGTGGTGGTGCTAGGGGGCAAAGCCTGTGGTGTCTGCTGACCTGTGTAGCAGTCTATGAGCACACTGTCAATGTATGAGGTTCCTAATGAAGAGGCAAACTCATTGATGCCAGTGAGAGAGCTGTCCCTGCTAATAAAGCTGCCATATTTTGGAGTGAGGGGACTTAGGGGCGATATGGGGCTATTGAGGCCGGCACAAAGACGCGCACTTGCACTGCAAGAATGGGCCAAGGGGTCAGGATTACATGGGTGAGACTTTGAGAAATTGTAGCTGTAGAGACCGTCCTCGTCTTCCTCATCCAGTCCCAGACCCGGGCCAGGGGGAACAGGTGGAGAAGGAGGAAGAGGGAGGCTAGGGCTTTTCAGGCTGTTTTTGCTGGAGTTTTTGTTTGGCTGGCTCTTTGGTAAGGGCCGTTCAGGGATGCTCATTAGAGTCATGGTTGTGGCAATCACCAAAGTGACACTCGTAAACATGTATATGACCCGGAGTTGACCTCCCATTGACCTTCCAAACTGTGTCTGGTCCCAGTTGATGCCGCCAACAATGTAGCCAAATCCACCTCCTAGTCCTGGGAAGAAAATGAAAGCACAAAATCTTTCCATTAGCAGCTAAATTCCTCCTCTGTTGCTCCAAAATTATAACAGTATGTTATAGCTCCCTGGTTCCCCGCTACTACAAAAGTATTTTCTTACCTGCCAGTAGTGCATGGATGTTCAGTCCCCGATCTTGGTCCTCTGGGCTGCACACATCCATCATATAGGCATGGCTCGGGTTGTCGGCTGAATCAGCACTGAAGTCCATTAGAACCACACCACACACTGTCAGGACAATTCCCCATTTGTGATTTGATGCCGTGTCAGCCAGGACACTCCCAATGTCCCGTCCATTAAGCACCAGAGTAAGACCAATCAGTGCCCCTAGAAAGTAGAACAGAAGAAATGATAACTATGAACATGAGCACTAAAGTTAACCATAAATTTTCCATTCCTTTTTTGTGAGCCAGATGAGGGTGAAAGGCGTGAACTATTTTTTTTTTTTTTTTGAAGCTACATGTCATTAACTCCAGGTTTTTCCTTTTTTTAATGTAGTGCATAACAAATGGTTATTACTGCTGATATTTCTACTGGCTGTGTGTGTAATATTTGGCTAATTAAATCCCATCAAAATGATGTGGCTATAAGTCAAATATAAAATCTTGCACTTAGTGGGTTGACAAAGTGTAACGTGCTATCAAATGTGCTAGCGCTATAGTCCTGTCTCCTGTGGAGGAACTGGGTGCTAATGCTGCTCTCAATAGCTCACGGGTGGACTACAGTATAGCAGTAGTAGTGATAGTGGTAGGGCAACAATGCGAACACTTCCAGACCAGGCACAGAGGAATGATGGCTGAGGAAAAAAATGCCTGATTCTGGACTGCATTCAACACAGAGACACAGCCTGTTATTGTACAGCCATCAGATCTGAACTGTCTGGGAGTTGGACTTCAGCTATTTACTTTTTCTCCAAAGAAGCCCAGAAGAAAGCTGGTGCTTTGGGATGGGACATTTTTCACCGTGGTTTTATTTAAAGTGTATTTGAGATGTTAGATGTCACACTGTAAGTAGGCGGGTAGGCCTGTGGCAAGTTTGTGTTTATGGCCTTTGGTTATAATAATCCATCCATGGTCATATGTGAGGATTTTCCAGGAAGGAATATCTTATTGACTGAGCTACATTACAGGAAGTGCAGAACTTCTTTGAGGCCACAGCTGCTATTATTTCAAAGATTCTTCAAAAATAATGGCAATAAGAAACACATTGTAAAGTACTTTGTAAAACAGCTAAGGTTTTAGGGAAAGATACCAAATAAATGCAAGTCATTTACCATTTGATCAACCCTGTCACTTGGAAGCTGCCCAGCTTCACATAAGTGCAATTAAAAAAATCACTGTGGTACTCTTTTAAAATGTCTTACCTATTGCCAAGGCAAAAATAAAGGGTCTTCTTCGCCCAAACCGGGATGTACAACGATCACTCCAAGCTCCTATGAGAGGCTGAACAAGGAATCCTTCAAGTCAAAACAAAATACAAAGTGAAAATCCACAAAAAAAAAAAAATAGAACTGCAAGCAATTATTATACTTCACATATTCCTGTACAGCAGCTAGTCTTCTACCTCTGCTCCTTACTTACCAAGAATGGGGCTAATAAACCACACCAAGCTGTAGAATTGATCAGGTAGGCCCATCTGTAAGAGCACTGGAGTCACATAAGCTGTTTCCATGGCATAGCTGAATTCAATACCAAACAGGATGCAGCCATTGAAGAGCAGCTCCTGGAAGGTACGTCTTGGAGGAAGCTCACTGAGGTCCAGCTGGTCCAGGGGACAGGGTGTGTTGGGTGGCGGAGGAGGTGAAGGTCTTATCAGCTTCCTCCGCTTTGGCTGTCTTTGGAAGTTGTTGGCTCTGTGACTGAGGTGCCGGGTGGTGGATGTCGGGAAGCTGGCAGTTTTGGGGAGTGAGCTCCTCCAGATACCTTCCTGAGCTGTGGATAACCTCCCTCCTGGACTGGCCAAGAGGGGGTCACTGGGGGTGCCCATTCCTGGAGATGACATCTCTCTCAAGCCAGCAGCAGCTGGAACATATTAAAAGGTGATGCCAAAGATGAGTTAAAACTCAGACATGCTTAAAAGTTTGTTTTGACTTGATTCAAGATCAGCACAGTAAGCAAGTAATTAAAGTGGTGCAGCTAATGGTTATGTAGTGCGACCAAGAGGACACTGCAGTCATGAGCAGACACCGTCGGTGGACACGATGCACTGCAACCAGTGCGCATGCTGTGCGCAAAGCCCATGTGCTCGGTGTGGCTGACTACAGCAGTGTACTATGCGGCAGCGCTCATGACGCCTGTTTCCATTTTAATTTTTCATGTAGGAAGCTGAGACAGGACACAATGGAAGCTCTGTGGGTGACAATGACGGCTTTCAGGACAATCATAAGGATAGCTATCATTACCGCTGATATGTAAATCAAATGCAGGACAAATACCCTGCAGTTCCTGTGCTGTGACACACCATCAGATCGATTATTCTTTTTCTTCTTATTCTTTTTTTTATTTATTTTTTATTTTTATTTTTTAATGATCCCCGCTATTTTCGTTTGCATCAGGCTCTTAAGGTGACGATCAGGCAATCGACCTACTGTGTAAGAGGATGCAACAATAAATAAATAAAATAAAAAAGCGTGCAAATTGAGACGTGAAAGAGGATAATTACCTTTTCGGGGCGGCTCGTCATTTATTGCGGCATACTGTGTAGGTAAACACAGCAACCTTTGTGATGTATAGAAACCGTAGTATGAATTACAGGAGTCATGATTGTTTTTTTGTTTTCCTTTGATGCAGTCATCCCCCCGCTCTCTCCTTCGTCCCTTCTCCTTCCCCCTCTCCTCATCTCCCCCTTCGCATCTTCCTCCCGGTCTCTCCCGTGACGTCACGCCCCTCCCTTCAACATCAGCACCGAGGACCCATCCATCTGCATACAGCACTCGACTCCAGAATGAGCCTACATATTTACTGTAATTAAGATTATACTTAATATTTCTGCTCCAGTACCCTTCAGGGTGAAATTTTATTTAACAGCAAAAACTCACGGATTCGCGGTATGACAGTTAATACAAAATGTAATGAACAAGCACATTTTGATTTATCACTTAACTGTTTTTAAAATAATAACTATATTCCAAATGCAGTTAATGAGTTAAATAAGATGCAGTCTCTTTAGTTTTGTAGGAATGGTAATGCACCATTTTATAGCGTATTTGGTTACTGGCATTGTAGTTAATTGTGCATACTTAAATTACTGTTTTATGTCTTTTCTGCTTTTTAGCTGTAACTCTAAATAGCTTTGTCAACTTTGATTGTGACTTTTCTGATAAGAAAGCAGCAGGAAATCCTGATTTAACACATATTAATGCAGAGAGCTCTGTTTTTGAAGTATCTGTATTTATCCTGAATGTGCTTATATACTTTTTTATTTTCTGTCCATGCTGTTGGTGCAGATCTTTTGCTCTTTTTTCTTTTAGTTAAACATTTAAAGCAGAGCTGCAGTAAAATGTTGTAATATGGTAGTGTGTTGCTCCCTGTTCCTGTAGCATGTATCAGCTCCCACAGGTATACTATAGCACACAATGGGTGTGGCCCATTGTGTGTACTGCCTCTTTATATGGTATGTTTATGAAGGCTACACGTTGCTGCTTATTGGGTAATGCGTGTGACACACCCACCGCATGAGAGAAAACCTAGGCTACATCAAAGCCTGTTGCATGCCCTTTCAGACGGTATCTATAGAACACATCCTTCAATCCAGTCCAGAAAACATGCAACATGCCCCCCAACCCCCGTTTCTTTGTGAATGAGATCCTGCTGGCACAGTTAGGCCCCTCATTAGCAGGGAGTGAGAGGACTGTGTTAAAGGAAAGGTCAAATAGCCGTAGATCCTTTTTTCCAGGAGACATGATGAGCTGTCATAGCAGGAAATCTCAGGTCAACTGTAGCTGGCCTAAAATATAGTGCAAATGCATACATGTTTTTCCATTATGGCATTTCAAAATGCTGGTTTGCAAAACAATACTTGTTCTGCATGAACACACCCATCTGCGTGTGACTTTCAGCAGTAACAGAGGGAAATAACAGCAGATGGGAGTTTCAGGTCAGTGTGACTGCAAACTTAAGGCAACTCTCCAATCAGCAGGTGGATGCTTTCTTTAACAGCTCCTGTAAGATTTCAGGAGTCAACCAGCAACTGTTGCCCTTTATTTTAAATGGCAGCATGAAAGATAGCACTGGTCCCTGCAGAAATACTAAAGTGGTTTTAGGGCCACCTCTGATAACAGGCTCATTATGTCTAATTGACTTGTAGTAGGTTAATCTGGCCTGCAGGATGGCCACCTTGGTACATGAGAGATGGAAACACCCCCTTAGGTATAGTGTATTAAATTTATTGTGACTAAGGTTGATATATTTTAATGAAATGATTTCTGTTTGGGGAAATGGATAGATTCAAGTCAGTTTTATTCACATAACACCACTTCCCAGCAACAGTTGTCTTGAGGTGTTTTATATATAGGTAAGCTAAAAACCCTAAAGTAGAAAAGGAACCCCCAGCGACCATGGCGATGAGCAGGTAATTGACAACAGTGGGAAGGAAGAACTTCTTTTTACCAGCAGGAGACCTTCATCGGCTCGGGCTGGGGCAGCCATCTGCCTTGACAGGCCTGAGGAATGAGTGGAAAGAGACCACGGCCATTATACATCTCACACATATGGCACTGATATAGAAACTTTATTATTATTATTATTTAAGGCAACAAGTAACACCCTCACAGATGATCTTTGCTTTTTTGAACAGTAATTAAACTTACAAATATCACTGTCCTGGTCACAGAACAAAAGTCACATCCACACAACATTTGGACCATAATTTTTTTTAGGCAAATCTGAGATAGTGGAGCAGAAAGACCACAGTGACATGAGATGGAGTGGCCCAGCTTCTTCTGGAGCTCATAGAAAACAGAAAGCTGGGATGAACTTACAGAGCTATAAAATGAATATGTAGTTGACAGAAGGAAGCAAACAGAGGCTATGCAATAAAATCCCACCTTTGAGCTCACCTGTGCTGCACCTTATGCAACATGTATGGTGAAAAATTGGATATTTTCACATATTTAGGCACCAGCTTGGGTTCAGTTTAAAATTATTCATCCCACATAGTGTGCGCAAATATATATCTTAAAACAACAACAATACTATCTTCAGAACCCCCGCCCCCAAAAAACACAACAAAAAAACAAAAAACGTGTGGCGATTGTAGTACTCTGTGCACGTGCTTAAAGATACCCGTAGCTCGCCCGGTGATTGGCTGAGTTTTCAGTACCAGGTGAATGTGATTGGAGGTTCAGTGTTCAGTAGGCGTATACGGATGCAGTTGTTTTGCAACCGGTTGTTCGGGTGTAAAAGAGGTCGTTACTGTAAAATTATTCACTCTTGAAGCGTCTTGCATTGATTTGTGAACCCGGTGGTATTCTGGAGTCTTTAAATGAGAAAATGGCAACAGTCGACCTCGCTAAAGTTGGAAAAAACTTACTGAAGAGCGGTGAAAGCGGCGAGGTGAGTTACAGAGATGGGCGGCTGCTCGGGGAATCTGCTCAAAGTTACAGCTGTGTGAGGTTTATTTATTTATTCATTTATTTAGGATGTATTTGATTTGCGTTTAAAGCGCTCCTTTTTGAATGAAGCTGTGATATCAAGTAGATGTTTTCCGCATAGAGGCCCGTTTCCCAGCACTGAACCAGCTGCTGTCTAATGAAGCCTCTGGGGTGACATAATGATGATCTTCACCTGTGACATAACATTGCACTGATTGAATGTACGTATAACAGACTGGGCCAGTTTTACCATATGTTTACTGTGCGTGTTTCTGTTGGTTTGTCTTTCAGAAAGTAGAGCTCCAGTCTCTGTGGCAGGACCGGCCGGTGGTCATTTTCTTCCTGCGCAGATTTGGCTGCCAGGTGTGTCGGTGGACGGCATCAGAGATCAGCAAACTGGAGCCAGACCTGAGGGCCAACGGGGTTGCTCTGGTGGGAGTCGGACCAGAAGAGTTCGGGTTGCAGGAGTTCAAGCAAGGAGGGTTTTTTAATGGATGTAAGCGGCACTTTATCACCAGGTTTAAGTGGAAAATCTCATCTATAAGCTGATACACTAAATATTTTATTTCTAAAGTCCTAGTTTCAGAGTTTTCTTTTACTGTTTAAGTTTTAAACTGGACTAACAGTCCTCATTGTTGCAAACTTGTAGAACAGATTGGGCTTGTCCTGTTGAGAGCATCCATAGCTATCAGCAGCCACTCCTGTTGTGTGTTTGTGAATGATAATTAATCTTTTTTTTTTTTTTAAAGCCCTTTATGTGGATGAGCAAAAGAAATGTTACAAAGATCTGCACTTCAAACGGTGAGTGCCCTAAATATATTTTCTATTGCACATAAAACTGGTGCCAGAGTGCTGCAGTAGTTAGAGCAGTGTTGCTTCACAGCAAGAAGGTTCTGGGTTTTAACCTTCTGGTTGTCTGGGGCACTGATGTGTGGAGTTTGCATGTTCTCCCTGGATCTGCACGGGTTCTCCCACAATCCAAAGACAGTAACGTTAGATTAACTGCCTATTCTAAATTGGCCGATCGCCCTGGACAGGTGAGTGCAAGCATGAATGGTTGTATGCCTATATGTTAGCCCTGTGATGGACTGGTGACCTTTCTGGAGTGTACACAATCAATTTTGGGATAATCTCTTAGAGAAAAACTGTATTCTTTTCCCATTCAGGTACACCGCTTTAAGTGTGGTTCCTGCCGCATTGGGGAAGAAAGTACGGGATGTAGCTTCAAAGGTAGATATATCTTAGTTGGTTACGCCAAGAGGTAAAGACTCATTGACTTCTTCAAACGCATTGTCTCTGCTGTCTTCAGGCCAGCGCCGAAGGAATCCAGGGAAACTTCTCAGGAGATCTGCTCCAGAGCGGAGGCGTGCTCATTGTGGCCAAAGGTACATTGGGTGTACACGGAGTGGGAGGGGGGGCTACAAGAGTATATTTTTATGTTGATGTGTAAGTGAATGGAAAGGCATTGATGGTTTAAAACACTTTATAAATCAGGGGATTTTCTACATCATTGGCCTTGTGGCATGACACTAATACAGAAAAGGTTTGCTGTCATTTTCAGTCGCATTTTCGTGGTGTGTCCTCTAGAGGGCAATACAGCCTCACATTGTGGCAGTGCAATCAACAACCAATAAACTACTCACCTCTGTCAGTATTCCCCAGGTCTACTGACTATTCTTTTTATTTATGTTTGCCACACAGTTAGAAGGATTATTTTTTAAAATTGTTTATAATATATTAAAGTTAAATTCCCAGATGTAATTCAGTATAAAGGAGAGAAGATGCTCACCAAATGAAAAGGCACAGTCTTAAATACTTTATAGCGTGACAGGAGGAAAACTAAGAATATATTCAAGGTTTTAACAAGTGAGTTACAACCGAAATTCAAAGGTTATTCACCGTAATTTTCCCTCTGTACTGTGCTGATGCTTTGCTGCGGTGTGGTAGGGCAGCTTGTCCTTAAGAAAAGGGCATCTGGGGGAGGAAGTAGGTAATAGGTCACTTTGTCCGATGTGTCTCCCAGTGTTAGTCTTGGCTTCACCAAAAGTCCTCGAGCACCTGCACGCTTGAAGGTTTATTTCCAAATCGGAATTTTTTTTTGGGAACGGTTTAGTTGGATACTAAACAGAAGCTTTGTGTTAAACCAAACTGCACTATGCAGTACATGTTTGAAATGCTCTTCCTTGTGTGCCATGGAAGTTTTTATTTTTATTTTTTAGTTTTCATGTATTTTTCTTTTAATATAGGATCTCTAGTAAGAGAGATCCTGTCACGCTATAAAGTATTTAAGACTTTATGGTGCCACTTTTGGTTAACCAAAGCAAAATTCTATTGTATTGTAATAAACAAAGCCAGCTGTAGTTTACATAATGATAGTATCTAAATCCTTTGTTTATGCACTGCAAAGGTGGAGAAAAGGTCCTACTACACTTTATCCAGGATTCACCAGGAGACTACGTACGTTTGGAGGATATTTCCAAGGCTCTGGGTTTCTCAGCCACAGTAGAAGCAGGAGAGAGGCCAGTGGTAAGCCATACCATACATATCCATATTATAATTAATGCTACCAAGCGAGTTCAAGCTGTAAAGCAAAGGGTTAAATGGAGTAGAGCCAAGTGGTTTCAGTGTGTGTGTGTGTGTGTGTGTGTGTGTGTGTGCGTGTGTGTGTGTGTGTGTGTGTGAAAACACTGGACTGATCTAATCATCAGTTTCTTTCAGCAGACTGTGTTTTACGTCAGAAGAGACAAATGCATCAGAGTATCCTCTTCACAGGCAATTTCACACTTATTACTGCATCTTCATGGTCTGTCAGTGTCTGTGTCAAAGGCCCCAAAACCTTTTAAACTCGACTGATGATGATCTCTGTACTTGAAAACACAGCAGTTATTTTACAAATCCATATCATATCAGTGGTGTAGTGCAAGCTGAAAAGCTAGCCCTGACAGAAAAGCTCTGCAAAATGAAGTATCCACTATATCATAGAAGGATTCATATTTGTGTGTGTATTATTCATACAGCACAGTAGAAATGGGGCCTGTGTGGTAAGAGGATGCAGGCATGACTTTCAGTACCGGCTGCCAGCTGAACCAGTGACTGTTTCTGTTGAGGGCACTGTTATCTCATGTGGATTACACCCTAATCATTTTGCCCTGTTTACATCCTTTTTTTTTCTATCCTCTGGTAGAAGTGACACAGAATTTTCTTACCCAATGTGCACAGTGGGATTTTAAGAACATGGAGAGTCAGTGTTGTCATGACAGTGATATAAATTGGTTACCACTGGGAGACAAATGCTAAACAGTCTGCACCTCTATAAGAGCAGAAGTTTGGGCAGTTTGCTGGTCTGTGTGACTTGAATGCACCAATGTCACAGTCTGTCACAGGAGTGAACATCTCAGCAAATTCACCCCAAGGTCGAACTGAACAATGCTCAGAGAAACTGCAAGAAGCCCAAGAGCTACATCTCAGACTCTACAGGACTCACTTAGCATGTTAAAGGTCATGACAGCACGATTTAAATATGACTGGACAACAATGACTAGTTTGGAAGGATCGCCAGGAGAAAACTTCTCTCTAAAAAGAACATGACAGCACAATTTAGATTTGCAAAGTTACATCTGAGCAAACCACAAGACCTCTAGAGAAATGTCCTTTGGGCGTACAAGACTAAAGTGGAGGTTTTTGGCCATAATGCACAGCTCCACATTTGGTGAAAGCCAAGCACAGCATATGACATGATTATTTGGGTTTGTTTTGCAGCCACAGGACCTGGATACCTTGCAGTCATTGGGTCGACCATGAACATTTCTGTATACAAAAGTATTCTAGGGTCAAATGTGAGGCAACGTTTCTGACAACTAAAGCTTGGCTGAAATTGAGTCATGCAACAGGACAATGATCCCGAGCACAATAGCTCAAAGTTCAGAACTCAACCCGGTTGAAATGCTGTGGTGGGACCTTAAGAAAGCTGTGCATGAACAAATGGCCGCAAACCTCAATGAACTGAAGCAGCATTGTGGAGAAGAGTGGATCAAAATTCCTTCACAGTTATGGTAGAGACTGAAGTCGTGTAGTCAGGACGGCAGTATGAAGCTACAACTAGACTATAATTGGCTTTATGAAACACAAAGACTGGGAACAGCTAGATTTATCCAAAGTTTAAAAAAAACAAACAAAAAAAAACCATTTGCATCGATTATTCTAAGGTGATATTTGTTGTTCTTTGACAGAACCAGGCTAGTCACTATAAGCTAACCAGCTGCTGACTTTGGTCTTGTATATAATATACACCCATCGGAGTAGCAATATTCTTCACATGGACCCCTTGTTAAGAAAGAGAATAATCTCAGTGTCAAGGTGTCAAATAATTCCATTTTAACAATTTGTTTGCAAAATCAGAGCACATATCTTTAGTTTTTTTTTCTTTTATCAAAATTGAATCACTTATGCATCCTATTTCTCTGAGGCTATAAAAAGTGTGCTTTTAAGGTTAAGTGCAGCAGTTTATATAAAAGGAGGCACTACATAGATGTCAGACATAAAGTGTAGTGATTTTTTTTTCTCTCTATTTTCACAAGCTGAAAAAAAATCATGCCCCACACCTGTCAGTTTTTATCAGTCATTAACAACAAAAACGATGAACTTTAGTGAAATAAAGGTCAGCACAATTACATCAGCAAACTCTTGTTTATTTCCTCTGCAACTCTTTTCATTCAGCTGAGTTTCACCCCATATTTTCCCCCAATAATCCACATCCCAATTGTGGTAGCGATGTGCCCCACCAGTGTAGCCTAAAACACGCTTTGAGAAGTGGTTTAGAAAAGCCACATTGATGGCTGTGGTGATATAATGGACAATAACATAAAAACTCACTTTAAAAAAAAAAAATGAAGCTCTGATTTCAAAATATGTTGGTGTATTTATAAAAAATAAATTGTCCACAGATCATGGGTCTAATATTTTGAGTCCTTTGGGGTCTGTCCTGTGATCGTCAGGGCTTTCGACATGCCCATCGAATCCAGCACATGCTCTTCAACTACTTTGCCTCCTAGCTCTATTGCTTGCTTCCCACAGAAACCACCATGTCAAAGCTATTGCACCATGTCCCCATGATCTCTGACGATCAGCCGATGTCATTTCCCCGACCCACAACAGAATAGACCTTGTTATCTCTGAGTGGTCAAAATGTATCGGGAACGGGTACAAGTCACAAGCTATCTGATGTGAATGTTTGGTTTGGAAAAGCCCGAGAAATGTTTTGTTAACAGAGAGAGGTCACAGGCTGGTCTGGATAAAACCAAGACCACAAATACTGTTAGAAGTAATGTCTCTGTTCAAACCTTTCCATTTACTTTGGAAGCTCTTTTATCTGTGCTCAGGTTTGGGAGCTCTCAAACTAGATTTCCCACAAGAATGGCCCATGTTTCAACTTTAGCAAACATTCTGAAGGGGCCACAAACGAGACGTGATGTTTAGACAAAAAAGGCTTCATCCACATTGACTATGAGCTGCTTCTGAATGCATGGCTGAAGCTCATTATTGTTATTGTTTAATTTAACTTTGTCCTCTCTTGCAGTGCAATGATGAAATTTGTACACGATGATGACGGAGTAGCCAGTCATACCTGAACTGCACATCTCATCTCTTTTGAAGATTCATGAAGTGGGATACAATTTAAAATGTTAAAATGAATTATTAAATCACTATTGATAATCCTGTGCCAAAACTTTACCTATTTAAAATAAATAAATAAATAAATCACTGTTCATTTATGGTACAAATAGTGCTCTATTTGACATTAGAGCACTCTAATTTTTTTTTTTATATTTAACTTGCATTAAATTGCATTTACATCACGGTAGTTGTGTCTTTCATTTTTTTTAATACCCAGTTTATAAAGTACATGTATTCCTTTGTATGTGTCTAACAGTAACCACATTAAAACAAACTTTTAGCTTCATTTGAAGACTTTCAGAATGGGTCAGGAGGTATTTGACTTCTTCATATCACAGCTATCCTGTCTTTATGCAGAAAGAATTGTTTTCATTAATAATTCAAAACTCTGGTGTGTTGATTTAGCTCTCTGGGTACAGCAGACAACCCAAATGCTGTAAAGCTAATGCAGAGTCCTGGGTTCGAATCTGTTTACTGCATGTCTTCGTCCTGCCTTTTCTCCAGCTTTCCTGTCTTTTCTCCACTGTCCTATCACAATAAGAGCTAAAGAGCCAAAAATATATTGAAAAAAAGAAAATCAAAAGAACTCTGATTCAAACATTACCACATACAACTTGTCTATAGTTTACGCATTATTCACAAGTTTAAAGTTGAACTTGAGATGCATAAATCAATTTTTTCAGTTATATAATTTTCAGATTGTAAATTAAAAAGCTCTTAAAGTAGTCTAGGAAAACTTCATGAAGTGCTATGAAATAAATATTTAAAGTTCAAGTGTCTCCTGTCTCTATTCCTTGAGCCAGACTGTGACACATTTAAGAGTTGGAACAAAACCTGGTTCTCCAACATTAAAGACAGCGTGACCAACTACAGTAAACAAATCTTTAAAAAAAAAAGTTTATTTTGAAGTTAATGCATATAGAGGAAGAGTGCATCAACAGGATTCAACTCTAAGCTCTTCCAGGCAAAGAACTGTTTTAACTATAATGCAAAAGGACTGCAGGCCCAATCTACACTATTACTGCATTTCCATTAGTACCCACTCAGCGTGACTCGACTCAGCACAGTTTATAGGCATTTCCATTAGTACCAGGTACTAAAGGGAATTTTTGTCCATTTTTCCAAAAGTACATTTGTGAGGTCAGACACTGATGGACTACAAGCCCTGGCTCACGGTCTCCCCTCTGATTCATTCCAAAGGTGTTCTAATGGGTTGAGGTCAGTCAGGCTAGTCAAGTTCTTCCACACCAAACGCAGTCATGATTCCACAAAGTTGGAGCATGAAACTGTCCAGTATGTCTTGGTATGCTGAAGTATTAAGAGTTCCTTTCACTGGAACTAAGGGGCCGAGCAACCACCAAACCCAGACTCATCCATCAGATTGCCAGACGGAGAAGTGTGATTCGTAATGCCAAAGAACACGTCTCCGCCGCTCTAGAGTCCAGGGGTGGTGTGCTTTACACCACCGCATCTGACGCTTTGCATTGCTCTTGGTGATGTAGGCATTCCATGAAGCTCTCTACGCACCGTTCTTGAGCTAATCTGAAGGTCACATGTAGTTTGGAGGCCTGTAGTAATTGACTCTGCACAAAGTTAGCCACTATGCACCTCGGCATCCACTGACCCCACTCTGTGATATTACGTGGTCTGCCACTTTGTGGCTGAGTTGCTGTCATTCCCAATTGCTTCCACTTTGTTATAATGCCACTAACAGCTGACTGTGGAATATTTAGCATCGAGGAAATTTCGCAACTGGACTTGTTGCACAGGTGGCATCCTATCACGGTACCACGCTGGAATTCACTGAGAATTCCTTGGTTTTACACACTCGTGGCCATGGAAGTGATTGGAACACCAGAATCCAATGATTTGGATGGGTGAGTGAATACTTTTGGCAATATAGTGTATGTGTGTGTTTCATTCATGCATGGTCTTACTGCTCAGACATAGCTCAGGAATAACTCAATGTCTGCTGACAGGGTGAGTAATTATAATAACTGGGTGTTAAACATAGCCTGCAAAGAACTGAACTGGACTTCTTGACCAGATTCATTGGTCAAGAACTACTGGTATCATTTAGAGCATTTTTAATGCAGTTATGTGACAAGTATTGTGACCTTCCTAACCAAGCTTTGCAGTGCAGGCTAATTTAGCACTCCACTCAGGGCCATTTCTGACTTCAAAAACAAAGATGGGGGCGGCCTTAACCCAGACCTGCGGTTGTAGAAAGGTAGTCCACAAACCAATGGGCAATGTAATTGTGACTGTGTCCAACTTGTACAGTCCATGATTCTAAGCCACACAGTCCATTTGCAGTTAGAGAATGGTTTCTACATGATTTAGTCATGTTTTACATTAAAAAAAAAAAATCTAATTTGCACTTGTAAAGGAGAGACTTGCAATTGCATCAGTTGAGACAGTCACTTTAATGGCAATAATAACATATCTGAGTCACAAAAATAGCAGTTTAGATAATTACATAGCAGCAGGAACATTCATAAAACATCTTAAACATCTGAAATCTTGCAAAGCAATAACATTTCATAAATATTCATTTAGATAAATAAACTCTAAATGGGTATGCAGGTCAAACATGTTCATATATAGCAAAAAAAATGCATTTCTAGTTGGTTTGTAATTTCAAAACGACACCGTTTCACAATTTAGATAAATGTGATGCTAAAACTAAGTGGACACATTTTCTTTTGTACCTGATTTTCTGCCGTTTAGAACATCAAATATCTACAATAACACATTTTATTTTATATACCCTTGTTCAGTTAATAACTTTGAACTGCACAAAATATGAAGTTTAACTGGTTCCTCTTCTAACAATCATCCAATGTTGCAGTATAACTTAGAGATTCCTCCAGCATTGCTTTGAAATGTGCCATATTGTTCAAAGGATAAATTTGACATTTTGGGAAAGTTAGCAGAGGGATGATACTTTGCCTGGTTCAGCAAAAAAGTTGAAACAGGAAGAAATCTGTAGTCAATCCAAAGGTAACCAAATTTGCCTAAAGTTATACAAAGAAACCGCCCTCTCTAGTGATTAAAAACTCATCTCTTGATCAAACTGACTTGGTGACCCTCTGCTCTAACTTACAGTCTGCCATCAGTGAGCACAAGCAGCTTTCTTCACTAGAAGTGTGAGAAGTGCTTGTTCATGCTGTCACACAGTTTCTCTTGCATGCCCAAATCATCTGTCATGATTCTTTCCTCCCTCACTGTCAAATCTTTATTGACTCAAAACTTTGTTTGTACCCATACGAAACCTTTGTTGTTGATATACAAAACAAATCTGAACAAGGTTAAGCTTATCAGCTCACCCACTCCAGCCTCCCTTAAGTAGCTTCCAGGGCTCTGACAAGCTTTAGGAGTGACTGTGTGCCCATCCATGTACTTTAAAAAAAAAAAAAAAAATTCCACTAAAGCAAGAACCTACAGTGCTAACAACTGTGAACTGACAGCTGTCAAACATGCCGCAGAGGAGTGGAGAGATTGGTTGAGAGTGGCCTTTTTGTGGTTTGGACTGGCCATGAGAACCAAACACCTGAACGCCTGCCAGGGTAGCTGACCCTCTTCTATCACTATCCTATCACTCTGGCTCAAAAATACACTAAGAACTGGAGAATGAAAAAGACGCTATCCTCACACTGTGACATCAGGTTCCAAGTAAAATAGCCACACAGTAGGTAGCACTGCTCCGAGGAACTGTCCTGTCTTTGTCCCAGTTCTGCTTTCAGCTTCTCCAATGGGGCCATCCCTGCTGCCTGTCTGCCTGCACCCTTTATCTTCTACATGACTGCTTCTGGTGGTCCACCATGGGTTGGATGTGTTTGTTTCTGGCCTCCATTGGGGGATGGTTCTGTCACAGTTCATTCAAATTCTAACCTGCCATTTCCACCCGCCCTGGGATAACCCCTGCCTGGTCAGCCTGCTTGTTGGTGAACCAAGTCTGCCAGCTAACTTCATCTCATTGTTCCCATCTGCCTTTGTTTGAATTACTGAGCTAACAAATTAAGAAATTCTAACAATTTAATACTGTTTGTTTGTTTGTTTACCTAGCTGCGACAAATTTAGATCTTCCTTAATTTAAATATGATGCACACTGACTTTAAACACAGGCTCACTCTTATTTACCCCCAAATACAGCCTTTTCCTTGCTGTAGCCAAGTGGTACAGAAATGTCTTCAATTAAAAACAAAGCAGCTTCTGAACATAATGCAGCCAGAGATTATGCTGGCCTCTGGGAAAAATGTTTAATATATAAAGTAACTGCAATTTCTAGTAGACACGGTTGTGATTAATGAAAGACGAAGGTGCTGAAAGGTAGATTTTGTTACCATTAGTAGCTTTTTCCGCTTTCCCATTAAATGGACAAATGTGGAAATTTCTATATTTTTAAGTATCTAATTCTTTTGCAGAAAGCAAATAAATGCATTTACCAAAATGTCAAACATTTTTCTTTGAGACGGCAGCACACCATCAGCACTTACATTCTGGGGAAAAATCTTTCAGTAATACTTCCTCTACCCCTGCTAAACACAACAGTTTTTATGCCAATATGCGAAGACTGAGAGACAGACTGAGAGTATAAAGCTTCAATATGCACATTCAATTTGGCAGCCTCTGTTGAGACCTAACAGTCATGTTCAGTTTACCAAGGCCACACTAAATGTGACCAGTGACAGCAAACATTCAAAACCGTCTGTGTGTGTGTGTGTGTGTGTGCACATGCGTGTATTGTGTGTGTGTGTTATTTGTGTTTGAAAAATGTTGGCTTTCTGCAGCCTGTGTCTCCATCCTCTTTGATTCTCCTGTCATTACTTGTTAATAAAGGTAGAAAATAACAGTCCTGGCCCTGGCTATCTTGTTAATGACAAACCCCATTCTTCAGTGCGAGCTTGTGGATCAGCCACAGCGACTGCCGCGCTTCAGCACACCGCACTCCGTCCTTTCATCTCATACGACACTGATCAATGCAAGATCAGAAGGCAAACCACTTCATCTGCTGCCTGTCCAAGTGCATCTGAGGGGTTTTCTCCTCATTTCTCCTTACCATGTAATTGGCTACACCCAGAGGCTAAATCTGTGTTCATCACTATGTGAGTTTTCACTCATGTGGGGAAAGAAAGAGCACAAAAACTAAAAGCCAAGCGCTATTTTGGGTTAAATGTAAAATTACAGCCTTTCTCATACAAGTAGACAAAATAAATGTTAGTTTGCGTCATGTGACAAATGACACGTGTTAGGAGTTTTGAGCTCAGCTCTTCATCAACATTTGGGAACCTCTCCAAGTCATGTGGTGGTATGTGTGGAAGCAGAATAAGAGAGAGGGATCTAAACTGATTACAGTCAAAGGTGAGCATAACCAATAATGCAATTAATATCAATGTCACGTCACTCTACCTCCAACAAGTGCTGTTTGTTTTCTGACAAGCTAAAAAGGAACAGGCCACAGCAAAGTGTCATGATATACAGTACATATATAGTACATTTCTGTAGTGAGTATCGAGAAACAATCATTTGCAAAACATGGCGAGGAAACTTAGAAAACTGCTTAGCTAGCTTTGTAAATGTTAAATATTTATCCACGCTGTAAGTGTAAAAATGTTGAAAGCTGCAGCTCCCTCACAATGTTAATTTAAGGTTAAAGCTGCAAAGATTTAACAGTCTTAAAGTCTTTAAGCAATTTGTTTTCACATAACAGTGAATGACCAAACTCTCAGAGTGTGACTAATTCCTTTGTAGCTTTACTTCAGCAAAGCCGCAAGTTCTCATTTATTTCATACTCTTTAGCCAGAGTTAGCTTTGCTCACCATTATTCCTTCTGAAGCGGCACAATGTCTTAAAAACAGTACATCAGATGAAAGGCTACACATTAAATCACACAAAGATCCACGGAAGAGATTTAAGAAGAATGTGTTGGGTTACTTTTTGTTTTTTGTTTTTTTAAACCGTGGCTGTGCTGATATTACCACATGAGTAATGTTTTTTAACTTTATTTAAACTGCTGCCACCTGGTCTTAATTTGATATGT
>JAVDPK010002882.1:142204-162986 GCA_034780415.1 Cichlasoma orientale | reverse complement strand
TATATATATACGCTGTGCTTTAAATTTAAGAAACTATAGCGTACTGCAGGATGCCATCAGTTTAAAATACATCTACAGTACCGTATATTCACATGTCTGTGTCATCACTCAGCCCCAAGTAAATTGGAATAAGTCGTGAGCCGGGTATCTCTGTGGGTTTAAAAGTACAACTTGCTCTTCTGATTTGAGTTGCCCGTGTTAAGAAATCAACAAATCTCAGGAGTTCTACCAGACCCGACACTTCATATCAGGGTTCATTGGACTGCCTTTTTGGCACTGAAAAGCTTCTGAGAAAGCTTCAAAATTCTGGAGCGATCCAAGTACCCTGAGGACAAAAGAAAAACAGAACATCAAGGATAATAAAAGCTAAAGTTTGTTGATAATGTTAGAGGAGCACTGCTGAGCGTTAGTCCAGTCTCCAAGTACTCATCAAAAAAACTGAGCTACACTGCTCCAGTACTTGAGTGTGGTGAATCTTCAGATTTAATAAGGCAAAGCAGCGTGTTCGGCTGAGGAGTGTAGCTGCACTGAGACTGGAGGAAAGGTGATGCAGTCAGTCCATCCAGAGTAAAAGCATTGCCCAGTTATGAAATACAAACTGAAGTGCAAATGATAATTATACTTGCAGTGCTTAAATTTTTTTGAACCATTGCCACACCTACACTGCAGCTTTAAACCCTTCTAGGACTTACCCCACAGAGGTGCATGTGGGAAAGTAAATGTCTGATGCACTCAGATCAGACATTAGTCGGTCTTTAAGCTCCCCAGCTTGATGTGATGTTTGAATATCCCAGTGTATTCACTGCTAATGGTTGGGTATCATGTGTTGCCTTCTGCACGCTCTGTCCAAGCTCACCTAAACCACACAGCATATTGTGTCCACAAAGATTCACCAGAGAAGTCTGAATCAGCTGTTCTCCTGATATTGCACTAAGATAACGTGTTAGGTTAAATGGTTATCGCGCAGCAAGCTGTATCCATCAGACATGAAAAAACATCATCAGTCATGTAAATACAAATGTTTTTTGTCCCCCTCAATTTCACAGCAATAAGCTACATTCACAAGTGTTGTAATAAGATTCGATTAGAAAATTCGTTTGATGCAGAAGGAATCACAACTGGAACAAAAATGAGTCTGATATCAAACTGTAGGTAAAATGAGACCCGTTATCTGGTATAACTTGTTTTGACCAATTCAGTTCAATTCAGTTTTATTGATATAGCACCAACTCACAACAGCATTTTCACTTTCTTCTTCTTCTTTCTGCTTTGCAGGGTTTGCATTAACAAACAAATGTACATATAAATAAAATGCCTTCAGCTCTCTAGTTAAATATTAGATCCTAAACACAGGAAAAGTAAAGTACATTTTCCCCATGCATAGAAAAAAACCATCAGTGAAATAACACTGCACTGAATTTATATATGAATGAAGCAGGAGGACGTAAATAATATGTCAAAGGTTCTGACAAAAATGTTATTATTGTACCTCTGACATTATTCCACACTAAAGCTCCTTACCTGTATTCTAAAGGACTGTGTGAGTCAGTCTTAATGGACTGGCTGGCATACTCAGGCCGATAAGCACCACACCAGACCTAGAAAAAAATATATATATTAGTGCGGTGGTCTATTTCTAAAAAGGTTTCTGCAAGCTTTGAACCCTGCACATGATTTTTCTTTTTATTAATCTAACCAAAATATAGCTTAGACTACTATAGGTATTTAAAGTACTCCCCATCTAATAAATCAACTCTCAAATTATGTCAAATTTTGGTATCTCATTGTCTTTGTGGCGAACAGATTTGATTAGTCACACATTTTTTTATTTTATTAAAATTATTTTGGCTCTGTTTTATCATCGATGACAGCTTTCTGCCTTTGCTTTATGTTCTGTGGCACCAGGATGTTCTTTACTTTGGCAGCTCCCCGCGTCCCCTGCATGTGTTGCTCAACATTGAATTGCTTCGGGATTGCTTCACCATCTCAACCCCTGACCCCTGCTGCTCTGCTGCTGCAAAATGTTCCTCATGATCTTTGGCATTGAGCTCATGAACCCTCATGACTTACTTGGGCAAAGTTAAGAAAGAAAAGCTGCTTGTGATCCATGTCTAGACCAGGTAGATGAGACTCTTCACCCTCCGTCTCCACCCACTTAAGATAAGCCTGTAAACACACGCGCACACAGAGAAAGTTTATTATAAGCCTTTTGGAGATCGTCATTGCTGCTGAAATAGTAACATGAGGGTTTGTGTGTCTAACATCCAACCTTATATGCCTGACGAACGCCTCCATTGTCTGCAATATTCTCCCCCAAAGTGCTGATTCCACTGATCTGCAATCACACACACAAAACCATTCTCACACACCAATGTGAAAACACTCATTGTGGTGCTTGCTTAATAAATGGTATTACTGCCAAGACAAAACATGTCATTTTGTGCGTACCACAAGTACTTACATTTTGTCCACCTGCTAGCTTCCAGTTGAAGTTGCCATATTGTTGCACCATGCACTGTGACTGCTCTTTGAAGTGCTCAGCAGAGTAATTACTCCACCAGTTCAACATATTACCATCTTTGTCAAAATTACGCCCTGCAAGGAGACACAATGCATGAAGTACTGCTTGCGCTAACTCATCATTGTCATGAGCTGGCAATAACAAATTTTAAATTAAATGTTACTTAAAAAATAAACTGTCTTCATCGCTTCACCGGCGTCTCACCGTTGTCATCAAATCCATGCGTGATCTCATGTCCAATAACCATCCCTATTCCACCAAAGTTAAGAGCTTGGTGCTGATGCTTACTGAAGAACGGCGGCTGCAGGATTCCTGCAGGGAACACTGGATGGATACGACCAAGTAGGGAGTGAAATCACAACAAGTACTGGCAGTGCTGAACAGGTATGTAATGAACAAGAGTGTTACTATAAAAAAAAACATCTTTAATGTGTCAGAGAGGCTGCCAGTGGCCTTGTGTGATTCTTGTAAAGCTCTTACCAATCTGATTTCTGTTGGGTGAGTAGAATGCATTCACCACAGCAGCACCAATGATCCACCTGAGGAGTGACAAGCTTTATTAAGGCAACCTTTCTATTTAATACAGAACCTGTACAGTCCACGTGCAGAGCACCATCAAAAATAAAGCTAAACCTCCACTTTCTGTATCCTTTGAGTTATTTTCTGAGGACACAGAACATCTCTCTTGTGACTGTAAGAGCAGCAGTAGTGCATTCAATGCACCAGCTCCATTTTAGATGGATAGAGCTGCATTCTGAAACAGAAACAGGACAACCTGTATCAGTCACTTACAAGTCTGGATCAACAGGCTCTCTGAGCTTCTTCAGACTTTTGTGTGCTTCTGACTTGAGGTTCTCCAGGATGTTCTCAAAGTAGTGTTCTTCACTGAAATTTAGCTGAAAAGAGAAGTGTGACACATCAGTGGTGAGAGCATCTTTCAGTTATTTACAACGCGACATGGAAACTAGGCTTATGCTTACATGAGCATACTCTTGGTCGAGCTTCTGGTTGGCCTCCTGCAGGATATGATCTGGATAGCCGATATGCTCCTTGATTGCCATGGCCTTAAAGTGATGCCGAACGATCAGTATGATAATACGAATCACCTTCTGGAGAACAGAATGAAGAACTTTGCTCATATTATACCTTTTCTCTCGCCTTCTCCTTTGAGGGAGTGTCCATCCAGCTTAACTCCTCCAGTGTTTCTACATACGCTGCTTGGATCTTGCTGATGAGGTCGCTGACCTGTGAACATGTGACACAAACACAAAGACTGCAATCACAGTCTCATAAAGACTTCATCTATGAGACCCCAGTAACAAATATCACATGTTGTCTCTCTTAAGCAATGCATGTTTCAAGGTACACATTGTAAATACACAAATAAATGAATGTCTTTGCCACTGGTGCATCATGGTGTGCTTTTCAATACCTGGCAAGATATTAAGATAAGAAATACTTTATCCCAAAAGATGGGAAATTACAATCTTACAGCAGACAAAACATGAAAAACAAGCAGCACAGAGAGGTGAAATTTACTCTAAAGAAGGAGCTCAATTAAATGAAAAATACCAAAAACTGAAGGGCTCAATAAATCTAAATATGAAACAATAAAGAGCTTAAGTCTCAAATAAATGAAGATAAAACAGAAAAAATATCAGCCAGTATCCCGGATATGGATGAAATCTAGTCCTACAGTAGAAGAGAAGTTCATTAAAAAAATATGCAAAAAACATCTGTTTTGAGTCTAGAAATAGGTCAGTGTGACTAAAGTGTTCAGTATGGCCTAATGGAAAATCATAAATTTAGCTTCTTTATTTTGTAGCACTGCAAAAATACTGCCAAAAAAGTTCAGCACTGATGAGGAAACACATTATCCATGCTTTTACCTTTACCTGCTCTACCCCTTTTTCTGTTTTTTTTTTTTTTTTTGCTTAAATATAGCTGCATTTACTCAACTCCACTAGTTCAGAATGCAACCAAACCTGTGATAAATGCTAAACAAATAGCGCACATCACCCCCATACTGGCCAGCTTGCCTTAAAATCAGATACTCAAATGCTCAAAACTAACAGTGAACAACCTAACAGTGAAAATGCCATACCACCTGCACTTGCACTTTTGAAAATTGTTACATAAATCAGTTTATTTTATTTTATTTTTTTATAATTTGGCATTTGAAAGGGAACCATGTGTTGTGCATATTCTACAAACATCTAACAACAAAGCAGAATTTGTGTTTTACTGGTTACATCATAGTTTGATTTAAACGTCTGACTAATTTCCATCTATAAACGACAACTTCTTTCTGCTTTTAAAGCTATTTCAGGTCCAAAAGGACTCACCATTCGTTTACTTTCTCCTGCAAAAGTCTCGCGTACGTACAGTGCTCCAACTGCGTTCTCCATGCTGCTCTGGACATAGCGGACACATTCTCGCCACCAAGCATCCTCCACAGTGGTCCCATAGAGAGTCTAATCGTACACGCACACACAGTTATTCTGTCTTCAAACAAGCTCATGTTAACATGTATTGTTCTGTTATGTCAAACCTTTCTGTATCGGGCTCTGGCATCTTTGAAGCGGCGGCTCAAGCTATTAACTCTGTCAATGATGAGCTGCCAGGTGAGGTAGTTCTGCACAGTTCTGCAAACATTAGTAGTTTTTGCTGTGAAATTGTAACTCCAGTGTGCATTTATAATATAATCCTTACGGACTCTTTCTTGTATAATGTTCCTGGACTGACCTGATACTGTGTCTGGAGAGAACATCATTCATCTTCTCAAGATATGGAGAGCTGTACACCACCACCTCCTCGTCCAACTGAACATCAACGGACACACTCGACAGCACGCCTTGAATAAATCGCGTCCAGTTGAAACCCTTGAAAACAAAAGCCAAGACTTAAGTTTTTTGCTTTTTTTTTACATATTTAGTTTTATTTTTGTATAGTTAATATTATATGGTTACATATGGCAGGCCTTCCAGCTATCCATTAATTTAGAGGGCGTGGGGATACTCATAGGTACAACACCAGAGCCAGTTAAGCAACTTTAAATCTCACTGGATTCAACTAAGACGGTTTTCAAAGCTTCCTTTGTTTAAATTAAAGTTTAATGATGGCTGATAAGTTGTATTTCTTAAAGGAACATGATAATTACTTATTGATTTTTTTGCTTTTTGACCAAAGCCATATGATCACTGTGAATTAACTTCATTTATATGGTGCTTTTCACTGAAGCAAGCCACATCCATTCATTTAGAAAGTATATATACAAAGCTTTTCCTATTACACACGGGCACTGTAAAAGCCACAATGGGAACTTTCCTGGGGTTCAGTATCTCACCTAAAGAGAGCGCAAAGCAGATTAGAGGAGCCAGAGATCAAACCATTGACCTTCCAATTAGTCAACCAGCTCTTTTATTATGTGTGTTTTTAGGGGATGTTTATGAAACTTTTTGTTCTCTGTCCTCATCTTGATAAAGGTATGACAACAGCAACAACAACAACAGTCTCAAGGTCTCAAAAGCTGTGTCCAAAATAGTTATGCACAGTTACATATTTAGCCTCCAGGCACAGCAAATCAAAGTGGCACCATGAATTACAATGTGCTAGGTGTAAACATTGTACAAGGTGTCATTATGCACAAAAATAACACAACAAATAAATACACTGCTTCAAACACTGTGCTATTTTCTATATCAGGACACTTGGCCACTTGGTGTGCAAGAAGTGTTTCCACATCCTTCGTCTACTCAAATATTGTCTTTGCAGCTGCATCAGTCTCACATGGAAGAGCCAAAACGGTTACGTTGAATAACTCAGAAGCAATGCCGCCTTATTTACCAGCAGTTCCATGCATCTAGCTGTTATGTCGGCTTCCTGTTGCAGATTTTTGACAAAAAAAATTACAACGTTTTGAGAGTTTTTTTAAGTTTTATGTAACACTAACCAAACTAGTTTCTAACTCTTAGTAAGAAAACAAATTAGGTAATTTTGCAAACTATAAATTATACATTGCATACAAATGATCAGAAAGTTCTCAAAGGACTCTGAACACCGCCACAGGTAGGAAAACCAAGTACACCCCATGATTCAGTAGCTCGTAGAGCGACCTTTAGCAGCAATAACTTAAGATAATCATTTTCTGTATGACTTCAGTCTCTCACATAACTGTGGAGCAATTTTGAGCCAATCTTCTTTACAACGTTGCTTCAGTTCTTTGAGATTTGGGGGCATCTGTTCATGCACAGCTCTCTTAAGCATTTCAACCGAGGTCTGAGGTCTGCACTTTGGGCCACTGATTCTTTCCTTCTTTTCTTTTTCAGCCATTGTGTTATAGATTTGCTGCTGTGCTTGGGATCATTGTCCCGCTGCATGACTCAATTTCAGCCAAGCTTTCAGAAAGCTGTCAGAAAGATGGTCTTACATTTGAGTCCAGAATATTTTGGTAAACAGAGGAGTTCATGGCCGACTCAGTGATTGCAAGGTGGCCATGACCTGTGGCTGCAAAACAAGCCCAAATCATCACCCCTCCACCACTGTGCTTGACAGTTGGTATGAGGTGTTTGTGCTGATATGCTGTGTTTGGTTTTCGCCAAATGTGGCACTGTGCATCATGACCAAACATCTCTACTCTGGTCTCATGTGTCCAAAGGACATTGTTCCACAGGTCTTGTGGTTTGTTTAGATATAACTTTGCAAATCTAAATCGGGCTGTCATGTTCCTTTTAGAGAGAAGAAGCTGTGTCCTGGCAACCCTTCCCAACCAGTCATACCTGTTGAGTCTTCTTGTAACTGTTCTATCATGCACTTTAACATTTAACATGCTAACTGAGGCCTATAGAGTCTGAGATGTAGCTCTTTGGTTTTTGACTGTTTCTCTGAGCACTGCACAGAAAATTGTGGCAACACAGTCACACTTACCTGAATGCTCCAGACCAGTAAACTGCCAAAACATCTGCTTTTATAAAAGTGCTCACACTTGCTGTTAATCAAGTACATTTGATTAATAGCTCCTGGCTGTTACTTACCCTCTTAATTCATATGGAAGCAGTAAGGGTGTACTTAGTTTTCATTAGACTTTCTTTTTCACATTAATGTGAATAGTGGATGTAGCTATCTATTATGATGTAATCCATTTTTATGTAAGTCCTATTTTGAAGCCTCTAGCAGAGCTTTTTTGGCTTTAAACTACAAGGGGGACCATAATTTAAATCATGTATTATAAATAAGACGCAAAACTAGTAAATGAGACCAAAAAATCATCAGGAAAGGATTTACTGAGGTCATTGATCAAGTGAGCATTACGGTCATTTTCAAACAGACTTCTATGCAATTGGACTTTTTGCAACCAGAGGCCCCCTGCTGGCCATTTGATTTAAAGCACTTCTGCACTGACTTCATTTTTCAGACCCAGATGTTGCATCTATCTTTTATATACAGTCTAAAGTTTCCATGACTGTAATATAAATGTGCTAGATAGTGGTCACCTACCCACCTTAAAAAAAAAAGTTTAAACAGGTGCAGGCAGACCACTCTGAGTGGTCTGCCTGCACATCAACACAATAATGAAGTGAAATCATGCTTACATTAAGACTGTATGTGCTCTGCAGTTCACCAAGTGTCATCTTGTTGTAAAGAACAGTGACGTCCTGGCGTTCCTCTGCTGGTGATGTAGCCTGTCAAGCATCAGGAAGAAAAAAAAAGGAAAGCTAAGCTGCTTTTTTTTTTTCTTATATATTCACATTTTCCTATCCTTTCATCAGCAGAGTCTCATTTGTTATGCTCCTGGCAGGCATGAATTTAAAAAAAGATGGTTAAGAGCTTGGCTGATCTCCTGGGTTCCAATATGTATTCGTCTGGTTCTCTCATTTACTGGAAGCAGAGATGAGGTGCTCATTTTTCATCTTGTCATTGTTAATTTTCCTGAACCTTGTTTCACAGTTCTATTTCCTGTTGCGGCTGGCACTCACATTGGCGATGTCTGTCTCCAGCTCCAGCACTTGCATCATTTCCTCCCACACTCGGTCGTCATCCTGAGTCAAATTCTTGTCCTCTCGGGTTATCTTTGCAATGGAAACCATGAAGTGTAGGTAGGCCTCTCGAACCTGTGTTACAGTTAAAATAAAATTCATAATATATGGATTTTGTTTTAGCAACAGCAGGTTTGAAGGAGTTATATTAGTATCACTTGGTAAAAAGTGCAAAAGTGAAAACTCTGCAGCACATTTTTTCCCAACCAAACTGGTCATAAAACGCTAGCCTGAAGGTTCAGATAGATCTTTATTCAGACACTAGTTTTTAATATTAATCCTTTTCACCTCCACTGTACTGCGGTGGAGGCTGAAATCTGACACATGGATATTTCAAAATCAAATACAAGAAAAGGTATCTGCATGATTTCATGAGGATAACTATGTTTTTTTTTAGGATTTGAGTAAAATGTTCTGCATCACCTTTTTGTAGTTTCCATCATTGAAGTAATAGTCTCTAGATGGCATCCCAAGCCCGGGTTGGTCAATCTAACCAAAATACAAGAATAGGGACAGGAATAACACATGTGATCACCAGAAAATATTTGCATAGATGTGTTTTTAACAGCATAATAATTGAAAATCCACCAGCTGAGCTAAATGATCAGCTGCCATCTGTCTGACTGGCAAATTTGACGACATTTCGGAGTTGAAGATGTTAAGATTTTCTTTGGGAGTGACCACGGTGGATCAGAGGGACAGCTCAGTTTGGAGACACAGTTAGAGAGGCAAGGCTGAGATGGTTTGAACACGTTCAGAGCAGGGATATTGGATATATTGGACAAAGGATGTTGAATAAGGAGCTGCCAGGCAGGAGGAAAAAAGGAGAACCACAGAGATTTAGTGAAGGAGGACACGCAGAGGGTTGGCGTGAGAGAAGAGGATGTTAGGGATAAGGTGAGATGGAGGCAGATGATCCACTGTGGTGATCCCTAAAGGGAGAAGCCAAAAGAAGAAGAAGATCCATCTGATTTAATGGGCACGAACAATTTCATTGTAACCCATCAGTGAGCTGTTGAGATGTTTTAATTTTAAATGAGAGAGTGGACTGACTGATGGAGCAGCGCTGCCGTGCCACTAGTGTCTCTGTAAACATTAAAACACATTAATGGGACGCACTGTTGGGCTGGGAGACATGTGTCTTCATTATGATGAGTGAGTGATTGTTTATACACTGTCCTTCTGCCACAAATACCATACAGCACTACATCCAGCTGAAATATACTCGGTGCCCGGTCATTTTAGGATGTTAGTCATCCTTCTTAAGAAAAGAATCTAGACAATTGTGTGAGCAGGCATGATTAAGATTGAGTCAGTGAACAGTTGGACAAATTGTTATTTTCCTTTTTTTTCATGGATCTTGTTGACAGCAAAAAAGTCAGGCTTATCTGTAGTAACAATATAATAGCTGTTATGTACTAATTGTGCCTGGACAAATTGTTTTCTCACATAGATAATATGGCGCTGAGAGTCCCGGTCGTCCGTCCACACATACATGTCCAGCACAACCTTCTTGTGGAAATGAGCAGTAAGTGTTGCCAGTGTGTCCTCAAGGCTCCACGCTTCCTCTGCAAAAAAAAAAAAAAAGGGAGAAATCTGTACTCAGTTTAAGAACCTTTGTCTAGCTGTAAAGAGCTATTCAGCATACCCGGCTGCAGAAATCTCAGTGCCTCTGCACATTATCTGGGCTCGCTGTGTAAATCTGTGTGCGCAGATGCAGCTATGCGTGGCTAATTCTGTTTGAGCCACCATCCATGATTACATTTAATTAAAGTGGCAAGAGCCAGGAGCATGGGGAAGAGCGGACTATTTAAAGCATCCTTCACAGTCCTGATTGAGGACTTGCTCCTCCGCCCACGCGTCACCCTCCCAAACTCCACACCTGACTGCTCGACTGAAAAGCCTCGACCGGCCTCTTGATCCCGCCAACAAAGCTTATACGCAGCTATTCACTGAGAGCAAATATAGCTGCACAGGCTCTGCGTGATGTTTTGGAGAAAAAAACAGCACTTGTTTGCGTGCAAGTGTTACATGTGCGCACGTGCCTGTTTGTAGAGAACATGCAGGAGGTATTAATCGGAGTGTGATTTCTACCTGTGGTGGTGTTCCAGTCCTCTGACGCCACAGGCCAGTCTCCAATACTCTCAATGAGTTTCAGGAGGGGCTGCGAGTCACGCTGCTCTATGAGGCCTGCAGGAGAAAAGAACAGCATCAGGTTGTAGAACACAACAGGAACATTATGGTCTCACTACTAAAAGAAATCATGCCATGTTAAGCCCAGACCAGTAGCAGGCACCGCCACTGCTTTGAGATACAAAGAATGTTCACTGACTCAAAAGGCAAGTTTTCTTAAATAAATTTCTCAGTGACTGCGACCGGTTACTCTATCAAACCTTTTTATGTGATTTATCCAGACCCAGGTTGCAAAGCAGAAATTACTGGCATGCACAGCTGGTAAGTATTAAATATTAAGGTCTTAAAAAGTCTTCAGTTCAAGCTGGGGAACCCTGCTGATACCCTGGATGAGGAAGATCTGACTGATATAATGAATAGCAAACAGCTCTTATTCTTTTTTGCCACTTCTTTAAAAAAAAAAAAAGAGTAAAGACAGCCTTACTTTCATTCATACATGAGCCGTAAAGGACTTTGGCCTTCTTGATGGCATCTCTGTCCTGTTCATTCACTGTCTCGAGAACACCTGCATCAACAAAAGGCATGCAAACATTTGCTGTCTGAATGAAGCCCGTGCATCGCTTTGAAATACTGCAGCCCACACTGACCACTAAAGATTATACTCAACTGACCTTTGAGGACAATCTCCAGCTTGTCTCGCAGAATGTCAAAGACGCTGTGGCGGGAGCTGGTCTCTGGGATGACATGTCGCTCCAGCCAACCCCCACAGGCATACTGGTAGAAATTATCACAAGGCTTCACGGACTTATCCATGTTCTGCAAGAGCCGAGCAGCTTTAAGACAACGGAGGGGGAAAGGGAGACAGAAGAAAAGTATGGTTAAAAAAAAAAACTTCACAGTGCAGTTTTATGCAATGATGGAGGGGTGACTGCAAAATGTAACAGCAGGAGAGCAAAGAAAAAGCAGCTTTCTCACCTGCAGTAACACAGTCTGCAGTTGTGCACACATTGTTGGGGCTGGAGCGTAACAGCTGGTCTGGAAAAATTAATGCGAACAATTACAGGAGAACATGTGAACTCTGATAAAGTGCATCCCAACTGAGAGGGAGGATGTTGTTGGGCGAAGTTCAGAGCCAATTTTAAGTAGCCTAGATCTGTAGTCTGTGTGAGAGAGGAAATGTCTGTGTCAGCAGTGACTGTGTTCTTTCACTTTTGTGTGGTTCTGCTGATCAGGCAGTAAAGGGACTTACAGTATTACAGTGTCTATCAGAGGTGCAGGCTCAAATATGACACATGCCATCCCACTTATCCCACAGTGCATTCTGTGTTGAGCTTAGAAGATTACACTCACCATCACCTGTTGAGCTCCTGGACACACTCGGCCTGTTTGATTGTTCTGAGTTGGATGGAGGAGGGGAAAAAAAAAAGATCAAAACATCAGACACACTCTGGATTCATTTATCGTGAATTTAATAACTGGGTTGAATGAGATTTTCTTTTGCTAACTGGCAATTTTTAAGCAAAATAAAAAAAATTAAACCGTGTTTTAACTGTATTTGCAAGGCCACCAAGCAGACGCCAACTTAATGTGTGGACTTTGATGCGTAGTGTACGCATGACCACACTCATTTTTGTGAGTAACATTAAACATTAAACTTTCTAACAAGGTTATCTAAAAACATATGAGCGTCATTATCGCATAAAGACCATCAGGATCATTTTTGGAAATACTTTCAAGATTATTTCCTGTGTCAACTTTGGCTTAGTGTTATGAACAAATAGAGTCAGGAGACACATGCCATTACTGCTGTAATATCCACATTTTTCCATGGTGATCCTGGCAGAGCCATTACCTTTCACAGCCGATGTGTAGAGGACTACAAGCCCGGCCAAAGCACAGCTGACTAACAGGAGCAGCACAGACAGACCGATTTCTGCAACAGTCCAACGACGCTTTCCAGGTTTACTCGATTTCTCCATGATATCCATTTGGCTTTCGGATTTGCCCATATTCCTCGTAACTGCCGGCTCTGTAGGAAAGACACCATTGGAGTGTGGGATGGTCCAGGCAGAGAGCTACCACTGTGTGTTTTTGTGTGTGTATGTGTGTGCGCGCGTGTGTGGGCTGTGCAGTGATCCATCGATAAACTGTGCCAGCTGACCTGCAGTGAGTGAGCTTCAACTGCCGAACACCTACAACAACTTCACTGACAGGAGTTGTGAAACTGTTGGTCTTGATGCACAAATGCAGTTTGTTTTTTTTCTCTTTTATAAAGTGATCTAAAATGTTTTAGCTCAGGTCTGCAGTGTTTCATTAAGATTTCTGAACCTGCTGAAGCCGCAAAAAGGTTTACAGATTTTCTTTACACAGCTTCAAAATATATTATGAACTTGATAAAATCTAAGTAGTTAGTGAGGTTAAATTGCCTTAATTTTTTTTTTTTTTATTGGAGGGGTAGGAATGCTGATTTAAAAATATAGAGAAATTAAATATCTTTCACTTTCTTGTTTTAAATTTACTCCACTGCCAATGTTTAAACTAAAAAGGTCACCATGTGAGTGATGGGTAACGGGTTCCCATCATGTAGAAGGGGGAGAATATCATTTTGAAGAGTTTTTGTCTGAGAGAAACTATGAAAAAAAAAAGTTTAAATTCTGTTTCCACTTTTTGGATACTTTTGTGACTTTTTTCCACTTTCAGTGAAAGAAGTGCGCATCTTTATCTCTCAGGAAACCAAAGTCTGTACAGTCTGATCCAGCAGTTGCTTCAGTTTAAGAGGCCATGAGCCAAAATGATCGGGAACCACGGTTATAGATCGCACGTCTTTGCTGAAAAATGAGCAGACAGATGTGATGACTGTGCTCGAGGCACCTTGGCCTTCTAGTGAAGCAAAATGTTTAGCAGGACACCTTGGACACACAGGTGTAAATGACTGTGTCTTAACTGTCCGCTTGTGAGCCCATCAGCCAAAACACATTTTAAGGCCAAGCGTGAGGGTCAAATATACTCTGCAAAAGACCTTTGCAGCAGGCCTGTATGTGTGTACTTTTACTATATTCTGTATATTTTACACTGTATAGGAGTTCATTTAGAGCACATCTTTATCGCTGAGCTCCATATGTTATCAATCCGGCAAGAACAGAGTCACCGTGTATCGAATGTTACGTTCATGCTGAAAACAATTTGACAAGCAATCAGTTTAACATTAAATTTGCTTACTCGGGCCATTGTTTTTGGGTTTTTTTGGATATTTTGAAGTATTTGGCCCAACCTTACAGCACCACACACATACACACGCACACCGAGCCATGCTTACTTCAAGAGAGCTAATTTCTATGCACAATAATTATGTATTTGTGAGCACAATATTGCAAATGAGCATTTGTGCAGGGGACAAAACAACAATCACCCATGGCTTTCAGCAGCATTGCTTTGCATCTATTCACTCTGCAGCACCTGTTTCTTCCATAACCATTTCCATTGCCCTATCATTAGGCCTGACAGGGACGGGCTGTAAATCAGAGGTTCACACTGCTGTGGCCCATTAGCCCTTCCTGATGAATACTCATGGGCACATATCTGGCTCTACAGTGATGAAGAGCAGGCAGGGGCTTGTTAAAGCTTCACTACCATCCACAGATTGTATCAGCATCAGACCGTGCAGAAACACCCTCTGAGACTCGATCCTGACATAAAGCATTAAAGACAAACCTCATATTATAGAATACTGTCCGATAATGTTCAGTCTGCTGTGACAATACAAGATTTGCTGCTCACCACAAGGACCTATTTACATATTTCAAATCTTCTTCGATAGTTTCACTGCTTCCTCCCTGACATGGTAGAATTTAGGTTTTTAAAATCTGGATTTTCAGATGAACATTAAGTCCATGGTTCATTTCTAACTAATGCAAAATTGAGTTGGTGTGGCGAATTGGACAATAAAGAAGAAAAAATTATTATTATTTTTTTTACAGAATTACTTTTTTCTAATAAAAGAAATTTGTCAGTAATGAATCACGTCTATATGACTGTTATTTCTTGTATTTTTTTAAAGCTTTTATAATGAAATTGGTCTTTATAGTTTTCACAATCACGGCAGTCTAAACTAAACTAAACTATCCCGACTAAACATCTTGTTTTCTTTAAATAAACGAGACAATAAATAAATAAATGAGACACACAGGTTCACCAAAAATGAGATATTCCTCAGTGCTGATTAGTGCACGTGAGAAGCAATGTCGAGGAGCTTTTTAAACGTCATCTTATAGATGGAAATCAATAACAAGCAGATTACTACAGGTATGTGCACATGAATGCGCTTCATACAGTATGCACTAAAATGAAATCAGTGTCAATTTTAGGCTTCACACAGAGTCTGAACCGTGCTCTGCCAAGTGATAACCTTCTTTAGAGACCTGTAATTGGACAGCATCTCCTATCATAAGCTAGAGAGATGCAGGAGTCTAATTTCCTCTCAGACCACTTTCTTTACAATGTGGTAAAAAAAAGTTCGCTTACGTCCAATGAAGCCAAAAGCATACTGCCTACCCCAGCTTTAACCGGAATAAATCATGGGTTAGTCGTAACCATCACCAAGCAGATGGTTAGAACAGGTCTTTGTAGCCTGAGAGACACAAATCAAGATAAAAAAATTTTTTAAAAAAGACCCAAAAACACTTAATGCTGCTCATCGCTGTCAGTGCAGGATATTGATTTATCTGCATTTTACCAACTGTGAAGATGGCAACACCTTTACAGACGGCATGGATATGCTTTAGGTGTTCAGATTTAAAAAGAAATGTTAAACACAGACTTTCAAAGTGAGATGATGACACTGACTCAATCAGGAGCTTTTAGCAGTGGAGGGCAACTTCTGATTGAGAGCACTGCTGTCAGCTTAGCTGTGATCCACAGGGTGTTAGTCGCTCAGCTTTTTAAAAGAAAGGTAAAAAAAAATATCACAGAAGCAATCTAGGTGCTGCAGTTTAGGTTAACCTTGTATCCTTTACTGAAAGAAGGCTTGAACAGGCAGCATTAAGTTAGGCTGTCATACCAACAGCGTTACCAACAGTGATGCATTCACTTTATAGTTTTGACTGCAGAAAATCAACAAAGACAAAAACTTGGATCAGCCGAGAGAGTAAGAGTTTCTTTGTGTCTTTACTGACGCAAATAATTTTGTTTAGTGCAGTTCCAAGGCTCACATGACTACCTGGTGGGTAATCATATCACCACTCATAACGCTGTGAGATTACTGGGCTCAGTTTAGCATAATACTAAGACTTTATAAGCACCATTTAAAGGACTCACGGCTCAGAAAGTCCCAAACTGCAACACAATTGTCACGTCATCAATATTCCTCTGTCCATCACAGTCTGCCAGTAAGCTTTTAGCAAGGCAGGATAACAATGTCTGTCACAGCTGAGGTTTCATTTCCATTTCCATCCTCCTTTGTTTGATCAGGTAAAAACCATGTTGAAATTAAAACATCGTATTTGGAGATTTGGCCCAAGAGGGTAGCAACATAGACAAGAGTAAAGACAACATACGATATAGAGCAAATCATTAAGTTAGAACAATACGTTTAAAAGCAAATTTTGTAGGGAAACAACATCTGCAGGCGATTGTTTTCATTTCTGCACATGCATATGTAAAGGTAAGTGAGAACCAGCTCAAGGAAAGGTTTAAGTTGATGGTACTCACTGTCAGCGGTGAGATGGGCATCCACGCAAAAAGCAACTCATTTGTTCAGTGACACTGATGACTCTGTAGATTCAACATTAAAATGCTTCCAAACATCTTCAAATAATTTGCTGAAGATGTCCACGGCAGCGTTGACATCACATGCTACATAAAACAGAGCCTAAAAGTACCAAAAGCAATCTAATGGTCAGAGATTAATACGAGCCTTTCTCTGAAAGTGAGACTAATCTGTACTAAATGTCTTATGGAGTCTTTGTTTTAAGCACATTAAGATTATATGGTGCTTTGCTCAGTGACTGGTACTGTACTCCTCTGAACTTTGTCTTACAAACAAAACAAGGATTATCAGGTCAGCCAACAATCTGCACACTTTCACACTAGTTCAGTCTCATTCCCTTACTTTGCCATGAACTGTGTGAGAGTGAGATCTATATTTTCCATGTAGAGATGTCTGAACAGCTTTAACAGCTTAGTGTTTTTAATCTGTCCTGGGACTGCTGCGCGCTGACCTGATGCCTAAAGGCTGCAGCTTCATGGGGTAAGTTTAACCACTTTCACTTTGGCACTTGACAGTAAACAAGAACGCAATCTAAAGGACCCAGAGGCTTACCTTTGTATGTGGATGGCAGAAGTCCCTGAGCCGTTCCCCCACAGCGTGCTAATATCTCAAACACCCCTGCTGAGCATCCACTCAGAGCTGGTGTGTAGAGAAATGAGTCTGTGCTGCGGGTTGAAGGAGACGTTATCCAGTTCAGTGCGCTGCTCAGGGAATGAGTGAGGCAGCCGAGAGGGAGGGAGAGTAAAAGAAGGAGAGGAGAGAGGGAGGGAGGAAGAGGAGGCAGATGGGAGGTGATAGTAATGGATTGTTTTTGATTGCATGACCGTGATAAGAAAAAAAGCATCAGGGACATGTGTGTGTTATAAAGGGATGAGGTGGGTCTGTGTGTAACTGAGGGGTCAAAAGGATATTGGTTGTGTTACAGTGAGCATCAATTTCTTTTTCTCACTGTGGCGTGTGCTCAACTGCTGAGCGGCGAGAGCAGAAAAATCTGGAAAGCTCTTAGAGAGATAAGACAAACATGTCCTTAAATCTCTGCTGACAGAAAGTCCAGCAATACAGTGTGTTTAAACCTATTTTAGCTGTTTTGTTATCATCCCGGCAGCCACAGACATACAGTATGGATGCATACTACCATCAGTTCAAGCACCACTCACCACTGATTCTCCTGTTGCGCCTCTGTCCACGATGTCCGGGAAAACCTGTCTTCAGGGAGCTCTTGGATGTCTATGGAGTGCCCGGTGGGGATCTGAACCCTGGCCTGGTGTCAAATCGAAATGGCAAGACGCCTGGGCTCATTATCAGCCTGATTAACCACACTAATTAGCTGATAATAAAGAGAAAGTGATGTGTTTGGCTGATGTTCATAGACTCCCAGTCAGGTGTTGTTGCTACCCAAGAAATTTAGAACAACTGTAATGATTGTTAAAAGAGATCTTGATAAAAAACAAAAAAACAAAAAAAACAACAACAACAAAAAAGAAGCAGCATATGTTGAAGATACACTCGTGTTTCTTACTCACATGCTGCATCATTTAAATTTAGGAAGGAATCTCGCAGAGATGTTTACAAGTGCAAAAGCTGCAGTCATTTAGCATGACTGATGGAGCGCAACGCAGCAGGGAGTGGAGGTTTGAAACTGAGTTAATAATTTATTCATAGATTTTATTTAGCAGGAGAATGTTTCCTGTCTTATAATGTTTCTACAAGAGTGCAATTAATTTATTCCAGTGTTGATCTTGAATTTGATAATCAGTTCAGCTCATTTTCAAAGCTGATTACATGTAATTAAAGTTTACAACGAAAGGAAACTATTAATGCGACGTCCTCTGATATCTGGTATATTCCATTAACTTTAGTAACTAGTAGTCAGTAGAATAATTTGTTAATGACAAATAATCCTGCAGGAAAAACTGCACATGCCTTTTAAATACAGTTTGAAGCATATTCCCAAGCCATCATGATTATAATTCAACGTTGGGTATATGGAGACTGGGCACGGTCCACATGTAATTCCTGCAGGGGAGTGCTGAGATGTATTTCTTGCTCACAGAAGTCTGAAAAGGCTAAAAGAGAAGATGCAATCGGGCATAAAAGTGTTAGGTCATCGCTCTCGCCTTCTGAACTATGAAGTCATCCCACACGAACAGATGCTCATTAAAGTGTCACAAAGAGCTCTGAAATTACTTTTTTGTGCAACAAAAAGATTTCTGCTTTAAAAGAAAGTAGCTCTAGCTCAGTGAACGTTTGCACAAATGCATGTGGGGGTTTTTTTTTTTCAATGTTTCATCTTACATGAGCTTTAATTCAGAGTAGGCAAACATAAAAGGTTGGTTAATTTGGCTGACCTCTCTTTTTCTTCTATTCCCTCTATTTTTGAATTTGTTTCCACCACCGTCAGCTAATGTGTTGCTTATTCCATTTTGTCACAATTCAAACAAGCTGCTTCGCTCGCATCAAGTCTTTGCTGCAGTTTCCAGTCTACATATTGCATGTTATACCGAAGTGCAGACTGGATCTGCAGTTTTGCAAGAGTCTAATTATGTTTAAGTACGAAATCTAAAATTAGATTATCGGAGATTTATTCGCTGTAAGGCCGTTTGTTCTCACACAGTCCATAAACAAATACTGGACTGTCTTGGTGATTAGTGGATCTGAAAAACAAGCTTGAAAGCTTTTTAATTAGGCTATTGTTGATTAATGCTACTGTACGTATTTGATGGAGAAGGCTGATTTACTTTGCTAAAAGCTTTTGCCCAAAAATGTAATGTGCAGAGTGAGGGTAGAAGGATGTTGTTGTTGTGGGAAGACAGTTTGTATATTTAGGACCCGTAACTAAGAATGATAATAGATTATGTGTTATGTAATTTGGACAAAATGACAATCTTTTTTTTTGGGGGGGGGGGGGTTTACAATAGACAAACTAGACAAGAAAACAGCATGTTCTAACTGTAGACAGCTTAATTAATAAGCATTTGAAAAACAGTTTTTAATTTCTACTCATTCTGGCTTTGCCTATTTTAGAGCTTGTTGCTCGACAATAGCAGCAATCATGGCTTTACATTCTCGTCTCCCTTTTAATTACGTCCTGCGCGTTGTTGGATTAGCCCTGCAGTCAGCATGGGCTTAACGAGCTCAGAATATTTTAACTGCAACAATTAAAAACATGCCATTTTTACAAAAAGCTCATTTATTGTGACTTTCTGATGGGGTGATGTGAACTTATATTTGTCTCTTCTTACAAAAACTACTATAGTCTCTTGGTTATGTAAGAGTGGTTTGCTGAAAGAGGCAGCGATTGCATGAAATGGTGGCATTGAATCTTGTTAGAAGCAGGTGGATGCTGAGGCTGTCTGCCTGTCTGACAGTGTAAGTTGTGCTTAAACACTCTTTGTCAGCTTGGTGGCATTCAGTTAGATTCATTGTCTTCCCTCAGCCTGAAACAAAGGCTGTGATTAACTGATATGTTCCTCCTCTGTTGATTTACTGCATGTGTTTAATAGGCCCCGGAGAAGGCACACAGGCCATTAAGCACAGCGCTAACATAAAAGCTCCAAAATGAGGTCCCGCTGCAGACTAACTCTGAGGAACCAAACGGGAAGCCAAGCTCATGGTCTCTGTCCTCGTCTCGCAAATCAGCATTCATTAGATCACAGTTTGCAGGTGTAATATGTTGAAATACGAGTGACCGCTGGCATATTCACTCCTCAGATGAAACATAAGCATGGCTGAGTATAATTGCTTTGGGAATAACTTCTTTGGAAAAGAAAGGATGAAAGATTCTGATATATATATATATATATCAATTTTATTTATATAGCGCCAAATCACAACAGTCACTTCAATGCACTTTATATTGTAAGGTAAAGATCCTACAATAATTACAGAGAGATCCCAACACTCAAAATGACTCCCTATGAGCAAGCACTTGGCAACAGTAGGAAGGAAAAACTCCCTTTTAACAGGAAGAACCCTCCGGCAGAACCAGGCTCAGGGAGGGGCAGTCATCTGTCGCAACTGGTTGGGGCTGAAGGGAGAGAGACAGGACAAAAGACAGGCTGTGGAAGAGAGACAGAGATTAACAATAACAAATGATTAAATGCAGAGTGGGATATAAACAGAGTAAAAAGAAGTGAATGAAAAGAAACACTCAGTGCATCATAGGAACCCCCCAGCAGCCTAGGCCTATTGCAGCATAACTAAGGGATGGTTCAGGGACACCTGATCCAGCCCTAATAATAAGCTTTATCATAAAGGAAAGTTTTAAGCCTAATCTTAAAAATAGAGAGGGTGTCTGTCTCCTGAATCAAAACTGGGAGCTGGTTCCAC
>JAVDPK010002882.1:74480-127105 GCA_034780415.1 Cichlasoma orientale | reverse complement strand
GCGCGGACCCCCCCCCCCCCCCCAAAAACAAAAACCAGAAGAGATGCATGTTTTTGAACCGAGTTCTGATAACTAGCCGGAGGGTCCCTTTCCTGTTTAGTCTGGAGGACACAGTGTCCATGTTTTCCAGAAAGAATTTGAATTTCCGATTCGTCTGACCACAGAACAGTTTTCCACTCTGCCTTACTCCATTGTAAATGAGTTTCGGCCCAGAAAATTCTACCAAGAGCAGTGTAAATTTGAGCCTCAAAAATGGGGGCGCGAGTAATGTACTAACAAAATAATACAGTTAAAGTGCAGGTTTTATCAAATGTTTCTCACACAGAAGAAAAATTAATATGTTAGTGATATAAGGATGAACTCTGCAGACAGAAATTGCTGGGGACTGTGTGGTCCTGAGAACTGAGACTCAGGTGGAGCGCAGGATTTATCCAGAGTGTTGCTTTATTACAAACTATTCCTCCACATAAACACGCACAATGTGTAGAAAAACGCAAAACTGTCAGATCCCGAGCCATGTGTGTGAAGTAATCTGTAATGAAGATACTGTTACTGCCATGTGGGTTGTTCTACAGTGTGTGAAACTGAAAGAGGGTTATGCACCAGGGCTGCTGTTTCACATCCCGCAGTTGGAACGCCTTGCTATGTGGGCGTCTCTAAAGAAAATTTATATTTATTGGCTTTGCAAATGATGATGCAGCTGCTGTGATGGGCTGATGGAGAGGAGCAGCCACACTTCTGAGTGAAAAGACCCTAACCTGACCATCATTCACTGCATCATTCACAGTTAGAAGCTGCAGCCCATGATGCTGTAAAACACATTACAGAGCCAAATAATTTTCACATATTTACTCTAATACCCTGAAAGTCTGCTGCTGAGTTCAGTAAGGCCTCAGTCATGCTAGAGGAGTAACAGACTGGCAAATGTGTGACCACGAAAAACTGGTGGTTGGTTATTGCATAGATTTATTTTTCTTTTTTTGGCTGGCTGGGACAGATTGCAAGTAATTGCAGTGGCCATGCAGCACCCTGAACCTCTGGGTGACCAGTTTTGGTTGCAAGATGACTGCACGTGTCACGTTGTGGGAGGCAACTTGTATCGGGTCAACTCGGACTGACTGCAGTTACTCTCAAACAGATTGCCAAAGGTCTGTAATTAATTGCTGTCTAATTTATAAATAGCAGACAGATTGCCAAGAGGTGTCAAGTCTGTGTGGATAAGCAACTCATCTGCTCCATCATTTATTTCTCCAAGTGAGGTACAATGTAACGAATCACACAAACCTGAGTTATTAAGGTTTGTAGCAGGCAGTTTAAATTCGCACTAAATTTAACACTGAAAAACATGTCTTATTTTGGAACAGCTGCCATTAGGAGTGAGAATGGGAAATGTTATCAGAATGAGTGCATAATTGGCATAGCTGGGTTGCTCAACGCTGCGAGTTCAGTGCCAAAACTTTGGCTCTGTACAGTAACTCTTTACTCAGTCCTCACTCTGCCCGTTTAGAGCCGAGCCCCACATATCATGCTCCCGAAAAACAATGGGATTTTCCTGAAACAGAGCAGAGCTGAACTGAATTTATTGGAGCACCAGAAGGACGGAGCAGGAAAATTCTGATGCAAGACGTGTACAAGGATACATTTTGTTTTCCTTTTTTTTACAGTGAGCAGAACGGGTTCCAGTGTTTCAGGCTTTTAGTTTTCAGTTGGTGAAAGTAGAGAGATTGGTACAAAGTGAAAACATCTCTCCCCTCTTTTCTCAACAGTGCACACACACAAAGCAACATTCATATTTCTTTCTGTCTTTTACTCCCCTCGATAGGCGCTATTACGTAACGTGCAGCTATTGATGGGACTGTGTTAGTGTGTTAGAATAGTGTCTGAATGTTACAGTGTGCAGTTGAAAGTACCTGAGGAAAAAACTAATGCACCTTTATTATCATTCTTCAAAGATGATATTTTACTGATAAGTATTAAAAAGTAATTAACATTTTAAAAACTATTTTAAAATATAGATTTGTCTTTACCGTCTTTTCGATATTCACATTAGGTTTTTTTGTTACGCAGCCTTTTAATGGTATTATTGTCCATTTCACTGTGAGTCTGTGGTCTGCATTTGATGTGTGAAATATCCATTTAGAAAAATCTTTTCCTTCCTGTCTTCATCAGATACTTGTGAGGAACAAAGAGGCACCAAAAAGACTGTTTTCGCACCGTCTTTCCCCAAACACAGAGAAGGAACTGCTGAACAAACAGCTAGATCGGACCTCATCAGAGGCAGCAAGACACGGGACACAGAGCCGTTCAGCACCAAGTCCTGTCTACTAAATCACAGCAAAGGACGGGTAAGCAAAGGAGCATCAGCATTACCCTGACTCCATTATCTTAATCTCATAAAGGATAGTAGTAATAAATAATTCATCTCAAACTGAAAAGGCACTCACTATTATGTCACTGACAACTCCGCTTTCAAAAAAACTCTGACACCTGAAGTGGTTTGGGAGTATTAAATTTATATAGTTACGAGTTTATAAACTATAAGTCTGCACCAGGATGTATGTTCTATGACCACTGAAAGGGTGAAAGAACTAAAATGTGGTGATTACTAATGCACTGCCTGGTTTCTTTTTGTAGAGGGGTGTGCAGAGGAGGGTCACATTTCAGTCTGATGAATGTGAAGACATTCCTGTCTCAGAGAGGCATCATTTGCCACCCTTACTCGGATATGACTGGATAGCGGGTAAGCTTCATCGGTCTGTGACACATCGCACGAGTCTGCAGCCAAAATTCTCCTGAAATAAAGGTTATCTTTGAACTCTACTCTGACCTTGGATTTGAAATTCCTAGTAATAGGAAATCTATAATACTGCAAAGTTACATGTTTTTTTTTAAACGCACATTAAAATATCTCACATTTGCATTTTTCTTTTCTTTCACAATATGGTTTTGAAAGTACCGTGACTCATAGAACCCACACCAGTGAAATAGATATAACCTTTGCATTTCCTCTTTTACATTAGCAAATAATTAAGTAAGTCGGGTTGTGGCGACATTCACAGACAGACATGCGGCCAAGTTTATGAAACCAACTGATGAAAAATTTCAACACATCACAACATCCCACATAGACAAATCCTGACCTGTCCTGCGAGGCTGGGCTCTAAATAAATTTATTACAGTTTCTTTTTTGGTGAATTAAGGTGGAATAATCCTGCTGTGCTTCTAATATAATGTTGAATATTAAGTTCTCTATATAGACCTTTTTCTGATTTTTTTATATTGTTACATAATGAAGAAAGGTGAAATATTGCCATATGAAGTGACCAAAAATAGATGAGAAGCTATAAGATGAACAGTGTGCATGGGTATGCTAACGGGAACCATGATAAAGTTGTGCGAAGGTCAGCCACAGCGAAATACCTCCAGAAGTTAAGACAGGTGCTGAGAGGCCAGCTGAACAGTAGGAATAAGATCCAAGCCATCAGTACATACGCCCTGCTGGTCATCAGATACCCAGCTGGAATAATAAGTTGGCCACAGGAAGAGATAGATGCCACTGATGTCAGGACATGAAAACTCGTCACAATGCACAGACGTCTCCACCCAAAGTCCAGCACCCTGAGGCTCTAATGAGAAATGAAAAGGAGGGCGAGGATTAGTGAGGGTCAGAGCCACAATCCAGGGTGGAACACTGAGCATCTGCAGATACATCAGGAAGGAGGTAAGCTGCACCAAGAATGCCTCAGGCAGCTGAAGACAGACAGTGATGCGGAACAGGAAGAGGAACTATCATGGATGACCAAGCCCCTGCATGGGATGTACCATTGAGAGATAGAGGAAGTGGCTGAAATCAAGAAATCCAACAGTGGCTAGAAAAGGCCAGCTTAAAGGACAGTACAGAGGCACTGATCATGGCAGCACAAGAACAGGCCCTAAGCACCAGATCCATAGAGGCAGGAGTCTACCACAGTCAACAGGACCCAAGTTGCAGACTCTGCAAAGGTGCCCCGGACACTATCCAACACATAGTAGCAGGATGTAAGATGCAAGCTGGGATCCCGTACACTATCCCAAGTGGCTAGGTTAGTGTACAGGAACATCTGTGCCGCATATGGATTAGAAGTTCCCAAGTCCCAATGGGAGACACCACCAAAGGTGGCTGACAACAACAGTGGTGTCCTGTGGGACTTTGAGTTCCAGACAGACAAGCAGCAGCTGGCTAACCAACCAGACATAGTGCAGGTTGACAAGAAACAGAAGACTGCAATTGTGCTTGATGGGGCAATCCCAGTGGACAACAACATGAGGAAGAAGGAGCACGAGAAAACTGACAAGTACTGGGACCGAAGCAGCAGCTGGAGCAGATGTGAAAGGTAAAGTCCAAAGTGGTCCCAGTGGTAATAGGAGAATTAGGAGCTGTAACCCTGAAACTGGGAGAGTGGCTCCAGCAGATTCCAGGCACAGCATCAGAGGTCTCTGTCCAGAAGAGTGCATTCCTAAGCACAGCTAAGATACTCCACAGAGCCCTCAAACTCCCAGTAGTGGTAGAGGACCCGAGCTTGAGGAACACACACACATACCACCCCCCAGGGGGTGAGAGGGAATTTATATCTATTTATCTATATAGATCTTGGAAACTTGAAATCACCTATTTCAATTGTCACATTTGGTTTCAGCATGTGAAAATCTGTGAGGAACATCACTTTTTATCTCTCAAGCAGAAAGACCAATAACAGCTGATGTTTGTTTTCACCCTGTTAGGAGTCCTGGATACTGAGGACTCCTTGATGGAGCGCTCGGACGAGTTCTTCAGCGATCTCTGCGTATTTCGATCGCTCAATAAGGACGAGTGTGCCCACAGTGCACAAACACAGTGAGTGCTTCTCTTTATATTGCAGCTCTGAAAGATATCATGTGTTCCTGTGGTTCACAAAGACTTCCCCATCTAGATTCTCTGAGGAGAACCATCCAGTCACGCCACTGCTAACAGACAAGGACGACCCAGAGGCTAATATGGACACTCATCAATGTAAGAGGGGTCATTTAGCTGAATAGGCCACTTTCTATTTCCTCTCATTACAGCTGAAATAACACTTGTCTCTGCTTGTTCACCTTTTGTGCAGGTACATTCTCTTACAGGATTAACAGCAGACTGTTCCCGGTCCCCCTTCACTCTCAGGAGTGCTGCCCTGTGTGCAAAAAACCCAAATCCTCCCACCCTCACACTATTGCTGAACCTGCTCTAATCAGGTACTGATAGTGTGTACTTCAACTGCATTTTCAAACCATTTATGAACATTAAAGCACTTAATTGGCACCAACCAAAAGGCATTAGTCTGTCACTCTCAAATGAGCACAGGAGCCAACAGAGCTACTCAGTGCAGCAGGAACTTCATGTTTTACACTTTAAAAGCTGAAGTTGTTCCTGAAATCAGTAAAACAGTGGCGTCAAATAAAATGCAAGCTACAGCAGTACTAATCTTTACTTTAACAACAACACTAAGTAAATGTGTGGAAAGGGCATCCTATGGAGCCACCACTGAAACAAGCTATAATAACTAAAAGCAACAGTATCAGTGTAGATTCACATTTTCACATTGTGTTAAAATGTGCTGTAACTATTAGCAGTGCTGTGTGATAATGACTAAAATTCTATCAAGATCAGTTAAAAAAAAAAAATAATAAACAGTGGGCAAATTTTCATCACCTCACAATAGATTTTTTTTTCAGATTTCTCACTCATCATCTTACTCTTTTATTTCTAAGGGTCAGCATTCCTCGCGCCAGACTCTTGCCACCTTACAAGCACAAAGCTCATCGGCGCTGCAGTTTTGATCCGTCTGACAGTTTGGGATTACCGTCGGTGAGTTACAGATTCATTTAAATGACCAAAGATCATGACCACTGCTTGATTTGACTCGCCCGCTGTCCTGCAACAATAACACGCCTTCCAGGCATTGCTTCTTTCCATTAATTTGGCAGCATCCAAAGGTGCAACGGGAATCTCACTAGGTCGGACCAAGGAATATTTTTAACACGTCACTTCCTAAAAATAGTTAAAATAGAACTCCAGTTTTCACTTACCTCTGGTCAGTCCATCTGATCTTCAGCAGGTATATGAGCAACACCCCTCCATTCTCATAGAGACAGAAATACACATTCATTGGCTTTATTAGGTGCACCAGTTTGACAGCGTCTTAACACAAATGTCTCATCAGCCAATCACATGGCAGAAACTCACTGCATTTAGGCATGCAGACATGGTTAAGATGACCTGCTGAAGGTCAAACTGAGCATCAGAATGGGAAAGAAAGGTGACTTAAGTGACTTTGAACATACCGTGGTTATTGGTGCTAGACAGGCTGGTCTGAGTATTTCAGAAACTGCTGATCTTCTGGGATTTTCCCACACAACCATTTCTAGTATTTACAGAGAATGGTCTGAAAAGATAAAACATCCAGTGAGCAGCCGTTCTCTAGGTGAAAATACCTTGTTGATGTCAGAGGAGAATGGCCAGACTGCTGATAGGAAGGAAACAGCAACTCAAATAACCACTCGTTATAACTAAGGTATGCGGGGAGCACGTCTGAATCCACAATATGTTGATCCTTGAAGCAGATGGGGTACAGCAGCAGAATACTACACTGGGTAGTATTACTCTTCTCAGCTAAGGACAGGAAATTGAGGCCATCTTCTGATGGCGGCTTCCAACAGGATACACGCCATGTCACAAAACTCAGTCATCTGAAACTGGTTTCTTGAACATGACCATGAGTTCACTGTACTCAAATGACCTCCACATTCACCAGATGTCAATCCAGTAGAGCACCTTTGGGATGTGGTGGAACATGCAGTTCACATCATGGATGTGCAGCCGACTAATCTGCCACAAACGTGTTACATGTCAATATGAACCAAAATCTCTGAGGAATGTTTCCAGCACTTTGTTGAATCTGTGCCGTGAAGAATTAGGGCAGTTCTCAAGCCAGTACTAGCAAGGTACTAATAAAAGTGCTGTAGTAAGTACTTGTACCTAATAAAGTACCCAGTGAGTTTGCATGTTGATAAATATATGTACACATAGGAAATGCCTCAATTATTCTGACATCCAATCAGAGGACTGATAACATTAATCTGACTAATGAACACTTTATCATGTCACTGCCAACACAGCACAATTCAATACTGCATGCATAAATACTAACAGACAGGCATGCACAAGATTGCCATTCCTGATAAATGTGCATGTCTTCAGTGCATCTGAGTTGCTCAGAATAATGAAGAGTTGCAGTACCGTGGCCTCCCATGATGCAGGAAAAAAACTCTGGCCTCATGCATCCTGTGTCGCTTGATGCACGACTCAGTGTCACATATATGGCACATATTATGCATGTACCATGACTTTCAGTTTGTGGAGAAATATGAATAAGGCTGTGAGGAAAATGTAAATTGCACTTGAACTAATGGCATCACTTTAACACAGTGATGCACCCAGCGATGTTGCATCTCCAGAAAAGGCTTAAGGTTATTTTTACAGATTGGTCAGATGTTGCTTAGTGATTGTAAATTACCCACAGGTGTGAATTTGACCATTTCTCACAATCGATAAGTGGGTATAGCTGATCAGCCATGCCAATTTCTGCCTGTGATCGTTACACATTGCATTATGACCACTGTATTGAAATTAATAATTTAATGTATGAGAGGCTTTTTCCATCTCAGTGCATTTTTTTCTTTTTTTGTTCCTTCAAGCACTGTCTGTCAGGGTGGTCAAACACAGGTCAGAGCACCCTGCCACTGCCCAGCAGCCTCGATCTGCGGAGCAGTGTTAATATGAAGAACTCCAAAGGGCCACTGAGTGAAGAACTGGAGGTGAGAAACTGCAGATCTGTGTCCTTTTATGCATTGCAAGCTGACACTGGCCTGATTGAATTATTAATAAATAAGCAGGTGCTCAGGTGTTCCTAATGTAGTGCTGGGTGAGTGGATGTGTATACCTTTCAAGATTTATTCTCTACCTTTGTAATATTTTGATCTTAAGAACATCAGTTTGACTCGCTTGTTAACATAATTTTGGAGGGCTGTTGTACATGTTACAAATTAAACGGTGGTTTTGATATTTTTCAGGATCCATCTGCACCCAAAGTGTCTGGAAACCAAAACCTGAACCAGATCTCCGATGTGACTCGCTTAGCTCGTCACAATTTTCATCACTTCAATCCAAAAAGAAGAGTGGGCGGCACCTCTTACCCTGCTTACCCTGCGCACTGACAAACTATCAAAGTCCATTAGCTACTTTGTGTCAAAATGGGAAACAAACAATGGTTTTAACAGGAAATTTCTAAAGTTGTACGACCGATTACATGAATTAGCTTATTTTGGTATAATAAAATCTGAATAATGTAATAAACAGTAGTTACATTTTGGTTATTCCTTTTCTTAATCTCTGTTAAAAGCTGAACAGATTTAGACTCCACATGTGACTGCAGCCGCGGCACCAGTGTTGTGCCGCAGCACAAAGGGAGCACATTTCAAACAGACTGTTTTTAGACCTACACAGAGAAGCTCAATTTTATATTTGCTGTATATGTACAACGTTGCCACATTATGGAATCCATTTTGAGTGTCTCAAGCAGAACTTTGCTTCTCTTTCCAACTGTTTGTTTTGGCTCCCATGGTGTAGCATACTTCTGTTTTTAACTTCCTTTGACACTTCCTTAATGTTGGGCTGAGAACACAATAGAAGCAAAGACAGAGGCCAACCTAAGGTACAGAAGCAATAGTTCACAGGAAACCAAAAAACACCCATGTTAAATGTCATGTGCTGTAGAAATCCCACCCATGACACAAGTTTTTCCAGTTTGTCCCCTGCAGGCCAGCATATTTGAATATCTGAATACATTAAGTAGTATTCATGTTCAACAAATGAAATCCACAAATATAAGATAAACACAATTCTATTGATGATTTTATTTTGTGATACAGTTCCGCTGCTCAGTAGGGATTTTTTTTTTTTTTTTTTTGATGGGTTTAGTTTATGTCGTCCTGTTGTGATGAAGCACTTTGAAGATTTGTGGCAAAAACATCAGAGACCGAGTTGTTATCTGGCAGATAGACTTCTGATAGTCATCTTACTGTTGGGATGTAGTGATATAAACAAAAGAATTTTGTGCAAGATTTGGCTTTGTGATAGCACATTTGTTTGGTATTAACACTTCTCAATAAACGAATCGGCTGTTAAACTTTTCACAGCGTGCGTGTCTGCTAGAAGCGATGCAACGTCAAAGGCGTTTGGCTCACCAACTTATTCTTCCTTCGTTGAAAACAGGATTTGAAACTCACTAGAGACTGATAAGACAGCGTTGCATAATCATCATTATGGTTGTTAAGCGTGACATAGACACATTTTGGGATTTCGAAGGTGTGCACTGTGTTGTGAAATATTAAGAAGAACTTTTTCAGCAATAGAAGAGGGCAGTGTGTTCATTCCCATCTCAAAGATGTTTCGTGTCTTTCATTAACAAATATCTTGCTGTACTTTTGGAAATTAGTCATCAGTACAGTATGCAAAATCAGTGCCTTATCACGTGAAAGTTAAGACTTAGAAAACCCCTTTAAAATAAGTTTTAATTCACCCAGTGGTGTTTTTTTTTTTTATTATAACATGAAACTCGGGTGAGGGTTATGTTCTAAAATTGGCTCAGAATAGCAAACGTGAAAAACATTTCTTAATTTAGATTAAACAAAAGACTGCAATGGACAAGCGAGCTGTTACTGTTGAGCAGCAGAGAAATGCTAAGAATGTGGGAGGGGAAACTTTATTATGAAATGTCAACTTCTCACACAGGAACAAACACTGAGGCACAGGGGCATTAAACTGGGCAAAGCACAAATGCATGCAGTATCATGGCTGAAGACTTGTCTTAACAAGAATAAAACAATTGAGGCATAAAGTACGATAAAAGAAACCTGTCTGTCTTTGTCTGATGATTCTCATGTCTCCAGATATCAAGATTGCATCTCACCCAGGAACTCTTGACTATTGTCAGTTACTACCCAGAGTTTAACCTGTTTCTGGTTTCAAGTTGATTTTTTTAGATCTCAAATAAGGAACCAAAAGGTCTTTAGTCATGTGACTATAAACTCTGCCAACATACTAAAATCACATCTATCCACGTCCATCCATAGTAAATTATGTAGTACAGTTACATTTGACCTATATATTTTGCAAGCTGTGCTCTATAAGACTGCTGAGCATCTAGGCTGCTATGTACAAAAACAATCTAGGGCAGTTACTTCCTGTTTTAGAAGTGACATTGGGTTTTTTTTGGCCAAGATGTCAGCACTCCTGTACGGGTTTAAAGATGAAACAGCACAGGTCTATTTGTTATCTGCCTTTTTTTTTTTTTTTTATTTAAACCATAACATCAGAAATCCCACCAAGTGACCACATGAATGTGGTTATCAACTCCATAAGATCACCTAGGTCCATTCTACCAACCACGTGGAAAAGTCTACTAGTGGCACAGTGGCATATTTTACACATGAAAAGAAAAAAAAAAACACAAGTTAAACACATAATACAGGCTAAAAGCAACATAATTGTTGCAGCCAAAGCAGCAGCGTGTGTGCAACATGAAAGCTCCACATGTGATTTAGACTAGAGAAGTGCTGACAACAAAACCTAACGTTTACCAGTATCACTGCCCCATCATTAAGGCGCAGGTGAATGTGACTATAATTACAGCTGTGTATTCAGTTGAACTGCAGTGTTGTTGTTTCAGTGATGTTAGTCTTAGGGCAGGTAAGTCAATATTAGCCTTACTCTTTCAGCAGTAACCCTGCTGGTTTTAGATGGACTGAGTGAGTAAAGAACAAATAATAAAGCATAATTCAAGCTGGTAAGAAGACTTACAAATTTATATAGGGTAACAAGTAGCAAATCTTAGGCTTCCAGTTTTAGGACAATGTCCCTATCTTAAGGCTTAAAACACCAACATGGTATCTTCCATTAATGGTGACGTAAACAACCTTTATAACACTAAAAAAAAAACCTAGGGTTAAACCCTGCTAGCTGTAGCAGGGTGACTTGATTACTTACCTGATTACTGATTTTTTGAAGTTAAAGTAACATGATGTAACTTTATGTCAGCAGATGCAACCTCTAAAGAGTTTGAACGTTGAAGGGCAACACAAAACCTTCATCTCAACGCACATCAACAATATTATAGTTTACAGCAAAAACGTAAGCATGCGTTTTAGCTGAATAAGACTCTTTATTTACACAAGGTTAATTTTGTACAAGCTAATAAAGACCACTCAGCAAATCTACATAATGTAACAAAATGCAGGTTAAAATGATTTTCAAGCTGTTATCTTGTTGGTTACATAATATTTTGAAAATGCTCCTGCACTGCCAATGTCCAAGGTCAATTTCTCAGACGTTTGTATGAAACAAACCTGGCACGTCAGGTTACTGATTTAATAAACCTTATCTATATGCAAAAAAAATTATTACCCATTTATCACGGTGTTCTGCTCAAGAGGGTGAAAACTTATGCAGAAATCTCTAAATAATGTTGCCTTATTATGCAACTAACAGCTGGAGTAAATCGTTCTTTTTGCTGACCCTGAATTCCCCCAGGTAAACAAAAGGTGAGCTCATAGTAATCTTACACTGGGCATTTACAATAGACATCCGTGTAAATATGTGGGAGTCCAAGTATCACTTTTTACACATGAACTGTGCCACTTCATATTAGTTTTTCACATAAGATATGCGAATGTGGGTTACTGGCTTGGTTTCCTTCCTCCAACTACACTCAGTTCAAGGAAACTGCTCCTGCTTACACAGTGAGCAGTGAGTTTTGACCCGCCTAGAAATGAAAAGTACAGTGCACACGCTGGCTGCTGTCTCGTCTCCTCTGTGGTTTACTTTAAAGAAGCAATGAAGGGCATACTTTTAACGCTGGTTCTGCTGTGTGCCCACACTATCAAGGTAGGCTTTGTGTCTGTTTTTAAGTCTGTCATGCTTGATTGCGGTGTTCATCGGGGACTGGATGGATACTGGTGTGGTGGGATTCAACTGATGAGCAGGGGACAGTTTAAATGTAAAAGGAACTCAAGACTCTGTTATCTGAAATAACTGAATGTCATTACAATCAACATTTTAATGTAGATGTCAACCCTCTGAAATGTAAACGCATTTATCCGTTTAAACACGTTTCCATACGGTTTAATCTGGCCACCTGTGCTGAAACCAGCAAACGGAGAGATTCTCATTTCTTTAAAAGCATTTCTTAAAAGTGATTATCAATGTGATCATGTTACAGTAAGTTTTACTGTGGAATTTTAATGCATAGGTTGTGCTGTGGTGAACCTGTATGAATGTTTGGTTTCAGTTACTGGCTCTCCGCTGGAGTTTCAGATTGAATATCCCATAGTTGAAATGAAGTAGCAGTTCTTTCTATCGTCTCCCTGTCCCACTGCGCACTTCTGTTGAAGATGATAAGTTAAATTAGGCATGAAACCAAGTGACAAAGAGGCAAAGGGAAAAAAAACAATGCTCTTACTGATTAACTGTCAAGAATAAAAAACACGGGGTTTCATAGATGATCTTTATCATAACTCATGCACCGCTGGTGGTCACAGTACACTAGAATTTATTGCTTAGGAGCCCAGCGCTTCCAGGTCGTCGCCTCTGTTTCCTGTAATACGAGAAACAAAAAAACTGCAGTCAGCATATTCGTACATTCTGCTTGTCATTGGAGGCTACTGCGGTGAGGGAGTTTCACGTTTTTTTTTTTTTCGTTGTCGTCGTCTTCTTTTTTTTTTTTTTTTTTTTTTTGCACAGGACAGGTGTGTGAGCAGCTACAATGTACTTCAGTCTTTATTATCTTTTGGTGTGTGAGACAGAAACAGGCAGAGATGACATGTGAGCTATGGCACAGTGGCATACGTGCAATTTCCAAACGCCCAGAATTACTGCAGAAAAAAGAAGCACTTCCTATGAATTCTGAACAAGAGTTTGCTTGTTTGACCATTTCTGCACTGAGGCCAGCAGTATTACCAGAAAGGAAAAAGTGGGCGTAGATGTGGGTAGTCTGGTACTACTTTGAGTTCCTATTTAACATAGTAAAATACACAGCAGGTTATAGCTCAACCTGTCTGTTTCTTATAGTTTCCTATAGACAGTGACTAAATCTTTGATTTTGAAATTACTGTCTTAACAGATCAGCTGGCTAAAGTTTAAGCTTATGGTCTCCGTCTGAGCACTTTTATAGCAAAAATGTCTAATATTTTCCACATAATTCAGTAATTTCAGAATTACTGAATTTACCTACACTACTGGGTCTGGGCCAGAGGTTTACAGCAACAGACACTCTTCCCTATCTACATCTAAGGAGCAGAAAATTAGATGCACTGAAATACTGTCTGTCTCCCATAGGTCTGGTCTCAACCCTATAAGGCAGTAAATGGAAAGTGTCACAATAGGACTACAGAGTACTTGGTTGATGGCCGGTGCTGTAAGAAGTGTCACCCTGGTAAGTGTTGTCCTGTAAACACAACAAAGACTGCATTTTTTTTCCACCTCACCTGAAAGCTGCATCACTGTATGATGAAAGCTCTTTGGCGGCGCAGGTCTTGAAACGTGTTAGTAAAAGCTTGGGCGTGGAGGTGTGAAAGAAGGAAATTTTCACCTACTGTAGGTTAATATATTTATTTATAAGCTGCTGTTTCCTTCCTCTTCAAAGACAGCGGACAGAAAGCAAACACACAATAATATTACTACTCAGAAATTTAAAGTCCATCAGTTAATATTAAGTTAATATTAGCTTATTTTGGAGTAACAATATTTTTTTGCAAGTAGATACGTAATTACAACCTGCACTGGTTGTCTTATGATGCCTGAACAAATCTTACATCAAATAAAAGCCTCTCGTTAATGAAAGGTGCAGTTACAGGAAAACAGGCTTTTGTGCACATAGTTTAAAAAAAAAATCAAAATATTAGACTTTCTTCTTATTTTTTTCCCTTTTTTTTAAATGTTTTTAGCACCATAAACATAACACAGGGTAAAGAGCACAGGCTTCCCAACTTTAGTTGCAGAGGCGCAAACACGAAACCTCGCCAAAACTCACTCACTCAACAGGCTTACATCTTTTACGAACTGAAACAGCCATGAAAAATCAAACTATTATTGTGTGGAAGTTCACAGTATTTGCATTAGTGACAATGCTGTGTGCCCAGAATTTTACAGTCTAGTCATAACACTATATAACATAAACAGGTACCACCTGCCAACAAGTAACAATGAAAATGCATTTAAATGACACACATATTAATTATTAGGATATTATTTAGCAGTGGGACTTGATTTAGGGATTTTTTTTTTTTTGGCTTGTTTTTTCTGTAGCACAAGAACTACCAGTTTGTTAAGGGTGTACTCTCTTACCTTGGAAGAAATGTGCTGGGTAATACTGTAGGTAGACTTGGTCTCGCAAAGACTGCAGCCACAAAAGGTGCATTCATACAAGGATTTTGTTCCTCTTTTGTTAATCTGTGGCTTGTGTGTGTTTTGGCTTTGTAAAACTCCTGCTGTTACAACAGTGATTTGGGCCACGCTGAGCAGGAATTCAGTTTTGCTTTGAAACATTTCAGCTTTTTTTTGTGCTCACCCCACCCCTGCTCGTGCAATAACTTGATCTCTGGTGCCTGCTAATCTCATCTCTCCCACTCACTATGAAGTTAATTGTTTTACTTCCCACTTTACTACTGAGTGAGTGCAGCATTGAACTGCTTTTTATCTGTTAAATGTTTGTATTAAATGCTATAACTACTGTACGATCTCTTGTTGCACTCATGCATAGAGTATAGTGTATGTACAATGCATTCTATGTGTCACTGTTACATAATAATGTTCAACTATGATCACATTTTACTATGTTGAACAATGAAAAACTATGACAAGCAACATTAAACTTCTCTTTTTATCCCTTTTGTGACTTTTGTGGCGTTACGGTGCCCATGTGCAGTTATAAAATGCATATAAACCTTTATTTAAATGTAGATTAATTCATGTTATCCACAGAATGATTTTGTATAAAAACTAAACTGATATTGTTACAGGGTATCGACAGAACAAAAAATGCACTGAAACTACTGAGACAGTGTGTGAACCATGTCCTGCGGGCCAGCATCAGGAGAACTTTAACTTCAGCCCAAACTGTTTTGGCTGTACCGTATGCAAACCAGGTCAGTGGATGAACAATACGCCCCCAATAACAAATAACTGTGCATGTAAGCAAAGAATATTTTTATGTCTTCAACCAGATAAAGGTTTACAGTATGCGCAGAACTGCTCCTCTACAACAAAGACCAAGTGTACATGCCAACCTGGGAAGTACTGTGTCATCGTATCCGTCGACACATGCACAGACTGTAAAAGGTACAAAAAATGCAAACCTGGTCTTGGAGTCACTGTGCAAGGTAAAAATTTATTTGTGTATTTACTTAGTTACCGTGTTTTTAACTATTAGTATACTGGCCTTCATCCTTCCTACAATAAGTAGACATGTGTGCCACTACACAGCTGAAACTGTCGTTATACTGTTCTAACGTGTCAGTGCATGATTAGCTTAGTGAAGGGTCAAATGCTTTCTTTGTAGTTACAGATTTTTTCTATTCAATCTCTCATTTTTTTCCATTAGAGCTCAATATTCCACCGCTTTTATATATATATATGTTGTTTTCACACCCTTCCTTAATAACTATACAAGAGAAGTCATTTAATTCTGTCTTTCATATCAAGAACTCGTTGATAATTAATGTAATTAAAAGCAATTAAATGTAACATTAGATTTATTTTTGAGGCTAATTAAAAGTGTAACAAGTTCCATACATAACAAGCCATAAAGTGAAATACGTGTCATAAAATTAAGTATCATATGTGATGGTGAAGTGTTTGTGTGTTGTTGCCAGGCACATTCAAGTCAGATGTGAAGTGTTCACAATGTCCCGAAGGCACATTCTCTGACACGACCTCCTCCACCGACCCCTGTCGGCCCCACACAGAGTGAGTGAAGAAGAGCTACAATATTTCTATGCAGCTGTTACAAACTCAAATTGCTGACCTCTTTCTTTGTTCTCTCCAGCTGCAATGGGGCAGCTGTTCTTAGAAAAGGCAATGCAACTTCAGACACTGTGTGTGAACTGTACTCAACAGTACTCAACAGTGCACCTTCACAGTTGCGTACAACTGCAAGCGGAGCCAAGACCACAGCCACACCAAGCTCACGCTCGACAGCTCATCTAAGAAGCACCGTGCAGTCTGTCCAGCCCTCAGTTTCAGACGCACCCTTCACCCATTTAACAAAAAGCCCACCGCCAGCCACAGTGCCTTACAGTAAACTGGGTACTGTACCTGACTAACTTGTTGTTTCTGACTACTCATTATTAGAAAGCTGTCGCGTATGAAAAGTGTTTCAAAAGTTCTCTTGTTCTTGCTCCTTCTGAGACTCTCTCTGCTTACCTCTGTTAGTTGGAGTCATTACTGGTATAACTGGATTCCTTGTCGTCATTATCGCCGTCATCCTTATACTGTTATGTCTTCATAAAAAAAAGTGTGAGCAACGTAAAGGTATGTTTTCATGCACATATTTATCTTCAACTTGAATTATAGAATGATAATGACCATACTTTTTAGCATCTTTACAAAGAACACTTTCCCTACCTTACCCACTACTACTTTTTTCTTAGGCTCTACAAGACTACAAGATACTAAGGTGGATGCAAACGGAAACTGTAAGACTGCTGATGATGTAAGTCTTGGTTTTCTGTCTTTGTGACTGAATACACACTCCACTCAGTAAAGTACGCATCCTCTGTGGTCTGTTGCAATTCACTACAAGATTGTTGCCATAAATTCCCCCTTTTAAAGTTCATTACGTTCAGTTTTTAGAGAGATTCAATCGTGTATCATTTCCATTCACATTTATTATTAATATAATCCAGTCCAGTACAACACCACTGTTAACTGTGACCACAGTGTGACAACAACCAACAATAGCATTAATAAAAACTTTACAGGCACCATAAAAGTAGTCGAGATAGTTGTAAAGTATTGTATGTTACTGCAGGAAGTCGAGTGCAGTGTTGGCGATTTTTTTAAAAATCCACTGAAAGCTAACTTTCTTCCTCTTCTTCCCTGCAGAAATGTATTGCAAAATTTCAGACGACTTCATCCACAGTTGAATCACAAGAATATCAGCATCTGCTAGAGAAAAGCGAACCCAGCAGTAACCACAGCCAGTGCGCAACCAATACCGACACTTTAACTAGAACTGAACTTGAACCAGACCCAGAACAATCCACTTTGGCTTTTGACAATCCATCATCCTATCTGTCCGAGCCCATGACTTTAATGTCCAACATAGAACCCACTGTGTCGCAGCCCAGCATCCAAACACAGACTTCCTCTCAGCCCAGCAGCCCACAGATCATCACCCCTGTGACTTCCAGTCCACAAGTCAACGTTAACATCACTTTGCACATAGGAAACGGGTCTTGTAGGACACCAACTTTCATGCCCACTGACATGGTGCAAGCGAACAATACGCTCCCCTTTGGAGAGGAAGAGGAATCCTTTAGCACCCCACAGCAAGAAGATGGCAAACAGTCACTAATGTCAGTGCAGGAGAGTTCCAGTTACTGCACCGAGCACACAGAGCAAGAGTCATATCCATGAAAGACTGATGCTATGATACAAGACAAGACTGGCTAAATGAATGAACTTGCACTTCAGATAGGATATATATATTTTTTATGACAAAAACTGTTTCTGTTTTTAAGAGATGAACTGTTACTTGTAGTTCGTGTGTATATATGTATATATATGCTCTATGCTGTAAATAAAGATGTAGAGATTTGTAAAGATGTAAAGATTTCCTTCACTGATTATCAAGCAATGGCAAATTAAAAAGAGATGTAAAGAGGTGAATTATGTTCACGCACTAGATGGCAAAATGTCAAAGATCACGGAAATTATTTTGAAGCAAAATGGCACAGCTACACTTTAAATTATATATAAAAAAAAATAAATTCTACATTCATCCATACAGATATATAGGCAAAAATGCTTGGACATACAATAGTGGCTTCCCTAAAGATTTCAGTCACAGTGCTTCCGAAAAGAGGTTGACTTCCTTGCACTTTGCAGAACTGCTTGATGGTATCAGGGCATGAACTCAGCTAGATGAAATAGCTGTGGTTTCCTCCATGTGACAGAGGGCAAAGATTTCTGTTCATTCACACTTCTCTGTGCCACATGTGCTCTGTGGGATTTAGGTCAGTGCTCTGAAAGCGGCATTCTTTGACTTTAATTTCCTCATTGGTAAAATGTTTTTACAACAGGTGGCTGGTATGTTTTTGTCCCACTAAAAGATCCACTTCAGTCACATATGCTCACTGGACACTTTATTAGGTACACTTTGCTAGTACGAGGTTGGATCCCTTTTGCCTTTAGAACTGCCTTAATTCTCTGTGGCATGAATTCAACAAGGTGCTGTAAACACTCCTCAGAGATTTGGTCCATATTTTGATCCACTGCATTGTAGCCTCAATTTCCTGTTCTTAGCTGACAGCAGTAGCACCCACTGTGGTTTTCTGCTACTGTAACCCATCTGCTTCAAAGACTGATGTGTTGTGCATTCAGAGATGCTTTTCTGCATAACAAGTGGTTGCGTTTCCACTGCCTTCCTATCAGTTTGAAGCAGTCTGTCCATTCTCCTCTGACCTCAACAAGGCATTTGCACTCAGAGAATTGCTGCTCACTAGATATTTTCTCATTCTCTGTAAACCCTAGAGATGGTTGTGTGGAAAAATCCCAGTAGATCAGCAGTTTCTAAAATACTCAGAAAAGCCCGTCTAGCACCAACAACCATGGTATGTTCACAGTCACTTAAATTACCTTTCTTCCCTATTCTGATGCTGGGTTTGAACTTCAGCAGGTGGTCTTGACCACTTAAATGCACTGAGTTGCTGCCATGTGGTCAACTAATGAGATATTTGTGTTAACGAGCTGTTGGACAGGTGTACCTAACAAAGTGTCTGGCATGTGTCATCCATCCATTTTCTTCCGCTTTTCCAATTCCGGGTCACTTTGCTGGATTGTATCCCAGCTTCCATAGGGCAGGGTACACCCTGAACAGGTTTCCAATCTGTCACAGGGTTAGCACAGAGAGAGACAACCATTCACGCCTGCAGTCAATTCAGAATCACCAATTAACCTAATCCCAGCGCATGTCTTTGGACTGCGGGAGGAAGCTGGAGTACCCAGAGAGAACCCACGCAGACATGGGGAGAACATGCAAACTCCACACAAAAAGGCCCCAGACTGAATTTGAACTCAGGACCTTCTTGCTGTGATGCCACAATACTAACCACTGCACCACAATTGCATCAATACATACGCACTCACACCAATGCAAAAATAAACTGTGCATGCTTTGTTGGTACTTTGTTGGTCTGCCTGATACCTTATGTTCTCAGTCAGAAGCCCTCCATTTTTTTTTATTCTTTAAAACTTTAAAAACTTTAAAAGGATGGAAGATAGAGCAGTTTTTTTTTCTGATCTTGTGAACTGTGCAAAGAAACAATGCTTGACTTTTTCATTGAGCTAATTTCACTCGCCTCTGAGATCTTCACACTTTTTCTTAAGCACTTTCTCAACAATTTGCAGTTTGGTTTTAAAAGCATTCAATGAAATTTAGCATTTATAGTGGCATGTTCATGTTTACTCAAATGGCAACATTTGAGAAACTTTTTTTTTTCTTACTAGAAACATGTGGTAAATGTTTTTGTGGATCAAATGCAAGTTTATCTAACATGTTAGGTAAAAACCTCATAAAACTCACATTTGCTGAAGGTTTAGCTGCCAAAGTACTTTTTGGAACCACTGCAGGGTAGTCAGTCATGGCAAAACTATATAAAACTCTAAGTATTCATGTTTATTTAAGTGGCCAAAATGAAAAAAAAAAACAAAAAAACAATAGTCTGTTAAAGGTCATTTATTCTATTTTTTCTGCTTTATGAGGAGAAATGTCAAAAGGAAGAAAGTAGAATTAGGCTGTTGACACTCTCTGTTACTCTTATTTTAATGTTAAAGCTAGTTTTAACCGTTTTATACTTTTGGCTAGTGGGGTGGGGGTAGGGGGCAGCAGATTTTCATGTGAAACAGGCCCCCTAGCCACAGTATTAAAATATTCCCAATATTGTGTAGGTCCCCTACCTGCCACCAAAAACCCTTCAGAGCGTGACACAGGAGATCCGGTTCCTCGAGACCTCACGTATCATGCTGAGGCATAATTGTTGAGCTCTGGGGAGTTTGGAGGCCGGGTCAAAAACTTTCTCCTGTTCTCGGAGCCCTTCCTGAGAACTGTTCATTGTTTGCTTGGTTTGCAGCAATGTTTGAACACGCGGTACATGTCAAAGAAACATCCACACGAATGCCAGGAACCAAGGTTTCCCAGGAGGATACATTATAACAAGATAATCATTGTTATTCACTTCGTCTGTCAGTGGTTTTACTGTTGTGGCTGCTCAGTGTAGTGGAATCAGAGTAGAGTAGCACAGAACTAAAATACTTGGAATTAAAAATGTGTGTTTGGTAAATACTTGCTGTTTTGTTATATAGGCTATACACCAAAACACACACATTGGGGTTCTGAACTGGCTTAGGAAGAAAATATAATAAAAAGTAGCTAAATCTGTATAAATGTGTACTTTGATCAGGCTTGCAGGGATAAGTAAGTATCCTGGCATTCCTGATATGACTCAGTGTTCAAAAGCACAGAATTATACAGTTTTCATAACACATCAATGACTAAGCACCCCAATCTTACACATGGGTGCCTTGTCCCATATTTTGATTGGATCCTGTACAATGTAAAACTACATCTGGTGGCTAGGCCTCAGACAGGGATGTTTGAGGTTGTGGGGAATGTGGAGTTAGCCCTTAATAGTCATTACTCCCAGGTCCACTCTGAGCTGGAGCGGTAACACCTGTTTAGACTACCAATCATGGTTTAACAGACAGTCTGAAACCGGCAGAGTGGGCGGAAGAAATTGATCAAGGTTCAACGACCTTGATGGTGTGCGCAGCAATGTGCTGAGGAGCAGTCAGAGCTGGCTGAACACTGAGGGCATCTTGGTCATCCACTGCACCCAGTTCGATCCCCAGTTGTCCTGGCTTTGCCTTGCCACTGGACCATGGTGGAACATGGGGAGAGAGAGTGAGGCCAACATTGCGCAACTCTCCCTCACTTTAATCCAAGTCAAGCGCAAGTCCTGATGTCATCACCTTTATCTCAGAACCCTGCAGCGACAGGCAAGTGGCAAGAGGGCATAAGGGTGGCTCAAAACTGGACTAAAGCAGCAGTTGAGTTGGGCAGCCCCCTGGGTGTCTGGGCAGCCCTTTTAAGGATTCACACTGCTTACCTCCATGGCCAGATGAAGGATCTAGAAAAGATGATCTAAACATAGCCTGCTTTACCTTTTCACCGGCAGGTAGGTATCCCGCCAGTGCAGTTGAAAGTTTACTAAACAAAGAGCATCATTGTTGTACGCTTGTGAAACATGGACGGTTTATGAGCGCTACACAAGAAAACTAAACCGGTTCAACATGAACTGCCTGCGCAAGCTGCTGTCTATCTCCTGGCATGATAAGATCACCCATACTGAAGTGTTCTTAAGGTCCAAACTCAGCAGCATCGACACGATGCAGAAAAAGGCACAAAGAACTGATACAAAGATGGCTCAAAGAAACAGGCTCAATCCAAAAACAGTTGAAAAAATAATGTACTCCAATAAAAATCTTTGACTGTTCCCATCCCACAAAATCACCCCCTGCCATAGTTACACAAGCACACCCAATTTATGCTATGTTTTCCCAGCACACTCTCCTTAATAATGCAACACACACATTCATCCATCTTTATTTGTAAATAGAACATCATATCATGATATTAGGTCATGTGTGTGCCTCAAATAATGTAAAGATGCTTCAGAAAAAAATAATTTTGTGCAAAAGTTAGATCATTGAAGTGTGCGTGCACGCACGTGCGTGTCTGCGTGTGTAATTACAAGCACTGCACTTCTCCAGGAGAGGGCGCTGTAATTGGAGTTTCGAGTAATTAACCCATTTTCAAAACAATTGGCTCAAGTGGTTCTGTGCTTCACAAAAGCTTCATTGGCCCATCACTACAGCATGGCGATCCATCCTTCTCAAAGGCCGCGCTGGCCTGTGTAGGAAGAAGAACCCAGGAAGCCCAGTGCAAATGTAAAGACCGGAAGAGGAGTCGTGAAAATGCACCATGTGTGATTGAATATTTAGTGCTAGCATTGTATTCAAAAATCACTGATAGCCTTATTCATTGAATTACTATTTTAAACTTCACACAAGTGAACATGTCTCAAAGAAACATGGTCAGAAAAGAATGTGACAAGCTGTTGATGCAGCCCTACTGAAACCCAAAAGGGATTACGTGAGAGAGAGCAGCAGCTGAAATAAAAATTTTTTGCTGTTTTAAAAGTTATCACGATAGAAAAGGGAATACACAAGTCTACAAAGGTAATCGCAAAAGACATTTATGCTTAGAAGAAGTTGGGATTCAAAAAATATAACAGATTTATCCTTAGCCTTTGAGAAGCACAATTTGTGTGTTTACAGGCCTCTCAGCATTAGTAACTTGTCCCAGGTTGAATCTGGTTACCCTAATCAGTGTCTCAGCAGAACCACTCTTCTGTACAGTATTAATAAATTTAGCTGCTGCATTCTTTTTAAATATTCTAAACAGTACAATTATACAGTGCACACTAGTTCTTCTATAACTCTTAAGGAACCCTCTTTGATAAACTAAATGCTTATCGTTAATCATATTACCTGAACCTCAAGATTAGGGTCATTGTTTTTGCGGACGCTCCTGACACCTGCTGGTCGAAGGTGAGCACTACAACACCTCTATCGTTTGGCTAATAAAAACGTTTTTAATTAGCAGTGACAGTCATTTTTCATGGCAGTTCTTGACCTTATTTTTTTAAAAGTAAAGCAATTTACCGTATGAAAAAGTCACTAGTGGTTAATTTCCGTGTATTTGTTTATTGTAATTAGTTAAGCAGCGGCAGCTTGTGAGCGAGGAGAGAGGCAGTGCGAGCCGCTCCATTTGGAGAGGGGGGTAAAACTTTACACAGTTTTTTTTTTCGTCTTGTACTCAACTGGCAAATCGTGTAAATTACTACTTTAAATATATATCAGCCTTATTACTTTCTAAGTTGTACCCATAGATGCAAAGTATTTATTTTGTGAACATTATGTGTGATTGAACCTCTCCTCCCCTATTTTCGGTACATTTGGTTGCATCCGTTGCCGCTGTGTGTTGCTCCCTTCCTGAAAGACACTTGCGTTGGAGCCACTGATGTCGCTGAGAGAAGGCTGGTGAGTTCGGGCTCTTTTTGTTGTTTTAATTCATTACTTCTGTTAATAATATACCTTTTTTTAAAAAGTATTTTCTTCTCGTATGGAACCCCAGATACACTTTTTAAATTAAGTACCTCATTAAGTCAGTGTTATGCCTCTATTGTGTCCCTACCTCCTCCCGCTGTGGTTGGCGGTGTCGTGGTCCTGGTCGCTTATGTTTACAATTCCTGCCAGCGAGCAAGGTAGATAAAACATGTTATATAATGTGTATATAGCCTAAGCTACAGCTCGTGTTGGTCTGATAGTTTGCGATAGATGATATGGATTTTTTTTAAAAAAAAGATCAACACGGGATCTTGAAGCCCTTTTCAGGAAGGTATTTAAAAGGCAGCTTCTTAACACCGGGGAGGGAGGTGGACGGCAGCGGAGATAATACTGACTGCTGCAGGTGTTTGCCTGTTGGTTTGGTTGACTGCTGTTGCCATTAGAAATGAGCAGATATTTCTCAGAGAGCGAGAAAATGGATGCAACAAAGTGGAGAAGTAGTTTGGTAAAAGCGTTAAGGCACGTCAGGTGTTTCCCTAGGTGAGGAGGAAGCTCACAAAGTGAAACCAAATAGCAGAGGGTCTTTTATGAGTGCAAACGAAGGTAAATTTTACTGCTGAATTATGTTCACTGCCTTCATTAGCTCATGAGATTTTGAAGTCATTTCAAATAAAGTTAAGATAATTGTATTTACTATCTATGAATGTGCAGTTGATTGCAAATTAAGTGATATGTTAAATAGTCCTGAGCAAAAAGTTACTCAGTGTGCTACCATAAAAGACTAAAAAACAAGCAAATATTCAGATTGGAAGCTGTGATTTGTGTCATTGTTGCTAATAATTACAGGTTTAATCTAGAAAATAAATAAATATTTAGCCAGTGTTATCAGTTTCTAGAGCTATTATAACACTACAGGCTCTTGTGTTCTAGATTAAATATTAAATCGGTTGTTGATGTCAGTTTTGTTAATGCGTAACTAAAAGAACGTGTTCCCATAACTCATTTAGTTTTCTGCTTTCTGATTAAAGGTTTGAGGCGCCTTATTGTTTGTTTGTTTGTTTTTTTTTCCCAACAGAGACAATAATCTCAAGATTCCTGACGGCAACTCCCACATGGCAGTCAATTGCTTTCTTACAGATTGAACCAAGCGTGCTCTGCTCCACAACATTGCCCTCTTAGATGCCTTTCAGTGTCAGTTTTTGCAAATGGCTTGCTCTCTGAAGGACGAGCTCCTGTGTTCCATCTGCCTCAGCATCTACCAGGACCCCGTCAGCTTTGGCTGCGAGCACTACTTCTGCAGAAAGTGCATCACCGAGCACTGGAGCAGACAGGAGCCTCACGGAACACGGGACTGTCCCGAGTGCCGCAGGACCTTCGCCGATCCGCTTCTTTCACCGAGTCTCAAGTTGTCCAACATTGTGGAGCGCTACTCAGCCTTCCCGCTGGACGCCATCCTGAACGCTCAGAGGAGCTCTTACCCCTGCAAGGACCACGAGAAGGTCAAGCTCTTCTGCCTCACTGACAAAAGTCTGGTGTGCTTCTTCTGCGACGAGCCAGCGCTACACGAGCAGCACCAAGTGACCACTATCGACGAGGCTTATGAGGAAATACAGGTCAGTTATAGCACGCACACTCTGACAGCTCATTAGCAAGAGTGAGACTGACATTTTCTTAAAACCCATCAGCACTCTGCACCACGTTCAGACTCCCTCACCCCGTGGGAGCTGCCCAGACAGTTCAGCATTAAGTGCACTCCTGCCCAGAGAAGCAGTTTGGGGATTTTGTGCTTTTTGCTTATGAGTATTTCAGGTACAGCAGGTGCTGATGAATGGGGCGCATCTAATTTGCTTTTCCCTGATGCCCACAAGTCCACTGACCTGAGATCATAATGAGATTCCAGTTTGTAGCTCTCGTTATGATCAGAGGTTAATGATTTCATTTCTTGGTTCAAACCAAACTTAGTAAAATGATGGTTGGGAATGCAGCCCCACTTTTCCTAACTTCCTCTTTTTGACATATAAGTATGAGTTGTTGTTTATGGAACAGCATTTTATTTACGTTTAAGTGAATTTGGTTGTGCGCTTTGTTGGTGTCTTTATCTGCCTCTTCATTGTTATGCCACTGGTTTGGCGGTTTCTCATTTTTAAAAAATGAACCTGCAAATAAAGGTTGTATTGCCTGGCTGATATATGAGATCAGTTGGGCATCATTCCTTCTTAGGCAGTGCTTTTCTAGGCAGGAGTACATGGCAATTTTTTTTTTCCACATTACTAATTAAAATCCTGGAAATATTCCAGGAAAAAAGCATTTAGATTAGTTAGACATGCAACATCCGCGTTTCAAATCTGGCAGGGGACCCTTGTTGCACATCAACGTCATCTCTTTTTTTTCTCCTGTCATCTCTTTGCTTTCAGCTTAGCCCCAAAGAATTTAAAATTTAAAGGGGAAATTTCATTTTAGAGGTCTTGACATCAGCAACTAACAGCTGCTTGAAATCAGGGGAGTAAAATAAACCTCAATGCCTCAATGATTCATTACATTTTAGATCCAGTATACTAAGAAGTAACTGACTGTAACTATGAAGAAATGAACTTCTCTATAAAGCGTGTGTTAATGTGTCATTTGTGTTTACCCTGAGTCATGTTTTCCACATTAACAAGAATAGTTTAGTGTTTGCTTTCCCTTCACCATTGGGGTATTTCCATTCCCACTGAGCCAAAATCCAATAACTGTGAAACAAAGCTCCTAATCCTTTTCCTTCTTTGCTCCAGTATGCATAGCAACACATTCCAGTCTAATGTTATGGAGTTCCTCTCAATTCTCATGCCTGCTGGTACCAGTGTAGATGTTCATGCCTGCATTATGTAACATAAAAACACTTTCTGTTTTCTTGATAATCAGCACAGTGAGGTTTCTTATAAGAAAGTGATAGTTACTCAGTGGTGTTTTTGAGGCTTCACCCTCTTTCACTGCTCAAACCACAGCCTCGGGTCAGGTTAGGTCTTTAGATGTCACACTAATGAAGTCTGTGTTTTTGGTTTCACAGTCTGACTTTAACGTTGTGCCTTACCGTCCTTCCTTGTTGAATTGGAATTTAAATTGGAAGCAGAAAAACTTTATTAATCCCTGCAGGGAAAGTCTATCAGTGAGATGGTCTCAGCCTTTGACTATTCATGATGCTGACCTCAAACACTCTCCTGAAAGTATCTTTGACATTGACAGGCTCATTGTGCTGTGGTACTCTTAATCAGTGAGCAGGGTTATATGCAGACTTTAAGTGAATTCAAAGATTTTCTCAGATGGAGACAAAATTGCTAAATAACACACAGTATGCCTTTTTTTATTTTTCAGTATTTCCTCATAATACTGTTTGGCAATCTGCTCGCCCACAACTCTACCCACAGATTTAGTTGTGGTTCTGTTACTAACTGTGCATATGGTTACCTGAACACCAAGAGTATCGGTTCAGCTGGAGAATAAAGTAACCTGGGCTTGCCAGTACCTAACGCCACTGGAAAACAATGGCAATGCAGTGAATAGGTAAAATTGGGCAAACTTCAGTTAGTGTTATCATAATACCATAATATATATTTTAAAATGCATTAAAAGATCGTTCAGTTCTCTTTCCAGCTGTATCAAAAGCATGCAAGTTGGTGTATTCTTTGATTTTTAAATAAAGACTTCAAAAATTAGTGTTCCTTCACTTTCTCTTGATTACGCCGTGCCTAATTGGGCCACAGGACAGATGTCCTTTGCCCTCTGTCACCCATGACCTTAGGCAATGGTTACAAATTTCATATTCATCTTCAAATCACCAGCTCTTGATATGTACCTCATTTGCATAGGGCAAAATTTTAGGAAGAATTCACAAATTTCAGTCAAAGTTACAACAGATTTCTGTTGTCAAAATACAGTACCCATGATTAAAAAAATAATAATAAATTCTCAGGTTTTTTTGTAATTGAGAAAATGTTTCAGCTGTGCACAAATTTTGTGTGTAGTGGTTTCAAAAATGCCATTTTGTCCGAGACATCACTGGGGCAATTGGTGAAGATGGCTATTTTTTTTTTCAGGGCCATAACTCTTGATTTCAATAAAGCTATTTTCTGCATTAAATTTCAATTTGAATTTTAGGCTGCAGTAAGTAAATAAAGGCCTAACTCTGCATCTGCAGTGTGTTTTTGAAAGTTGGAAGTGGTGATTCACACCTCTGCAGCTTTGAAGCTTATTTCAGTATTTCAATCTACCTACCAAGTAAGGCCTCAGTAGCACAGTCCTAGAGCTCATTCAGTGACCCCTTATCAACCACTGGGAAATATGTTTATTCCCCGACCGATTGGTTCCTGGAGGTTGTTGGCTGTTGCTGGATGAAATCTGTCACAAAGACTGTGCTGCTGAAAGTTGCACCATTTGAAATGTCTTGGTTGCAATGGTAAAGCTGTTTCTAGGCATGCATAACTGAGGCCTTAATAAGTTACACTTCCAAGATGCGTTGTGTCAAAGACCTTATAGAAGTAAGTCATGCCACTTGGCAGCCTTCTTGGTAATACCCCTAAGCAGTTATTTTGGGTTTAAAAAATCCAGGCTGTAATGTACCCTGCAATGATCACAGGACATGAAAAATTCCTGTACACAATCACAAGTCAAATCTGATTTTTTAAAAAAAAAAAAAAAAAAAAAAAATGCATTTGGAAATGTTGTCACAGAATTGTTTTCAAAAACATTTTACCACACTGGTTATATTTGTAATATCCATGTTCAAAGCCTTACAACATTAAGGTTTCATTTATAGATTAGGGTTCTAGCCAGCGGTTGATCGGCCGGCGCTGCACCATGCTGAGGTCATCTTGCGCCAGGCTGAGAATTTCACAAGTTAGCTATCGGAACTCTTCGCTATCATTGCAATTAGCAAGCAGGCGTGCACCCCACACACTCTGCCGTGTCACCAATCTCTGCACTCTACATTTCACTGCAGTTTGCAATTTATCACCGGGCACGCTCAGTTTGGTTCACAATGTGCACGTGCGATATTGCCGCGATCCTGTTCACGCTTGATTTTGCGGGGCTACAGAAAGCAAAATGGCAATCAGCATGAATACAAAGGGGAATTAAACATAAATTCTGAGAAAACAGTTGCTAGCAAAATGATGTTACTTAGCATTGTCGTAGTTAGTGGCTTGCATTAAAAACATGACAATTCATGCTGACAAGTGATGATAGATATTCGATTGTAGGAAGTGCTGTTAGCTGATCGGATCAATAAAACACCTGGATTGTAATGTTTTTTTTTGTACGCAAACCCATTAGTGGAAGGAAACTTCGCTCTGGGAAACGTTGAATGCGTGATGTAAGTGTAACTCTTCGATCTAGTAAGGCCTGAATTAGAGTTCTGCATCGGTCCTATGTACGTAACCAGAAATCCCCTCTGAACCCTACGCTGTAACATACAACGTAACCTGATGTCCACCTCTGGAGAACTATAACAAGCAAGGATTCTGATTGCAGCATAAGGCTTCAGAGGAGATTTTTGGTTCCATACGTAGGCCCCGCAAAGACCCGAGGCAGAAGTCTAATTCAGGCCCAACTGTTCACCATCGCTCAATTAGCAAGTGGGCGCGGCATTTAGCGTTTAACATTAGCAAGATAATTAGCATTAACAAACTAATTAGCATTTAATGAAGCTTTAATGAACCTCAAGTGTTGCTATGGGTCAGTGGAATAACCTGATTGGTCTTATGTTTCCTAAGTTAACTTGCTATAAAGCAGATGATTGGCTTTGTGGGAGGAGAGTTGGAGCAACCACTTCTACTCAAGATTTTAAGTTTCTGCTTTAAAATGTCTCCCATTGTGTATCCAGTGAGCATCATCCTCATTGCTTAGCATGTGTACAGTACCAGTAAAGTTGGGACATTTGCGTGTTTAATGCTGCAATCTGTACAATTCTCCTGAAAGGCATATGTCCTGAATTTAGTTGATCTACAGCAGAAAATGGTCAAATTACATGCTCAACTAATTTTTCAGTATTGTCCATTTACAATAATTTGGCACTGCACTTGACCAGCAGTTCAGTTGGATGTGTTATGCTTGTAGCAGCAGAGATGAGGAAGTCTGGTAAGGTAAGTTCACTTCTTTCTATCTTCAAATCCCCAGGTTTTTTCATTTTGAAACACTTCAACCGTAACAGACTCTCACTCAAGTGTCATCACTTGACTCTGTGCAACTACTTCTGGAACTTTTTCCAACTTTTTCATATATTCCCCAAGAGCTTTAAACAGACTTTGGGTTTTAAAATCTGTGGAGAGCACTTTAACTGGAAAAAAAATTGCTTAATTGGATTAAAACCAATTTGTATGATCTAGGTGTTTGTGAGGATTACAAGTAAACATAATTAGGCAGCTTGTGAATAGTAAATGGCTACATTTTTTTTCCATTGCTTGTTCTGCATTAAATATAATTAACAGTGCTGTATGTATTTATGCTGTCCTCATCAGTTTGCAATCAGGCTGTGTGCTGGAAGCTTGAGAAAGGTCAAAACTGTGTAATCTTGGAGCAGAAGTAATTAGGCCCAACACAAGATGTTTCTCTTTTCTTGGACACTGGCTTGTCCCTCTGCTTGGAGTTCTTTTCATGGCTGCGATCTGGCATTTTGTATTCTGGCAGGAGCCTTGGAGGCTTCCCAGAGCCACAATACTGAAAGAGAGTGTGAGCACACAGCGGCCCCATCAGACACAAGCATGTCCCATGATGATCTTGGCATACTCATATTTGTAGATCCACAAGTGCCGTGGTTTGTTACATAGTGCCTCACTTAGACAAAAAACTTGCATGTTTTCCATGTTATTTTTTTGGTCTTTGCAGTGAGCAGATAGGAGCCATGTGTCAAATAGAAACAAATGTGAGAGCTGTGCCTGCAGGCTTAAACTTCTCTTTTAGTATGAGGCTCGGCAGTGTTTCACTAAATGCCAAAACAACACGGCGAAGATGTGTTAAAATGCAGCAGAGATCACATCCAGTGTTTTGACAGTCATGACAAAAAGGGCACATACCCCGCCAGCATGGTGGTGTCTTTATAGTTTGTTAGTTTTTGTAGGCTGGGAAACCTTTAATTTTTAAAAAATAAATTAATGGGGGCGGGGGGTATCGTCTTTTATTAGATAGCATAGCAAAGGGCCTCAGGTCGGACTCAAACCCCGGCCACTGCATTTCAGCCTCAGCAGCATATGGTTGCCTGCTCACCCTGTGAGCTAAACTGGCACTCGGGTGGGAAATTTTTTTAGATAAAGGAAAAGGATTTGGTAGATCTAGAGCCAAAGCTTTGCCTCATTATGTTGAAATGTTGGAAAGGCTGGCAAAGGCTTTGCCTTTTTTGGAGCATTTAATTTATCATTTTTGAATTTTTACAGAAAGGCGAACTTGCCTAGTTTGTTTATAATTGTCAAATATTCTTCAAGGAGTCGTGATTTATTTATTTTTTTTCTTTTTCTTTTCTTGGGGAAAACAGTCAAACTTACTGTCAGTGTTAAGCATTACTGTCCAGTTTTGAATTTAGGTTACGCCGTCCTCCTCCTCACAGTGCAAGAGGATCAAAATGACACCTGCTTTTCCTCAACCATTTTTTTTGTTATCACAACTTTACAGAAAGCAAAATGCTGATGATTTGCATGTTTTGCAATCCAGTGGTCTAAGGAGGGGAAAAAAAAAAAATCAAGTTTCAACATTTGAAGGAAGCAGACTCAGACTCAGGCCAAGTCCTGGAATAGACCTTCATGATGAAAAATGGAGGCTGTACAAACATGGTCTGCTTCTGACCCAAACTTTTGTGTGTCTGCCAGATTTTTCCTTCTAACATTTCTTTTGCAAAAAGATCTGCCTTTTAAGGAGATTTGCAGAATAAATAATGCCTAAATTTCTGAGCACTTGACCCTTTTAACTAAGCTCTTAACGCATTTCTATATGAAATACCTTTTTGATTTCATATTCTCAAATTAGTTTTCCACGCAATACCCTTCTGTTACGTCATGCCGCTACTGCTTTAACTCTGTGTTGATGGTCTTTCTGGTTGGCCAGTGTCTACTCACAAGAGCAGCCTTTCGTTAGTCTGTAGCACGATGTAATCTCCTTAGCCTGGCATGTCACTCCACTGACCTCAGGCCCTGGGTCTTGATGCCGTGTTGAGAGCTTTACCTCCTGCTGATTTGCATCCTTTTCCCAGTAAACGCTGCTGTGTCCAAATCTGTAATGCATAAACATGTCTGACACCTGACTTTTGTGTGGTGGTGCACAACATCTGGCAAACATTTACCCAGCACATAACTGCTTGTTTGCTATATATGTTGTTTTTTTGTTTTTTTTCTTCTTCAACATAAAGGACATTAAGGTAGGATCTGAGAGGATTTGTCTGCAGCTCTGCCATTTGCTTCAGGGAGCAGAGATTTGACAGGGAACTAATGCTTTCTGATTAGGTGGGATTTTACTCCAGCAGTCATATTGGGTGATTTGGGACACCATTTAAACCTAATGTCGAAGAGCAAGAAGCACTCTTCATACAGCATTCTCTCAAACCTCTTGTAATTTTAAACATTAAACAGAGCCACAAATGGTGTTATAAATCTCCACATTTAAGTACACCCCAGAAAACAATCATATATAATATAAAAATATATACTTTTTTTTTTTCCATTTTGACCTGTCAGTTTTATGTTTAATTCATCAAATGACGGTCTAAGAGGCCAGCGATCATTACCTGCAGAGCCCCATTCTTTCACCATGTTGAGCAAAAGCTTTACTTTGTGGGAAATAATGTCCTTAATTTAGTCAAAATCATCAGTCGTGCTACAGCTGGAGCACTGGAGCCATTTTAAATACAGGTTTGCTGGATTACTGCACCTTGATTGGTGCTGGATGAAGCTGTACACTTATTACCACATTGCTGTGGCCCTAATGTTGGAAGTCAACTCCTGCGGAGGACAAAATGGAAGACACGGCAGCCACTTGGCCTTAATTGTGATTTTTGAAGACTGTCGGTGGGTCGTGTGCAACCGCAGCATTGCGCGAAGAGCTTGAAAAACTCTTCCTGCTTTCTACTTGCTCTAGGGATGTGTTTCCGCTCTACTTGATAGTGGTGTTAAACCACATAAAGAGGGAAATGGACTGCAGCCCCTGGTTATCCATGCAATTTTGGGGACTTTACTTTTTTCCATATACTGTAGAGTATATATGTGAGGAGTATAGCAGCAGGCAGCTGTGTAGTAATGCTGGTCTCAGTTTGACTGAAGCCCACGCTGCAGAAGAATTAAATGATTACTGTGGTGTTGAGTCACCCACACAGACTTGTCACTCAAAGTGTCCAGATGTACCTGTGTGCTGCTATCTATTAACACCATTCTTATAGCAAGGCATTATTTTCTTATCAGACCACAAACATGGGGGTTAATCACAGAAACCCATTAGCATTTTCCCGTCTGCCTCGCTGTAATGCAGGGTAGTGTTTTAAAATACAGAATGAGCACGCCAGCCTTTGAAGTGTTCCTCTGGTGGTTTAAAAACAGGGCTGTCTTTCACTCTCTGACTGTCAGCGCCTGGCCGAGAGCTCTCTCTCTGAGCCTGCCATCACCACGCATGGCCGTGCTGCTGCAGTAATGAGTCAGGCAATTTCAAGGGCACCCACGGCTGCCATCTCCCCTGTGGCTTGCCTCAGTCTGCTCTCTTTTCCTCCAGCAGCTCCATCTTTACTTCTGTCTTTTTTTTTTTTCTTTCTTTACTTCATTGTCTTTCTGAGTAATCTTCTGATTTTTAAAATATGTGCTTTATTAAGTGCCCCATAACTGTTTTGTTTTTTTTGTTTTTTTTTGAGGAAGCTAGTTCTCAGCTCTCCACCCTTCTGTTTTTCAACCACCAACCCCAGACAAATGAGTGTCCAGCTTGGCGGTCAGTCATGGTGGCGTGGCAGAGGGGCTTCGTTCATGCAGAAATGGAGCCACAGGGAAAGGCAGAACAGTCATGTTCCATTAGAGAACAGAGAGCTAGTAGCTCGTGCTGCACTCATTACTGATAGCACTGATGATGCTTGAGGCTGAACAGAGCCAGGCAGCATGTTTACTTCAGCCCAAGCTGTTGGTAGATTAGCAGATAAACATCTGCATTGATTGGAAAAAGTGAGCTGGTGCGGCCTCCATCACGCAGAACATTTTGTATTGTTTAGATGATTACTCTGGCCTGCGCCAAGTGAGTCAGATGTCTCTACATCTGTTCTTTAAAAATTTTCATGCGCGTCTTCTGCAAAGAGAAGTTGATTTTGCAATTTGCCATATGTTTACTAGCAATTTCACATTTCAGTAGAGGGCAGGACATATACAGGTGAAAGCTCTTTAACAGCTATACATTGTGGATGCAAAGCCATGTTTTTTTTGAAAAGTGTCTTTAGGCTAAGATGGTTGAAAATGCATCAAGCTTAACAGCTGTTTCCTAAATGACTGTCGTTTCAGTCACTCTTTCAAATGATTTTGTATTAACAAGTACACCCTGCCTCCTCATAGACAGCGGAGGACGTCTTTGGAAGCTCCTGTACCTGAAAGAGAGCCATCAGATGATACACTTTGACCAGTGTTTTCTGTTTAGTGTATACTTTAATATGACAACCAGTGCTCTCTGTTAAAGGCGAGATATGTGATGTTTCTTTACAAAACACAGCAAATAAGAAAACTAAACTGACATGCAAAGGCTCGTTTACGCCAGTTTATCTCATCAGCCTTCATTATCTTTTAACTGAGGTGCTATCATCTTGGTGTTATGTATTACATTTATGTAATTTTCTGATATACAGTCATGACTATGCAGTCCTGTGGGGGGAAAAAACCAAAACAACAAAAACACGTGCACCCTTACTGCTTCCGTAGAAATTTAAAGGGTAAGGAGCAAGTGTGAGCTCCTCTGTGAAAGTGGAAGCTTTGGCAGTGTGCTGGTTTGGAGCATTCAGGGGTGTGTTAACCTAAGGTGGAAAGACATCAGCAGCAATCTTGGATAAGCAATTGTTGATGCCATTCAAGAGTGTTTCCAATCTTCACAGGAATGGATGTCCCAAGAAATTTGCCTTGTGAGCTGTGTAAATGAATGCCCTCATACCTCAATAAACTGAAGTGACGTTGTAAAGAAAAGTGGGTTAAAATTCCTGATGTGAGACTGATAGTCATGCAGAAAATGAAACCTAAGTTGTTGCTGCTAAAGGTGCTTCTACAAGCTGTTAATCACGGGGTGTACTTCATTTTTCACTGGACTGCAGAGCCCTCTGAAACAGTTTTTGAAAAACACTCGCCTGTTTTAATAAAGATTTTAATTTTAGTTTTAGAGAAGTATTGATTCATTTCATGTTGCATTATACCGAAAGGTGGTACTAATGCTGTATAAAAAAACAAAACAAAACAAACAGTATTGTATAGCCTGTAGTATAACCATAAAGTTACAGTAATAGTATAGTAAAAACATTATTACTCTCGTAAAGGTAGGCTTTGTTGCAGAATTGTAAACTGCCATCTGACTGCATGTGTTTGCTTGGCAACATTGTAAATGATACAAGCTCAAAAATCACTTCTTCTGAGATGTGTTCTGTAGAAGTGCATTTCATCAGAGACTCCCACATGTTAACTGCCTTCAGATGATTCATTGCAGCTAAATGCATGACATCAGTAGTTGCATGTGTACCTGTCAGCTGGTTAAACCTGCAGATCACAGGAGTGCCTGTGTGTGCTAGAACTGGCCTGACAGGCCAGAGAGTGAGATGGAGGATGACCGAAGATGGGAGATTTGTGTCATCTTAGTGAATGAAAAGAGAAGTGCTGTCCTTTAAACTTTTGCAGCTTTAAGTGAGGCTTTTTGCTGAGCCCCGGCCTCCTTAACGGGAGGCAGATCAGCCGGGAGAGCGGCCTGCACACGAGTGGCACTGCAATGAAGATTACATTAAAAATAAAAGCCCCAACAGTGGAAGGTGTTGTATAAACTCCCTTAGAGATGGAATAGGCTTTCAAAAAGTGTTGAATATGAAATGAGAGTATGAAGAAGATGGTTTTGGGCAGAGACAATTGCAGATCTTGGTAAATGTAAAAAATCCATGAGTGGTGAGCGATCTGAGGAGTTATACTGTGGCTTTTCTGCTTTTAGTTTTGTCCATCAGTTTGGCATTTGGGTGGATGTGAACTGCTGTTCCCTGTCACTGCAGCCATGAGACTCTGAGCCCTGAGTTGATTAGCTTGGGAATTAAGACAGATTACAGGCCATTGTTCTCTGGGGTCTGGGTAGGGCTGGACGGGGGCAGTAATCTCTTGTAATTCCCCATGTCCGTGATTTGCTGCAGATGATTTAATTTGACTTGCTGCTGATAGGAGTCCTCATTTTCAGCTCTGACTCTTCCCCTGAGCTTACCAGTTGCTGGGAAGAAGAGAAAAGGAACTTGTAGATGTTCACCTGTTAAATGCCTTTTTTGTTTTTGTCTGAGAGAGTCAAGCTCCGTTTCTGTTTACCTACAAACCTATGCTTCTCACTACAGTCTAGTTAGATAGGAGCAGGACAGGTAGATGGGTAGCCAGGGGCTGGGAAAGCTCTCACGTGACCAGTCTAGTGTTAACTGTGGGATTAGTTAATGTTGTCAAGTTAAGCAACTGCTCTTTACTAAACATTGATGTAAGATTTGGTTGTGAGAAAAATATTAAAGGACAAATGTTTTGCTTTAATTATTATCATTATGAAATGTAGTGGCAACAGAATGACACAATCAGCATTTAGATTGGTTCCTGATTAGCTTCACATTTACTGCAAATATGATTTCCAACATGTATTGAGACTTTATTGTGCAACTTAAAAAAAAAAAAAAGGACTGCACCTTTTTGCTTTACCTTTATGCAGGACAAATAGATAAAAAATGTTCTTACCTGACTAGTGAAGTTAAAGCCATAAGTGAGAAATTACTGCCTCCTCGTTATGTGGCGCTCGTTATATATCCGTATCAATCAGTGTTACAGTCAGACTACCGATTTGGAAAGAATACCCTTTATCCAGGTAAGTTCGACCCAGCATGCCTTAATTGACAGTCTGGGTGTCATTAAGTTTTCTGCAGAGTAGAAACCGTTCACAAAATATATTAGCTCCATACAGTGTTGACTGGACAGTTCAGCCAACTGCCAGGAATAGCACAAAGAATTAATGTGCAACTTCACCTCACGAGTTAAACAGAAATTGGCCGCATTAATAATTGAGATCTCAATTAGAAATTTAAACACCCTCGGTCCTAATGTGATATACGACCAGTTCAGGTTTCTGTGGCCAGAAATTCTTAGATCCTGTTCATTTACCATGATGCATTGCAAGGTTCAGGCTAATTAGTGGTGAGAAGCCAGTTCTATTGTACTTAGTCAGTGCGGTTCTTCTACTCGCTCTTAGTCTGCACATTAACAGGCACTTCCTGTTCTAACAGCTGTTTACAGTTTAACCATTTGGCGCATGCTTTTATCCACTGTGTCTTATAATAACTGCAGCTGTAAAAACAAGTGAGCATTCCTCAAACATTAAAACTGTATGTCGTGGGTTCGTTTAAAGGGCTGTGAAAAGTGTTACTCAGCTTTTCTGATTAAAGCTGTAAGACCATCCTTCTAATCTGTAGTATCATCTATTGGAAAGCTTCCACTTTGAAATCCACAATTTATTTATTTTTAAATCAAAAGCTCCTCAAATGTGCTGTTTCATTAAAAACGCATTAGAGGTAGTGGTGTTGGTAAATGTTGCTTGATTTATTTGAATCTCAGTCTGTGTCCACAGTAAGCCATGTGGAGAAGTATCAGCCACTTTTCTATAATAAGATGGAGTCAGTCTTCCATCAGTTTGCAATTGAACAGGGTCAAATTGGTAGTTACATACAGTCTGTTTCTGATAAATATGGGGATCGACTGGGATAAACTGGGAAAAATCACGAATCTATTGCAAACCTATCCCAGCTGTCATAGGGCGAGAGGCAGGGTACACCCTGTACACAGAGACAGACAACCATTCACACTCACATTCACACCTCATAGATGTGAAACAGAAATTCCTTCACAAATGGTGGCTTAGTTGCTGCACGACGGTGATTTGACTGCGAAAAGACAGGTGCCAGTAACCTTGCTTTTGTCTTACAATATAAGCAGAATACAACCAGTTGGCAGTCATTTGAGTTGGGTCCCCTGTTGAAAGGGATTACAGAAGGTTACATGCACTGGTGCAGATTGACTCAGATTGATTGCAATGTGTTATCATTCTGTCTGCATTTATAGGTCAGATGGTGATTATTTGCATGTCTTCATCAGTCTGGTTGAGGGTCATTGCAGTTAACCGAGTAAGACCGCAATTGTTTGGAGACAGATTGCCTCCCATCAGGCAACCTGTGCAATCATGTTGTAATCAAAAATAGTCGCTCAGAGATTGAGGGTATTCACAACTAGTTGTTTGCCACAATTACTTGCTGTTGGTTGCTGAATGAGAATACATTCAGTGCAGTCACTGGGCAACCACTATATATTTTTTCCCCTCTAGTCACAAGGAGGTTGCTGTCCTATTTTTGCTCTAGTGTGATGAGCCATAAGTGTACTGATTTTTAAATTTTGTTCTTTGTTATAAACTGTTTGTTTGAACAAAACACTGTACTTTATATGGCCTCCTTTATATGGCCTGAAAGTAAGAGTGTTCTCTCTCATCCTGTTTATATTGCTGTTAACATTTTGTTTGAAGACCTGTGTGGGTTGAAGCTGGTCATTACTGTACAGCATGGCCTGCATTAACTGTAAACAGCTTTTTTTTTTTTCTTTTTCCACTCTGCATGAGTATGTGTCTCCTGAAATTTGTTTTTAAAATGATGATTCAGGCTTACGTTATTTGAAATTATCAGGAGAGTTACAGACTTGATGCTGTACTTATAATTCATACAACCGTACTGCCGGTGTCTGCGGAAACGATGTTACTTCACTGTGTGCCTTGACAAAAGAGGTGTACATCCCAAATATTTATTTGATGTCAGGGAACTGACTGAAAGAGAAGCAGGCGCACACTTTATTTGGTCAGATAGAGCTGTTTATAAGCTGAGGCCTGCATAGTGCATACGCACCAGCTACAGCACAATAGCTTCCAGCTGCAGCCATGCCGCAAAGATGAAGTAGAGGCAAACAAATCTGTTTGTTATCCCTGCCGTGTGGCACTGGCTGGCATACAACCACATTTTTTTTTCTTTTTCACAAGGTGATTTGTGCAGCTGATACATACTACATGGTTTTATATTAACAACATGCTGACTGTGAGAGGTCTGACTAATCCTAAGACGCTTTTTCTAAAAGATGACACGAGCTTGTATGCGGTTGTGGTGGAAATCTCCTGGCAGTCAAGCAGATCCAAGGGTCATTTTCAGGGTGTGTTTACAAAGTGTGACCAAAGAGTAAAGTCATTCAGAACGGCAGAGAAAAGCAACAGAAAAGAAATTATAGTGTTAGCAGGAAATGCAGAAAGTCAGTGGAGTGTTGATAAACATTAGTTTGGTATCCACACAAGTTGTGGCTGAAGTCAAACCATAAGCTTATCAAAAATTGCTTCCTGAATACAGTTTTGGTCATTTTCCATTACAGCTGAGTACTGTCTCAATGTGTGTGGGGTCTTTAGAGTAGATACTAGTGGAGAAGAGGCAATAGATCAGAAAGCTTATATTCCCACCTATGGGCAATTTAGAAGCAGCGTTTAATCTGACTTGCATATCTTTGCGCTGCAGTTCTCGTGGTGCTCTGGTTTCCTCTTAAAGATGGTTATAACAGATGCATAAAACTTCCTTTAAACTTTTTTTTTCACTCTAATGGCCAGTAGGGGGGAAACTCCTCTGTTTGCAAAACAAAGTCTAATGGGTATAGAAGTGTATGAGACTGCAAACTTACTGATCACTTGATTTATGAGCTTAGTGAATGCTTTGCTGTTAAGTTTGTGGTCTTAACTGCTCATCCCATTTAGAGACAATAAAGCTGTGGATGGTTGTGATTGACATATCCTTACCATATACTTTTTTTTTCTTTAAATTTATTCGTATCCTTATCGTATGATGCTGTGGGGTCCTTTGTTTCTCGATTGTGACTTCTGTATTTCAGAAAACCAAGATGGTGATATGCTGTTACTTAAATGCAACTAACAAAAAAATTGGAAAAGTTACTACTTGTTTTTATTTTTTAAATCACCCATACTTATCATTCTATATCTTAAGATAGTGATTAACTCACTTAGATACTCAGAAATGTTACTAACATTATCACAAATGCTCGTCAGTGTTTGAATGTAGCAGTTTCCATTTGGCTTTCTACTTTCAAAAATGTAAAGCTCTGTGTTGATTTGATCTCTCCAAAACCAGATGAAGCTTCCAAACACAGCGACATAAACCAGCTCTAATGATGATCTCTTCCTTTGGAAATAATTTTAGAAGCTCGTGTGAGATGGAAGTTTGTTTTGGATTTTATTTCATCTTGCATGCATAAAAGTGCTTTTTTTTTTTTTTTTTTTTTAATCCACTGCCTGCTGAGATGATGTATAGCTCTCTCCAAGATTACCATCTTGCTCTTGTCAGTGTTGATTGATAGTTCTTCAGAGAGAGGCTCTAACTGGTTGCTTCACTGGAAATTATTCTGAAATCTCACATTAGGCTTATGAGCCTTTAAACTTGGCTGTCTGTCAAGTACATTTCCAACTTCAGCTGTTTGTAGTTTTTTGTTTTTGTTTGTTTTTTAAAGGTGTATATCTTGGAATGATGTTTTTTATTTTTTATTTTTTTGAATTGAGGCCAGTCCTGCTTAGCAGTCAGGAGAAGACAAGTTTTAAAAGCCTCAGGGCTGAAGGTGAAGCAGTGAGTAGCTCCTGTCAGGCTCATGAGTGACTTTATACAAGCAGCAGACTCACTCTTATCGGTCAACACCTCTCAGATTTCCACTTTAAGGCCAATAACAACCCCCGTTCCGCTTTAATGACTTGTCCTGCACTGTGTAGATTATCAGACGTAACACTGATGGCTCTGAGATCTGTTTGTCTCTCTTAAAACCCTCAGACATCCACCTACTTTGCTGCCTTGATAAAGCCACAAACCTCCTTTGTAGACTTTGTCAGCACTTAAAACATTATGAATCTTTTTCATTTGAAGGATTAATCTGTTAGAACTGACTTGCAGAGTTGTTTTATTTTTTTATTTTTCTTAGCAATTCGTGTTCAGAGTAATACATTTGCATACTCTGTGCCCTTCCTCGCTCTAGGAAGTGGAACAGCAGCCTCTGAGCATTCATCATTTACATGACGTGCCCTATATTCAGAGGACTGGCGGAGGCCGCCAGCATCAGTGCTTCCCCAGAGCTCATTACTTTTACTAAATGTTGCCGGTAAAATATGTGGGGGTCATCTTGACAAACCCGGGGTCACATCAGATGAGAACGGCTCCTATCATCTTTCTATCAAACAGATAACGCTGCTAAAATTGTAGTGGCGGATTTCTTTAAACCATGTAATGAATTTACTCTTCTTTAACACATTTAAGTTGAACAGAAAACATTGTGTCCTTTGAGATGGTTGCACATGTACTGCATGGGCCGTTCTCGTCTTGGGGCGCCCCCGTCTCACTAGGACAGATGCTGGAAGTGAATAGTGTGTATCTGTCCTGTAGAGCCAGGCTTGCTCAGTCAGCTCAGCTGGCCTCTGCCTGCTCTGCTGGCTGATCTTAGGCTGCAGGGACACACTCGTCCCCCCCAGAGAGGCTGGAGGCGCTGCTGATGCTAGAGGAAACAAGGCTCTGGAATGTAAGGCACAGCTTGAGCTCAGTTTGATGTCTTGGAACAAGTACGCCAGAGTTTGCAGCCTGAAACAGCATTTTAGTTCATTATAGTCCTGCTTTCTGTATAAGTTTACAAGTTTCTGTTTTCATTACCACCGTCACACCAGACAGGTGAAACATTTCAGATCCTCAACCAGTTTTAACATGACTTTAAACACAGTTCCAGTAAATCCACCACTATAATTTTGTCCAAGAAAAGCTTGGCTACATGCTTGCACAATGTGTTGTATTCCCAGCGGTTATGGGTTTGCATTTTTAAACTGCACAGGCTGGCACTTTCAGAGAAGAAAAATGCATATACACAGCTCCATATCATAGCAGGTATTTTTGCAGCTGTGACATCAGCCATTGCTGTTTGTTTGTGGAGCTCTGATGTTAGCGATTTCATTGCAGCCTGTGTCAGTGTCTTCAGGCTGCACTTGGTTTGGCATCAAGTGCTGTGAAGGGGCCTTCATTGTGCAGACAGGACCACGCACAGGCTACTCGCATATCAGCATGAGAACAACTTGCAGATGATAAAACATGCACATGTAGCTTCTGTATCTGAATTAAATTCATAGATTTGCATTGAAATTGAAACAATTAGGTCAACTATGCATGTCAAAGACAGACAGAGGGTATATACATCTGTCATCTAGAATATATACCAGTCAGCCACAACATAAATACCACCTTCCTAATATTACCTTGTACACTAAAATGGGTCTAACCTGTCGGAGCATAGACGCAGGACCTCGGTGGGTGTTCTGCGATGTTGCAGATGCTCGATCGGATCGGGGCAGCCGGGTTAGCCACGGGCTCTTTGTTGGGTTTCTTAATGGCGATCCTGAGCTGTTTTTGTGGTGTTGTGCCTCCTGCTGGGGGAGGCTGCTGCCATGGGGACCATGTGCTGGTCTGCAAAAGTGTTTAGGTTCAAGTTAACGTTTGCAATAAATATCAGGACCCCAAGGTTCCCCTGCGGAGCAGTGCTTTATAACAGATAATCCATGTTATTCACTTCCTGTTGGTGCTGTTAATGTGTACGTTACTGCGCAAACATTTTAGGCACTAAAAGCATAGATGGCTTCCTTTCTAATATCCAAAATAATATTTTTGACCCATCAGTTTTTTGGGGGGGATTTTTGTATTGAGTACAGGAGCGTGATATTTCAGTCCTGTTCTAAATGTTAAATCGCCACAGGCCCATAACGCTCACTGGCTGACTGTGATGTCTGCAGTTTGTTCACCGCTGTGTTATTGGCTGACATCCTATTTACCCATACTGTCTGCTATCTGACAGAATTACACCCTCAGCTCGATGAAGGTTATGCCAAACCGCCCTCCTGAAAGTCACTTTGCAGCACTTTGAGTTACTGTGGCCTGTGCTGGGGTGTGCACTCATTGCTTTGCAATAAACAAATGAAAAAGATCCCAGTGTAATTAGAAGCCCAAGAGGCATATTGGCTCTCCATTCTGTATGCCTTCCAGTAAGAATATGAATTCCAAGTTTTCATTATATTTTTCTTCTTCCTGTCACTGCATGTGGATGAAATAACTGGAAGCTACTCTTGTCTGTGTGTGTGAAAGGAAGTTCTTCATCCTGTGAGCTTTTTATTATTCATGCTGCGACACTGCATGACTGCATGTTGTTTTGTTCGCCTCTTCGTCGAGTCTAGCAATAATGCTCTTTCTTTAAATCCCGAACAAGCTGCAGAATAGAAAGTTTGAGGAATTGTAAAGCTTGTGGACATTTTTCATTAAAAACTGTGCCAATAGACTGTTGTGCAATATAGACTATTATTTGTTAATTGATATACTTCTATGTATCAGCCCAGGAGCTGCTAATATGTCAGGAGAGTAAGAGGACGAAGGGAATGACAGCAGGATGAAATGAGTTTTAGATTTATAATCCCCTAGCCGTGACCCCTATTTCCTGCAGCTTGACGTCCTGGGGAAATGTCATGTCAGACTTGTGTTGGCCAGATTCGATGGACAGGACAGAGACGCCTCCACACAGAACACACAAACGCGCGCACAAACACTCCTGCACAGACAAACTGATGTCAGTATCTGCTTATACCAGCATTCACCTACCTACATTTTTTTAAACATGAAATAAGTGGTTTCGTTGCTATCATGCTTACTTTTTCTGTAGATGCCCAGTTTCCTGTGCATGGGTTTTAATTAACACTTTATCTCATAAAATCTTCATTTGAAGGACTTTTTTTTTTTTTTTTCCCCCTTTTGGAAGATTAAAAAGGATTACGGAATTACACATTTGATTCGAGACCTTGAATGAAGATGTCTTCACCAAGGCTGAGGCTGCAAAACTCCCAAAAAATGTAAATCTGAAATTGTATTTATTAATAGAAGCATTCAACAGATTACTTTTCAGAGATGCAGCCGTTCGTGTTTATACGTCTATCTAATGGTGTGATGGCAGCAACAGTTAAAGCTGTCCTTCCCTGACCGGTCAGTCAGTGTGCAGCAGATAAGTGGAGGAGCATTTATTTATTTATTTTATTCTGCCAGTCTGTCAGTGCCGGTCTATCTCATTGTGTGGGAGTGGCCTTTGACCCGCTACAGACAAATGCGTAGCGATGAGGCGGAGAGCCTGCTGAGCCTGCCGCACTCCTATCATTAACATGGAGAGTCACGCTCCCCCTCTGCACCATCCATTGTTTTCTGTTCCTGTCCTTGGGAAGAAACATGCTTCATTTCTACAGCCCACGTTTGCTTCTTTTAATATTGCAGGTAATCATTTAGGTCAGACACTCTTCTAAATGGATGCATATTTCTTCCTGAACCACTGTAGACTAAATGCTGGTATTATTTTTTTGTTTTATTGTTGTTGTGGGTTTTTTTGTTTTGTTTTCTGTCAGACAGCCTTGGATAGTAGTGAGGAGTGATGGTTGTTTTATTAGCCCTTCTAAGCTGACAGTTCCATTTGCTGGATTTTTGCTGCAGTTGCTGTTCAAAGGAAGTGACACTTAGTGGATCACAGAGAAGGGGGCACACAGGTTACTCAAGCAAGCACACCAGGCAGCAGGAAAGCTTAACAGGGGGCCTTGAAATAAATGAGGCTTGGGGTTGTTTCCTTTGAGTTTTGCTTTTCCCTATATCAAAGCAGTTAGTAGTGATGAACTGATCATGAAATTCTGGGCATGTACTAATGCCAATGTCTGATAACCAATACTGATGCATTTTGGGGTTTTTTTTTGTTTGTTATTTCCCCTTTTTATGGCAGGGAAACGGGGATATTTATTATATATCAAGTAACTGAACTATTTAAAAATCTTTTGTGCTTCATAATTGATGTGCTGGCAACAAAATCCTATCAAATATGTGTATCAGTCAACAAAGCCAGTATTGATACCAATGTTTGTCCAACATATAAATGCACCACTTCTTTAATCTTTTACTTTTTTTGAAAGTTTAAAACTTTGTTTCAAGTTAAGAAGCGTTAAGTAGCTTCAGACAGTCCCTTTCTTTTTACTTCTGTTTCGTTGGCTTTTAGTTTTAGTTTAGCTTCATTCTTATGATCATATTTGAAAACTGTATTTTTAATATGCTACAAAGGATGAGTGTGATTAGGGGAGTGCTTCAGATAAAATGCCTCTGTCCTAAAACCGGAATCTAAAACACCGGTGTTGTTGGCACATGGGACCTGCTTCAAACTCTGCACCATTCGTGACAACGGCCAACCCAGCCAGTTCCCGCAGAGCCTCCCTCCTGCCTTAGGGAGACTTGAAGGTGGCTGAGCGGTGCAGGTTCTGCCAGCATGTGCCTGACTAGAGATGAGACCCAGTTTTCTCTGACGGAGCCCAACGTCTCCAGAGATTTTAGTCTATGTTTTTCATATCTCCCTCTCCATCTGGCTTGTTTGTTTAAGCTGTGGTTTTAATCTTTGCTACCTCATACCCAATCAAAGAGCGCTGTTACGCAAATAACACAATTTAAATAAATACAATATCGCATAGTTGGAAAAATACTGATCTGCAAACACTATTAGCATTATTTCGATGTAAGTGATGGTGTTTCTGACATTAGCGGAACTGTGCAGACGCTGATTGTTTTAAAAGGAAAGGGAAATGTTTCAAGTGCATTTCCAAATTGAATTAAGCTCAATAGTTCTTTCGTATTTAAGTCTAGTTATTAGTCGTTGATCTGTGTTTTTCTGTTTGTGCTGCAGAGGGAGATGAAGGAGCAGCTGGCCACCCTGCAGGACAGTGAGAGGGGGCACACTGAGGCCCTGCAGCTCTTGCAGAGACAACTCACCGAGACCAAGGTACTGTAAGGGCTCACCTTTTTTTAAAAAAAACAAACAAAAAAAAAAATTGATCTGCAGCAACCAGTTCCTCTAAAGCTGCAACTAAAGATAATTTCCATAATCTACTGTATATAGTTTATAAACCCTTCTAAAAATAGTGATGCTTTGAAGACCAAAAATGTTCAATTTACCATGATATAAACAAGAAATGCACCATAGCCCATTATTCTTTATCCTGCACCAAAAAAAGAAACCTCTAATATCCCTTTTATAAAGTTATAGCTTCAGCACTGAACATCCCTCTGAAACAGTTAGATCTGCAACTTTATCAATAAGGTGTCAGAATAATTTTTATAAGAAAAGGTGCCTTTGCTGCCTTTTACAGTAATAAGCCAAATATGTTCATTAAGACTGCAACTCACTTTTTTTTTTTCCATTAGCTTTTTTTTCTCCAGTTACTCTTTAGTCTAAATTATACATATACAAGGGATCAGAGGAAATGTCTGAGCAAATATTTACAGTTAAGAAGTCAGAACTTTTTGATATTTGCTTAAAAAATCTGTTTTAAAAATAGTTTTCAGTTAGGATCATTTAATAGATAAATTACTTAGAAGAGATTTTGGGCTGTCATCTTGGGCTTGTTTATTATTTTCAGGCATTTTCAAAAAAAAAAAGGAAAAATTAATCCGGGAAAAGAAACTAATTAGTAAAACAACCATTTTTCTTTAAGAAGCTATTAATTATACAACAGCAAATGCCAGAACATGTCAGTTTGAAAAGATTGTATGGATACTTACAGAAGCAAGAAATCTTGTTTCCACTTTAGACATTCAAAGAAAGACCGTAAAGCTTGCTCATTACAAGCTGTACAAGGAATGAAAGGGAAAGCTCCGTGTAGGTGCACTTTTTCAGTCACTGATTATGCAGCTTTCCTTCTTACCACATTGGACTGAGAGTTAAGTTTCAACACATAAATTGGTTTATTGAACAACTATTTAATCTTAACACCATGTTTTAATCAGCGAGCTGCGAACATCCGCTCAATATGTCAGCCTTTGACCTCTCGCGCACACCTCTCCTCTCTCCTGTAACTGTCTTTTAAGATATTGACCAGGTAAGGAGTTCCGACACTGTTGCAGCCGTCAGCATTATTTGTCGTTTAGGGAGTACATTTGTCTCTCTCCTGTTTTTTTGTTTGTTTTTTTTGTATTCGCTGTCTGACGTCGCCACACAACTCAGCTTGGTGTCCAAGACCTGCCAGAGCGAGGCTGGCCTGTCCATTTCATTGACTCGCTCCAACTGCTGTGCGTGGGCCCTCCAGCTGCCCCCACTTATCATTGGAGGCGAGCTGGTCTCATTAGATTTACATCCATTTGCAGAGTGCTCTGCCTGGAAGAGGGCTGCACTGTGACTGTATTGATCTCTGATGCATTTAGGTAGCTGACAATGAAATGTCTCCTTGCATTGCTTATTTGTTTCGTTGAAAGATGGGTTGCAACCGCAGTAGTGTAGCTGGCAGTGTCCACCTTGTGTGGGTGTTTTTGCCATCACAGCAAACCGAAACCACGCAGAGCAGTCCTGCAGCTTTACAGTTTAGTTTTAGTCAAAATGAAGTCCGAGATTAATGTGTGCAGTCCAGTGCGTGAGTACCGAATACGCATGGATTAATGTAGTCATCACTGCATTACTGCATGTTACACATGCAGCTTGATGTGTAAGATCAGTGACGTTCCCCTTTAACATTAAACCCTTCTGCCATCTCAGTCCTGGTACCAGCATCAAGGAAGAATCTCTCCAGCTGGTCGGCATTCATCTTAACTATATCTGGCTCCAATGTGATTCGTTGGCTCACATTTGCTGGGGAGGGTCTCCATCTGAAGGATTGGCATTGTGTCTCATTCACATGTCCACCAGGGAATCTCTTGATAATCACTTGCTCCCAGGAAAGGTAGCCAGCCTGCTGTCTCCAAGGGCTTCAAATAGCAATCACAGCCATCACAGCCTGCTGGGCCAAAACAGCAAACACGTCAGTGTGACTGATAGCTGGGCTGCTGCAGTCCTCCTCCTCACCATCAGTTTTCAACTCTTAACTAGGTAGGAGGGCTGTGTTGCAGCCCACTTTAATGCCATAGCACCCAGAGTCATGTTAACCGGTTCTCACAGGCAGAGTACGAATACTTGTCCCTCGCCTATGAAAGCCCCAGAGAGACATGCCTGCTGTTTGAAGAGGATTGATTGAATTTTCAGGCAAGTGTAATTAAAAAAAAAAAAAAAAAAACACACACACACACACAGATGAGATTTCCAAAATCCAACTCTTCCCGTAAAGATCAGAGGAGCGGTTGAAATTCTGATCAGGCAAAATATTCATCGAAGCTTCTTAGACACGACTTTCATCTGAAAATTCTTTTTTGGATCGCTGTGATTCTGAGGTCATTAATTTTCTCTGATTTCTGAATAGCTCTGCGATGGGCAGCTGTTTGGATTTCTCTTCAGTCAGCGTGCAAACACAAGTTACACTTTTTTTTTTCTATTAAATTGATGACTGTTGGAAAAAGTTTTAATAAAATCTCGCCCAGAAGTTTCAAACTGAAATCTCTCTCCTCGTCTCTGTGCAATTTCTGCTGGATTTTTACGTCACATCCCTTTGTTCTGCCTCTCTGACACTCCAACTGCTAACACTCAGATGATTAATTCTCTTTGATGTCCATCTTCACATTCTTCCTCTTGAGCTACAAATCATTTTCTCCAGCTCTTTAGCTTCTACTCTGCCGTTCTCTGTAAACTGCTTAGTTCACTCTGCAGTAGCCTCTCCACCGATCTTCCTACACAGAATGTCCTTTGTGACCTCCTCCTGGTCATCTGTTTGGGTTATTTCTGTTAGTGTGTACTCTTGTTTCTCCTCAGCACAGCAATATAAAAGAAAGCAGCATGTGTACAACCTGGGAGGTTGTACACATGCTGCTCTCAGAGAGCCACTTAAAATCAATACATGTACAAGCAAAATCAATGAATGACTGTTAATGTAATATTAACACAATTTAGAGAACTGTATAAGCCCTTGAATTATTGACCCATGTCTAATTAAGAGTTTGACTGTTGTGGCTGAATCACTAACTATGGTATGAAGTCTGTTTCACAGTGCTTTAATGACATTTTTAAATTGCCTGGCTGCGAGAGGTTTAATTTTCCCACCGTCTTTTGCTTTTCAGTCCTCAGCCAAGAGTCTCCGAGCAACAATCGGTGACGCATTTGAGCGCCTTCATCGATTCCTGCGCGAGCGTCAGAAGAGCATGCTGGAGGAGCTGGAGATGGATACAGCCCGCAAGCTTTCCGACATTGAGCACAAGATCCAGCGCTACAGTCAGCAGCTGAGAGATGTCAAGGAGGGCATCCAGATCCTGCAGGAGCGCTTGAATGAGACGGGGCGACATGACTTCCTGGAGGGTGTAGCGGTCACATCTGAGAGGTGCTTTTTTCTGAAACAGCCCCAGTAATATTGAAGTGCAATAAGAACATATAAAGAAGGATTAGGGGAAGGATTAGGCAGTAAAATAGTTGTAGTAATATCGCAGAACATGCCAAATGTGTGTTCTGCTTGTGCTGACATTCAGGAGAAAGTACAGATTTGAGCAACAGCAGTAGCTAATCCCACAGCAGATGGAGCATTAGGGCTGCAATAAACCAGCTGTAGTGTTTAATCTGGGAGGGGCGCCTGAGCATGATTTAATTGAACAATTTAATATCTTAAACTGTCTTGATGAGGTTGACTATAGAGTTGGTGAGACCGACAGGTTTATACATCACAGTATCTTTGATGAAACTCGTGCCATGAAGCTTTCTGTGCTGATGTTAATGCCTGAAAAGCTTTGGAGCTCTGCAGTTATTGAGCATATGCACTATGCACCACTCGGTGACCCCACTCTGTAACTTTACGTGGTCTCCCACTTCTTGTGCTGCTGTTCCTAAACACTTCCACTTTACAATAACACCACTTAGAGCTCGTGAAATATCTAGGGGGCTAGAAATTTCATGAACAGACTTGTTGCAACGGTGGCATCCTATTACAGCATCACCCTGGAATTCAGAGCGACCCATTGTTTCCCGATGTTTCTAAAGGCAGACTACATGGCCAATGCTTGATTTTTATACACCTATGGCATTAAGACTGAAAACATCTGAACTCAGATTTAAGATATTAATTTTATTATTATTGTATTAAATCATTGTATGAGGTTAGTGTGTCAATCAATCATCCATCCATCCCTTCTCTTCCACTTATCCTGTTCAAGGTCGCGGGGGAGCTGGAGCCTATCCCAGCTGTCATTGGGCGAGAGACGGGGTACACCCTGTACAGGTCGCCAGCCTGTCGCAGGGCTAACACAGAGAGACAGCCAACCATTCACACTCACATTCACACCTGTCAATCAATCTTTATTACAGACTCAAATGGTCCAAAAAAGAAAATCACAAAAATGTAATAAAAATACAAAGAGATTAGAAATGTGTGATACTAAAGTTTATACTCGTTAGACCTACAATAATTTTGTTATCAAAAACACTGAGGCTGCAAATTTATACACGTTTCTTAAGACAAACATTTCACTTGGACTGAACAAACTCGGTCTCTTTAGTAATAATCTCATTATAAGCTACTTCAAGTTTCCGTAAACTCGCTTTGCTGTAGTTTATCCACAAGCGTGCAGAATGCAGAGGTGTACAGTATGCTCTAAATAAAGACCTCTTCACTCTGTCCATACATGCATTTATCTGCTTGTGTACACATTTTTTGTTGTTGCCTAAATATATAAATATTTTGTTCAGAGTGCAACAGATTTAAGAAGTGGTCATGGCTTAACAAAAAACTAATATCCTCCACCCACATCCTCTTGATCTGCAGTGGAGATGGGGACAAAAGTGAATTGAATTGCAGACACGCTCTTCTTGTAAATGCAGATCCAGAAACACTTCTGTGACCCATACCATATCACTCTGTGAGCTTACAATCTTTTTTTAATGCGGTGAGATGGCTTAGCTACTTGACCCAAATCACCTTTTGATCAGATAAAAGAAAAAAAATGGTTACACTCTAAATCTCAGGATGAGTCACACAAATATTAGAGCATGATAAGAAACAGAAATTCAAGATCTTAGATATAGACACATGAAAAAACTTGCTTTGGCTCATAAAGAAGAAAAATGAACTCCGTGAAAGGGGGAAAAAATAACATTTGAACAGAAGAGCTCAGAAATGTAGGAAAGCCCCATGAAGATTTCAATGTTAACCAGCCCACTCAATGACTTGTCTGAACTCTGAACTTCATGTAAGTGCTCTGAGTGATTCATGTGGAGGTTCATATTGAATTATATTGTAATGATGTTTCAGCCCTGTGGCTCGAGATTCATGAAGCAGTTTGTCAGCTGCTTAACGTCAATAATGGCACATTCAAACACACAAAATAGATTCATTACTTGAGGCATCGATGTTGTGGTCTGAACACCACAGGCAGAGTTATAAGAAGAAGAAAAACAGTAAATTGGGTTTAGACTGTTATTGATCTCTCTTTCTGTCCCAGGATCAAGGGGAAGATACATGAGACCAACTTGACGTACGAGGACTTCCCAACATCGAAGTATATGGGCCCCTTACAATATACAATATGGAAATCGCTCTTCCAGGACATTTCACCAGGTATGATGGGTCCTTAAAGTCTAATCACATCTTAAAATAGGTTCGGATGGATCTTAAATGCTTCTAGTTAGACCTACTGTGAGAATTCCCAAGACCACAGTGCCACTGCTGGAGCATATTTTATTGTTTAACTAACTCATTCAGGTTTGTATATGCGTAAAAATGGCAATTTAATCACAGAATGGCATAAGTGCTTGGCAGCCTTGCTACTGTATAGGAATATAACCAGAGTACAACCAGTTTGCCATCAGTTGAGAGCCCTGGATGAGTTGCACTTATTGGTGCAGACTCAATTTGATTGCATTTATAAATTAGAAAGCAATTATTTGCAAACCACCTCCAATCTTTCTGAGTGTGACTGTAGTTAGTCCAAGTTGGACCAAGATTGTTTGGCGACAGGTTGCCACCAGAGGCCTTTACTACAAAGGGAGATTAGTGGCTTAGTGAGCTATGTCAAGCTTAAAGTCAGAGTTTTTTTGCGCTTTTTACCTGGCTAAATCACTGTGGCAACATGCTGAATATGTAACTTGGTTGGGAGCAGGTTATGTTCCGAATTTTGGGTTAAAATCATCTGAAATCGCCACATTTTTACTGATTCTGTTTTGTCTACGGCATGTTTTAAGTGCAGTATAGATTTTGTGTTGGGGAATACATTTTATATGTGCAAGCTGTTAAGCTCGTTTACATTGCTGGAATTGCAGCTGCTAGAACACACACCAAGAATACCTGTTCAATCAATGAAATTCATTTCACTTTGATCTAATGACAAACTAAAGTGATTTCCAAGTCTCCTTTATTAGGCTACGAAACATTAACATTTGATGTTTAAATGTATCCAGTTTAAGGTTACAGAGCTTTAATGTGCAGCCATCACCTTAGAAATAAACAGCAGCTCAGGGAGTGCACTCAGCGATTTTAAAATGTTTATTATATTTCCCTGTGCACTAAATCCCAAGATTAACGATTTTCTGCCATTACTGTTTTGCAGTAGTGTCGTATTTTATCGTTTTTATCATCATCTGATAACTTCTCTAGGGTAGGCAGCACTTATATGGAAGAAGAGTCATATGACCCATAAAACACCCTTTTTTTTTTCTTTTTTTAGCCTCAAGCAGAAAGCCCAGCTTAACAGAAAGTTAATAACTGCCGTTGTGTAACTGCTTATCTCCGGAGGTGGGAAATAACGAAGTACAAATACTTCGTTACTGTACTTAAGTAGATTTTTCAGGTACCTGTACTTTACTTAAGTATTTATTTTTCTGACTACTTTTTACTTTTACTCCCTACATTTTTACACAAGTATCTGTAC
>JAVDPK010002882.1:63234-74380 GCA_034780415.1 Cichlasoma orientale | reverse complement strand
CCCCCCCCCCCCCCCATCATATCTTAAAGACCTCTCCTAGCACATTATTATCCTATAGGAGCAGCAGGCTCGCAGTGGTTCCTAGAGTTTCTTAAAGTAGAATGAAAGGCAGAGCCTTCAGCTTTCAGAACCAGCTCCCAGTTTGGATTCAGGAGATAGACACACTCTCTACTTTTAAGATTAGGTTTAAAACTTACCTTATAGTTAAGAATGGATCAGGTGACCCTGAACCTTCCCTTAGTTATGCTGCTATGAGCTCAGACTGCTGCAGACTTCAGGTGATGATTGTTTATAAACCACTGCAGCACATCACTGAACTTTTGTCTTCTCTTCCCCTTAGTCTATGTTTTGTCTCTCTCTTTTGTCTACCCCCCACCCCCATATCCCCCCAAACAGTCATAGCAGACCCTGGCCCTCCCGGAGCTTTCGGGTGGTTTTCTTAGCTTCCTGTTAAAAGGGAGTTTTTCCTTCCCACCGTCACAAAGTGCTTACTCATAATGGGTTGTTGTTGATTGATGGGGTTTTCTTAAGAATGCTGTCGGGTCTTCACCTAAGTTAAAGTGCCTTGAGGTGTCTGTTGTTGTGATTTGGTGGGATAGAAATAAACCTAAATTAAATTGAACTGAATTGAACAGATGCACTTTAGATTTAATTTTGTATCACTCATAGTTTTTCTCCTTTTGGTTGATTATAAAGTCCAGTCCAGAGCTCATTAAAGTAATAAAAAATCTTTGCTGTGCAACTCAGGAAACTTGCTGCATGTGGCTTCATCGTGCCTCAGAAACCGAAAACTGAAAAGGGGGAAAAAAAAAAAAAGTTGTGTAGGTGAAGCAGAGGATTACTCATCGACTGTAGCTGGGAGCAGATAAATCACTTGTGGGTGTCTTGTTAAGGCAATAAACTGTTATGCCATTAGGAAGAAAAATTATCTCAAGTCTTGTATAACAATATAATATGTTGATCTTTTTTTTTTTCCTCTCCTCACAGATCACAGTTTCAGCTCTGAACAGTAACAACTTCAGGCCTGAGGAAATTCTAAGTTACTTTTCCTCAGAATTTCATCACCCACTTATATAAAATAAAATCCTCACTCACTCACTCAGTCTCTCTCTCTCTGACACACACACACACGCACACACACACTACTGCACTTGTCAAACTTTAAACGAGAGAAATTGACCTCGTATAATCTTGCAAAAGTCAAGTGCATTTGTCTGCACGAGTCTCACAAGCACCTTGAAAGAAGCAGCGTGAAGGCCTCTGCCTCAATCAAAGGTGAGACAATCTGATCCCCCTTCATGCGGAGTCCTCCTCATGCCTCTCCTGTTACATGCTGAGGCACTGAACACGGTAAGGTCTTGTTGGCTCTTGTTGTTGTAACAGAGTGCCCTCTGGTGTTGGCTCGTGGCCCCACTCTTCAAATTTTGGCTGCCGGCTGGTTGGAACAGAGACCTGTTTCAGCCGGATGTTACATCGAAGCAAACAATAGAAAGACTATCAAAGAAAAAAACATTTATTAGTGTGTTACGTCTCCTCTTGAGAAGTCGAAGCCTAAACAGCTTTGTGCAGCAGAAGGATGGATATTTGAAGAATTAACATGTGAAATATGGACATTCAGCTTAATTGTTCAGGAATTGTAGTCATTTTTATACGTAGTTCCCCCAAATAATATTAATTCTTTTTCTTACCTGGATGAAAATCATTTTGCAGTCACCAGTGCCCTGAAGTCTAGAACCCATAGACATCACTCAATGCTGCATTTCCTCCCTTGAGATGCTCTGTTAGGTCTTTTCAGCAGCCACCCTCAGTTGATGCTTGTTTGTGGGTTTCTCTGCATCAATTTTTGTATTTAATGAATTAAAAGTTGCTCTGTTGGATTGAGATCAGGTGACTGACTTCTTTGCCTTGCTTTTGCAGTGTGCCTTGGGTCATTATCCATTTGCACTGTGATGCACTCAGCAGTATAGCCCTGTACACTTCAGATGTGATCATGTGACTGTCACACAATCATCAGGCAACATTAATGGCCTGGTTCCATTGGCAGCCATGCATGCCCGTGCCATAGCATCTTCTGTGGCTTCAGATGAGCCGTTTCTCTCCTTTTCTGTATTTTTCTCTTCCCATCTTGGTTTGAACTCTCCAAAGAACAGACTCTCTCGTTCTTGAGTGTAACCAGTGGTTTGCACCTTGTTGTAAACTCTCTATATTTCCATTCACAAAGGTGTCTCTTGATTGTAGACTTTAATAATGATACCCCTACCTCCTCAAGAGTGTTTTTGAACCGGATGGATGCTGTGAAGGACTTTTCTTAAGCATGGAAATAATTCTGTCTTCATCCACTTTCTCTGCCTTCTGTGGTATTTCAGGCCTTTTGGTGTTGCTGAGCTGGTGGGGTGCGTTCCTTCTTTTTAAGAATGTGCCAGATTGTTAACTTGGAAACTTTCTGATCTCTCTGAGACTTTTTTTTTTTTTCTTTCAAGCTGATAATGGCATCCTTCACTTTCACTGACATCTCTTTGGACTCCACGGCGAAAAGTGAAAAGCTTCCAAATGCAAGATAAACACTTGAAATCAACTCCAGATCTTTATCTGCTTCATTTGTCATGAAATAACAAGAGCTGCTGGCCATGAAACTGCCTGCTAGTCAATTATCCAATTCTATCTGAGCTTCTGTAAATGGGAGACTGTGTATAAAATTGCCTGCAATTCCTAAAACAGTTAATGCGATACTTTTGTTAAATCCCTTGAATTAAAGCTCAAAGTCTGCACTTTAGGGACATATTGATTGATTTAAAATCCACTGTGATGGTGTACAGAGGCAAAACTACAAAAAAAAAAGTCTCACTGTCCATATCCTAGTAGAGGAGATGCAGATGATCCGGTCCTAAGGTTTTTGTGTGCTTTAAACAGATTTGAGAAACGTGCTTACTCTGGACAGGAAAACCCTCTGACCTTTTCTGTCGCGAGTTAGCTACGTGAGCAGTCAGATGCGTGCCTGTTAAATATGAAGATAAAACCAGAGGACTTTCTTTCTAAAGCTGGGGTGTCAAGTATACAGCCTGCAGGCCAGAACCAGCAGACAAAGAGGGCCCATGAACATAAACGGGTTTGACACCACTTGTTTAAAAGAAACTAAATCTGCTCGTCAATTATGCCTAAAACACACTAATAGCACCTTTACATTTTGTTTGTTTAGCTAATCCACACAAAAGAAGATTCTTCAGTAGGATCACTGACTTTATGAGCCAGGTTTTAGTTTTTGCAGTAACTTGTTGCCAGACAACCAGATGAGAGTCAAATAGATCACAGACAGCAGAAACAGACAACACAGGAACAATGTCAGGCGTTAATCGCAGCGCTTCAGAGGGGCTGGCTGGCACTCTTCTTTGGTGCTTTATGAAAGAGCAAAAGTAGCTATTCCAGTCTCTGGTATGCTAATATTTAACTTAAAGGACAAAAATGAGAGTGGAGATAATATCCTGGCCTATCTTTAAGTAAAAGCACCGATTAAACAGTAAAATTTGATTGCATTTAAAATTCCTGCATTGAAATTCCAACAGAAACCGTAAAATGAGCTTTTTAAAGGGCTACAAAAAGGGGCTTTTACTACTCATAAATATGTATTACACGGTTATCTTTTATAAACTCACCGGACGTGTCATTATTTACACCTTGCTAGCATGGGTTTGGATCCCCTTTCACCTTCAGAACTGCTTTAATTCTTTAGATTTAACAACATGCTGGAAACATTCCTCAGAGATTTCGGTCCATGTTGACATGATGGCATCGGATTCGTCAGCTGCACATTCATGACGCGAATCTCCCGTTCCACCACATCCCAAAGGTGCTTCTTTTGGATTGAGAGCTGGTGGGCTGTGCGACTGTGGAGGCCATCTGAGTACAGTGAGCTCATTGTCACGCTCAAGAAACCAGTTTGAGATCATTTGAGCTTTGTGACATGGCTCATTCTCCTGCTGGAGGCAGCCATCAGAAGGTACATTGTGGGCATAAAGAGAGGGGACGTGGTCGGCAGCAATACTCAGGTAGGCTCTGGCATTAAAATGATGCTCAGCTGATACTAAAGTGGGGAAATTGTCCCAAGAAAACATCCCCCACACCACTGCACCACCAGCAGCAGCCTGAATCACTCATACAATGCAGCATGACTCCATGTTTTCATGTTGCACATGGCAAATCCTGATCTGAATGTCTCAACAGATATCGAGACTCATCAGACCAGGGAACATTTTTCCAATCTTCTATTGGCCAAATTTGGTGAGCTGGTGTGAATCAGTTTCCTGTCAGCTAAGAAGAGGAAGCTGTCCATCTGCATGAAGAGAAGCTCTTCTGCGTACCTTGCTTGTAACATTCTTTGAGTGTTCCCAACAGCTTGAAGCAGTCTGGTCATTCTCCTCTGACCTCTGGCATCAAAAAGAGACGATTGTTTGGGAAAATCCCACACGCGTTTAAAAAATTGCTGAAACACGGCAAAGAAACAGAAACCGCAGGTTCGATGCTACACGGCGATTTTATAAAGCGACTGTATTTTCTATTCCAATGTGAAATTGTGGTTGTAACTTCTGAGTAACTAAACTGCAGTACTCGAGTTCGCGTACTTCACCTTTAGTTTGATCCTCTGGAACCAGCCGATTTATGAGCAGAAAGAAAACTACAAAGAAAACTAAAAGAATTCATGGTGTGCCCTCAAGTATTTGATATTTATTTATATACAGCTTTAAACAGGCATTATGCGCAGTATCAACAGAGTCACATTGATTCACTCTATTCATAACTTTCAAAAACAGCGTTTGCTCGTGGATTAGTCTTATTTAAACTGGAGTAGCTTGTTTTGTAACCCACAGTGTAATGATAAATAGCTGCAGATCCCAAAGCCCTGAATAGTAAAGAAAGGCCTTCGAGCCATCTGTTCCAGTCGTGGTTTTGAGAGTCTTTCCACCAAGCACGCCTTGACCTGCCTGCTCAACGCCTTTCAGCAGTTTCCACATATTACTCCGCACATGTGAAAAGCTGCTCATAAATGTGTATTTGCACTCCATTCAAGCCAGTGTTAACAGGTAGACCAGCTGTCTGCGCACATGTAATCTGATGACTGTGTCGCAAACTGCCACCAATCAGGCTCCACTTTTTTCCTCCTTTCGCCGGTGTTAAATTAGTGTTTCAGCACCAGGGCTTGATGTGTTTCTTGTGCTTGCTGCAGATGAACGTAAAGATGTGATGCACAGCTCCAGCAGTGTCTCTATAGTCCTGATCAGAAGAATATTCACACTCAGGTTGAGAGGCAGGGTAAAGATGGAGAGCACACACACCAACCCTATTATTACATTCACCCCGAGGCATGGAAAACCCCAGTGTCGCCACCCACGCTGGCTCCTGTATTGTGAGTCCACGTGGTCTTCTGTGATAGATGTCAGAGATATACCTCTCTTTGGCCTTTCCTGCTCCTGTCGTCCCCTCTTTCCAGAAAAACACATTGGAGAAATAAGGACAAAGTCTCCATGGTTGCATGCTGACATCTGCCAGCTGGTCCAGGCTCTATGAACAGTGCAGCTGCTCTCTGTTTTCTCTGGGTCAACATGCTGTGCCGGCTCAGACACTGACAGCCCAAGTTTTACAGGCTTTAAGGGTGCAGACAGCTCTGGAACAAGGTCTTGGCAGCGACAGTCACCATTATTGCTGACACTGGACGTCTGCTCATGAGCTCGGTGTCTTCTTTGAAGGCCTGTGCTGCTGGTGGTCAGAAGGAGCAGGAGGAAAAGGAAGGCCATGGCCCAGCACAGATTCGCGGTGCTGGGAATCGGGCTGAACAGGTTGGGCAGACATCTGACAAGGGAGCTGGTTGTGTGGAGACAGGCAGCAGCCCACACTTCTTCCAGCTTCCATTGCCACCTGACATCGAGGGCGACGATGACCCACACTGACAGGCAGCAGAGGTAGCCGACAACATGAGACAGCCTGCCTTGATCTGAGCTGTTGCTGTCTTCCTCTCCTTCCTCCTCTGCATCACAACACTGTCCATCAGACGCTGCCTTCTGCCTCGCTGTCCTGCGAGGGATGGCAACATGAGGCCACAGAAGCCTGAGCACAGTCTCCACAGTAATTAGAGGCACGATCAGGAGCAGCACCCCTCCATAGGTTTGGCTGAGAAAGAGCAAGAAGTGCAGGGCAATAAAATCACCCGATGGGGTCAGTTCAGCCAGCCAAGACTCAAAGATGCAGAGGCAACTCAGAAAAACTGCAAAAAACACAAAGCAAAAGTGTCAGTGTTAGCGAGTCAGATAATTGGATCAGATTAGAGCAGCTAATTGGATATTAGAAACAAACAGAAACTAAAGGGTTGCTTTAATAAAGTTAAATAAAAATCATATTCTGTCCCTTTATTAAAGGTGAAGCACCAATAACGCTTCATCCTAAATTATGGATAATGCAAAAGCCCACACCCACTGACCAAACAACAGACACGGACACCAAGCCTAAAGCAAACATGTTTTCACACATGCACTGCAGCCACGAACCTTTCAAAACATTGCGCAGTGGAGCCGCATGTGAAAACTCGAATGTCCAAATTAGCCAAACTGGAAATTAAATGGGTTTTATTCTAAAAGCTCAGGTAAGTGTCCCGCCTCCTGTGTGTTCTACCAGTGCAGCAGCCAAAACCAAATGGAGTACTTAGAGCAATCAGAAGGCACCTGATGTGAAGCATCTCCTGTTGTTTCCTACAGATAAATAAAGTGACAGTGACTGGCTCTTCCAACATTTCACAATGCTGAAATTATCTCCAAGCACTTCCAGCATCACTACATATTGCATAACTGCAATTTGCATTCAGTTTTATTATCGTGAAAATTGGCTGCATTTTATTCTCGATCTGTCAGAAAATTGTTCCTCGTAAGTTCCAAAAGGTAAAATAGCAGCAAATCCAAACCCAAAGATTACATTAATGTTTTCATCGGTTACTATCGTACAAGATGAAGAGTTAATAAACACCACTGAGTTGATTTGCTTATCTGCTGTACGTACTGTGAGACACTGGGGTTCTTTACTTGAACACTTTTTATATCTCTTTTTTTTAAATATACGTGTGTGTTTATTTGTTCGGTAGATAAAGATGCTTTGATTTTACAGTATGAATCACCTTATGAAATATAAACTGTTATTATAGATCAAATCACCCTACGAGGTGGCTTTGGTTGCTCCAGCTGATTAGACCTGCTCAGGTTGGGGTTGTGAAACCACTGCTCGTATTTACCCAAGATCACTTTGTACTAAAGAATGAGTCGTAACTTGTCTGTTAGGAAGCACCAGCTCCTTTTCTTAATACAGACAGAGGGTCTTTTGCATTTGTTCGGTAAAAGCAAATTCAAACATATTCACCTGAAAAGTATGAGAAAATGTTTTGCTTATTTCGAATGTGCAGTATTTATAATGTGTCATTAATCTATGAATCGAGACACTGTTGCTGGAAACATTTGAAAAAGAGCATCTTTATTTGTTTATAAGTTTGTAAAGTGTTGCATAACTTTGAGTTAAACGGTTAATAAACAGTAAATAAACATATTAAAAGTAAGTTTAAAGCAATTTTTTTTTCTTCTGGAGGAAATAAATTACTTCTCATACCTCCTGCTCACTTCTGCCAGCATAATGTTTTGTCCTCCCCGTGCTTCAAAATGCTCCCTTAATCCTCACTGTTTAACAGTTTCATCAGAAACCTAATAGAAATTTTTCCTCTAACAACAGAGACATCAACAGTCAACCGCAAATGCTGCTGAAGCCTGAGCATTAATCATGTTCCCAGGCAGCAGCAGCTGTGATCAAAGCCTGTGGCTGCATACTGTCACATCGCAGCCTTTGGCCATAAATGTATCATGTGAAGTTTCACGGCATCTCTCCGTTCTGTGGAGTCTGCAGAGCATTTATTATAGAGCGTACTGTATATTACAGCAGAACTGGATCAACACGCCAACTGTTCCCGTAAGGCACGTTTCAAGACTAAATTGGATGTGGTCAGAAATGTGCGTTGCCGCACCTGTACCCACACCCAGCAGTGATGTCACAAAGACCTCTGGTACACCTGTGAATCACTGCTGCAGGGTGAGCGCTTAAACCACTGGAGGTCAGTAAAACCAAGCTTCTCCAGGGAACTTGGGTTACTTTTAAAAAAAAGTATGTCTAATTAGTACTTTTACTTGGAAACTTGATGTGTATTGTTGGGAACACCTTCTGATATTTTTAATTAATTAAAGCAGCTCTCAAATTGTGTAACAGGGCTGTGGGGGTACTTCAAACACTGGATTAGAATCCTGCAGTGACTTTAACTAACCCTCACCTGTGACCAAGAAGTCTGTGAAGATGAGGAGGCAGCAGCAGCAGAAACTGACGGGACTGTAGGAGTTGGCCAATGAGGGCAGGAAGAGAAGGCTGCAGGCCAGTTTACATACACACAACACCACTGCTCCTTCCAACACACCCTCCATGGCTGCAACAAAAGAGCACACACAAGTTAACACATAAAGAAACAGGTTTGTTTTTGTTTTTTTGTTCATGCCCCAAGAGCGGAGAGCTCAGGAATGACAAGTATTCTCATGACGGTGCTAAATACTTCTGTAGCTCCTGCAACATTTTATATTAATTAATTCATATTTTACATGGTCATTCTGGTCATTCAACCTCCAGTGTTTTGGCTCAGTGCGCCACGATCAATATTTTCCTGTTTACATTAGCAGTGAACTCTGGAACTAAAAGCTGTTTACAAATGACTGAAAAGAAAAAATCTAGGTATAAGTTCACGTCATGGGTAAATACTTAAAAATGTATCAAAAAGATGCTTAACGGCAGCAAGACATAAAATAAATGCAGTGAAGCTTCTCTGTAATATGAACAACTGCAAATGGACAGTAAACTTTGCTATGACCTGACTGCCAACATATCCACTTCCTGAGCATGAAACTGGTTCAGCCCGTATAAACACTTCCACCACCTCTACCCCACGGCCACACTAGAAAATCTAAATGACAAGCAGATAGTTTAAATACACCGTGAAGTTCATTAGCCCTTACCTGTGCACACAGGAGCCTACAGAGCAGCATGTCAATATGAGCTTCAAATGCTTCATCCGCTTTCTTCACCTCCCCCTTTGCTCCACCCTCACAGGGATAATGACCCTCCTCCTTCCTCCCCTTCACCTCCCCCACCCCTCTCTGTGATCCCTGCACCTGCACGGTGGAGGTGAGAGACCTGTGAGGGTGTGGCTCTGTATGCAAGAAAACCTGTCGAACTACTAAGTAGCCAGCAGCGTTAGATGCAAAGCGCATGCCTGTGTTTACATATAAAGAAGATGTTTATATAAACTGTTCTGTGTTATACCCAGCCTGGTCATACTGTAACATGCTAGTTCAATTCAAAGCTATTTTATTTATACAGCACCACATCACAAGTGATTAGTTATTAAATCAGTTTTCAGTAGTAGTCTGTTTGGGGGGACAGGACACCCAATTACTTCTGCTCTCTGATAGAGAAAACTGTCACAATGAAGTGTAAGCAAAGGGCATCTCCAAATGATATTAGATGCTCCGCTTAGCTTCTCAAGCACATCAAGATGAATGATAATTTAAAACACAGCACAGCTCTCTTCAGTTATATAGAAACCCACTCGCTGAAGTATGCAGCGCAGTGATGCTTTCTCATCAGCTACTGCATCTTTTTCTTATCTGTGAAACCAATGAGGTCATTTTTATAAATAAGCTCTAAATGTTCTGGATAGGAATCCTGAACACAGTATCAGTACTGTGATATCCTTAGTAAAAAACAAAATGTTTACTTTTCAGAAGGTCATCTTGTACCCAGATGTTCATCTAGCCCACAACAGTGCACCACTAAAAAGATTTGTACAGCTTTGTTCTGAACAGATAAGCAGAGCTTAAAACACTCGGGTCGAGTGTAGATTGTCCCAAAAGAAGCTCTGCCTTTACAGAGCAAGATTGCAGAGAGTTTAAAACATGCGTAGATTCATTTACAGGTTTTTATTTTTCCTGGTGCAAAAATAGAGTTTTTTTCCCAGCATCGACGAAATGCAGCATTTTAACCTCTAAAATTTAAAAATAAAAATAAAAACTTCGTTCATTCATCACATCACTCGACAGACACCAGCAGATGGCCAAGAAAAACTTGTGATGTTATCCCTATATTATAGGAACCATCTAAACTTACAGAAGCCAAAAAACAAAAAAACAAAAAACAGCTCATTCAGAAGAAAAATTATTTTACATAATACCTTGTAAATTATCACTATATCAACATCATGTGACAGATCATAAGTCTAAAGCACATCTAGCCCTGTTTTTACACTGTGCTCCTCTACATTTTTATATTTTTCTTCTATGTAAACTTTTTCCTAAAAAAAAAAAAGTATGATTATACCTTTGTAAGCTAAGTATTGCCTGCATAATCCCCATACAAAATATTAATTTTCCTTTTTTTAAAATTATATTCAACACCACAAATCAATGAACAAATGTTACAAAACACATCAGTAATGCAATCAAGTGCAAATCTGCAGTAGATTTGTGCGCACATACTGTGTTGCTTTAACCCAACTATAAAAATATCTTAAACTGAAGTGAAATGCAAATCTAGATTTAAAAAAGTTTTGGAGGCCCTAACAACAGATTCATCTGACCTTGTGAAAGACCACAAGAAGCTGCAGCGCTCCATTTACAATCCATTTCCTTTAAATGATGTGATTTTAAGAACTGGAGTGAAGTGACTGTCTCGCAGTTTGTTTTCTTTCCCATGATTACACTATGCAACTCAGTTTTTGTTTTGAAAGTGTTATATCCTAATTATTTATATCTCAAAGAAACAGAATATTATTCTTTTCAAACTGTGCTTTTGTAACCAGAACAATGACATTTGGAAATTTTATTATTTCCCATAATGAATCAGCAACACATTTCCAAAAATTCATGTTGATTTATATGTTGATTTTTGCTTAATTTAAAGGGCACATATCATAACTGCAACCCCTGTTCTGAGGTGCGTCTTAGAGCAACTCATTTTGGTGCGGTCTCTTTAAATGTGAATGAGACATTTCACGCCCCGCCCCCCTCCAGGTCACAGAGCGTTCCACTCC
>JAVDPK010002882.1:50332-62339 GCA_034780415.1 Cichlasoma orientale | reverse complement strand
CAGTACCCTGTCGCGGGCCGGATGAAAAGCCCTGGCGGGCCGGATGTGGCCCGCGGGCCGCCAGTTGACGTTCCCTGGACTAGGATGTCTCCTTGGAGACTATTAGGTGAGGGGCTTCAGGCATGTGAAATTACATTTCTCAGCTGGCTTGGGAATAGCTTGGTGTCCCTGAGAAGAGTGGGAGGAGGTGGCAGGGGAGAGGAGTGGCATGGGTGCCTCTGCTTAGACTGCTACCCCCATGACATGGACCTGGGTAAGCTGCAGAAAATGGATGTATGGGTGGATGGGAGAAAAAATAATTATTACACGTTATAGTGTTATTCCTTAGCAAATGTAAACTGCTCGCATGGACATAGATTTGTAGTGAGAGGCCTGAAAATAAAGAAGAGGCTGTTGCTATCCATATGTGCTCCAGCTCTGCATTGCCTGGCAGTGAGTTCATTTGAATGTGTTTTGTTTTCTCTGGCTCATTGCAAAGATTGAAGAGGTGGAGTCTTCTTGAGATATGATTTTACATAGATTTGAATGTTTATATGTTTGTGCGTATGCTAAGAGCACATATAGTTGAGATGATGTTAAGAAATATGTTAAGAAATGAAACTTTGATGACATAAAATAAAGAATAATTTAATATTTTTCTTAAGCTTTTAAAAAAAACATTAGTTAAGAACAGGGGCAGTATTTTGCTTGAAATGATGGATTAAAGAAAAATTATTTACTAAGGCTGCTACTTTAGAGGTAAAAACAATAATACATAATAATATAAAATCCTGTTATAAATCACACCTCATCATCTTATTAAAGATCCATTTTATGTTGCTGGATATTATTAAATTTACACCAAGCATTCGCCCTAGTTTTTGCTAGCAAAGACAAAAAGCTTGAAGCATTACCTGCAGCACAGTGATTCAAACAAATATGCTCCCCTTTAGTCAACAGAAAAGGTAAGAAACACATTCGGCTGTGTACACAATCTTATCACTAAGTAAAGAACTACTGACAGTGTGGTATTAGCACCTTACAACAGTGTACAGTCATTAAAACATGAGGATATGTGCTTTCAAAGAGTGTTTGTCAAATATGATCCAGAACTTTAGAGATTTTTGCATCTAAAGCTCAGCTTAGAATTTAGTATTTTATGGCATAAAGTATATGTTAGACCAACCACAGCATATCACATTCAAGCTCGGGAACAAATGTAGCTTTTTTTAACTGTTATACACAGGTTATCACATTTGGTTTCTTTGACCCTGTCGCTGAACCAAAGATAACCCTAAAGGCTGTGACAGTGAGTGGTGTGCTGGGCTGGAAAAAGTCAAAGCAATATAAAAAATTCTGCATGTAGTGAAAGCTTAAAGTGAGTATGCAGCTAAAGAAAATTATTAATGTTTTATAAAAAATACACCTCAAAAATGTCATTAAAATTTTACAAAAAAGAAGAAAGGAAGCACTGCATGGCTCCCACAGCTGATCTGGCTGGTGTGTTTCAGCGGGGCAGGTAGAAGTACAAAGAATAAGTAACTAGTACTGTATGTGGTACAAGTATAATCTCACAGTATACTATCACCAAAAACCCAGACCAGTGCTTATCAGCTGTAATTCTTTGTCAGAGTCTTCCAAACCTCTATCTGTCTGTCTGTCCACAGACTCCTCCTACACAATCAGGAGCTAAGCCACCAATTAGGCCCCTGAATGTTCTTATCTATATCACATCATATGACTTCCTCATGTGCCCCAGAAACCACCTATAAATGGGCTAAAGTGACACCTAGCTCCTAAGACACCTTATAAAAGCATCACAATAACATCTGAGCTATGTCCACAAAACCTGAACTACATATGATATATTATGAGATGCCCAGCAATCACCTAACAACAGACTAAAACCACAAACCGAACAATACTGCAACATGAGCATGTTCTGGTAAAAGTAACGATATTTAATCAGTCCGGTTCATCAGTTTTCTATGGTTATACTTGCAGCGCACAACAATGAGCAAGTCCTCTTGGATTTTTGTTCTTTTTAAATTTTATTTTACACATTTTGTTTGAATGACATGGCAGATATGTGATGCTTTACAGAGATGTTCTGGAGGAAAATGTACCAAAACATTTTTTAAAAACTAAAATCCAAACTCACCATCTTTGAACTGGTCTCCTTCAAACTCGTTTCTGCTTAGTGATGTCATTTAAAGGAACAGTACAACATCTTAGTCCAAAGAATCTATGGATTTCACAGGGTGGACCATGAGCCTGGAGCCTATCCCAGCTGTTCTAAGGCGAGAGGCACTGCGTGCATGCCTTTGGACTGTGGGAGGAAACCGGAGTACCCAGAGAAAACCCACGCAGAAACATGAAAATTCCACACAGAAGGAACCTGGCCAAGAACTTAAAATATTTCTTTTTAAAAATTGATTGCCCACTTCCCAATGAGGCTGAATGCATTTATGCTCTAATGAACATAAAAGTCTGAGATTATTGCAATATTTGCATAATATTACCTCAAATGGATGTAATAAATGGTCAGTGTGCCTAAAAATATTTAAAATACTAATTTTTAATTTTAATTATTTAATAATAAACACCTCTGAAATAGTTCTTAAGTCACTGAAAACCACATTGACATTTTTAGACTGCTTCAGTTTGTCCTTTAAATATTGAATTGTTACTATCACAGACAGCAACTTCCATTATCTCCAGTAATAAATGACTGATAAAGTGAGTATGGGGGTTTATATGTGTCCCGTTCTCTCACGTAAAGTGATGGTTAAATATCCCCTCATGTTCTCAGCTGTGAGGCAGCACCTTCACATCAGCTGAAGCCCTCTCTGTGGCAGCAGTGCCATCTCCTGCTGAGCTAAGCACAGAGCATATTAGCAGCCTGTCATACTGCTGCTGCTGAGAGGATTACACTTCATGTGTGTGCATGACCATCATCGGCAGCAGCTTTTACAGACCGTGAAACAGATTACACTTGCACAAAACAAATCCCACAGTTAGGCTGCACACCTACTACTCCACCTCTGCCTCTGTGATGGAAATCAATAAAACACAAATCGAGCTGTTTTATTATTTGTGTGCACGCATCATCACAGTGATTCCCATGCAAAAAAGAAAAAAAAGAAAGAAAAAAGTATTACGACAACAATCACTGTACAGTTAAATATGAACTTTCCGAGGTGTAGCTAACGCTACGGCGCAAATGCGAACACGCTCAACATCTGCAAGGAAATCAGATGCCAGAAAATGGGTTAAAAAATCGGTTTGAGCGCAGTGTTTTTACACTGAACAATTCCTCGCCTGCAGCACCCAGAAGTGAACAGCAGGCGACCCGGAAGATTTGAAGCCCGACTGAGAGCGAGCAGAAAGAAGAGTCTAATCCTTTTTTAAAAATATTTCCTCCCTCGCTGGTTCAGGTATGTTGGCCGCTCGATGCAATTTCTCTGCCTCTTTTTTGCTTTTTTTCCCACCCCCCCTCTCTCACACGCAGTTGCTCCGTGTCGCTTCGTCACCGTTGCTATTTAAGTCATGCAAAAGTTAGAATTAAAAAAAAGAGCATTTGCAGCGCATTAATGGCAAATAATCACTCCATTTCGGCTCCGGTGCAACTAAAAGCTTTCACGGCGCGTCAGGATTATCATCGATGTTTGGATTTATGGCTCAGCAGCTGCAGAGCATTTCAGCAAAGGCATGATGATTGTTGTAGGAAGTGTCAGGGCTTTTTTTTTTTTTCCTCCTCCTCGAGCCGGGCTATTCAAACCTGCAAATCAAAGTAAACAATCATTCGTACGCTTAATGCAAACATGCCACTTGCAGATGCGTCGCAGCAGCGTTTAATCACATCCGGAGAATTATCTGCTTATAATATTCGGATCTGCAGAATATGGCGTCCAGTGCTTATAAAAATAAGACTGGGCTGCCATTTTTGTTTTCCTTTTGTCTGAAATTTTTTAATAAACTGTCTGAGAATGTGGGAGAGGCGGCGGACAGACCGAGGCAGCGCATGATCGTTTCTCTCTGGAGGAAAAGGCTCGCATTTAAAGCTGCTCAGGTTAAGATTTGCACAGCATTTGGCTCCCTTTTTGTTTTTAACGGAGGAATAAATCAGCAGAGCAGGTACAGAAAGGGGAAAGTTAACGCCAAGTTTTGTTTCAGGGAGAAGTTGGATTTCATTTTAGAGGCAATCTCACAGTCCGGTGTCTTTTTAAAGCTGAAATAATGAGGTTTAAAGGTACTTTCCTGGATGCAAATGACGCCACTGTGGCACCACCTCACTCTCACTGACTAACCAACTGTAGGATTGTTAGGATCTAACAAAATATGCAGCTATATTTGTGTATTTATGTAATAACAATTCATGCAGAATTAACAGCATGAGGCATCTTATTGTTTTCTGGACCCTTAATAAAGCTTTAAAAGTTGAAATAAACTGTTATTTAGCCTAATTAATAATGCACTTATTATTTATACTATATAAGCCACTAATAAAATCTGCACGATTTCTATTTAGTGAGCTTATATTCACAACCTTTTGCTCTTATTAATTATGCTAATTGCTTACTAAGTAATCATGGTTTTCACTTGTTTTAATAAGGCAGCAAGTATCCAGGTATAAATGTTAATAAACCCATAATAAGGAATTTTAATCTGCCAGGTCTGCAGCTGTAAATATTAATGTGTTTAAGTTTAATAACCTCATAAATGTCACAAAGTGACAGCTCACACTTTATTATATTAAAGGGCTGATAGCTGATCTGTAGTTAGCTAAGTACCACATTAACCTATAAGGGTCACGGTGACGTGCACAATTTTGTGTCCAAGTGCATCATTTCTGCTGAATACATTTAACAGATCATTTTATAACATTATTAATTAAGTTACATTACTTGCAGTTGCATCACCTGGCTTTTCAATTTAAACTTGGACGCCTGAATTAACTTTTGTGTTTGTTAGGAAGAGCAAACATAGAATGTTTAAAGTTTTTAATGATAAGTTAACATTTTCCTAGTTTTACATTGGTTGTACCACCTGACATAGAAAGTGTGCCAGCCTAAATATGACCTGAACTTAGATGTTTTTATTTTATTAAATTATTTTTAAACAGAAATGATGCACTCAGACACAAAAAACATGCATAGCATTTGGTGAAATTTGGTCACAAGCACAATCTTTAACATTACACTGGCAAGAACCCAAACTCTACAAATAAAATCTTTGTTAATAGAATAAAAGTGAAGTTTAAGTCATCCATTATGACGGCCTTGTCAGAAATCACAAATGGTTTATATTGCTGGTAAACCTGTTAGTATAGAGAGGGTAGCATAAATATTACAGCAAAATTTTACGCATTACCAAACATCCAATTCTTACTTGGTAAATTACTAGTCCAGGTCTTGAATATGAAAGCTGTAGAGATGAAAAAGACGATTAATCTGACACCGAGACAACAGGAAGTCAGTTAAAAATCAGATAACTATTTTAATTATCACTGACTCATTTGGGCCATTCACTGCATCTTTATCGATGCTCGATGCTCCTCTTTGTCAGATGAGCCATTAAACAAAAAAATCGGTTAAAAAAATGTCACAGTGGACTGTGGGAAATGATCATTTTCGCTATTTTCTTCAAACCGATTCATCAATCAAGAGAGCCCGCAGGACTCTACGTGTGCACGAGAGCTTCTTTCCCAAGCACCTGCATAACTTGAATGTACGAGTCTTTTTCCTACCAATTGGAAATAATTACACCTCTAACTTGCCTTATTGAAATACTATTAAAAAAAATGAAACTATTGGGGCCAAAATTGGCACAATCAGCCCTTAATTATAGCAATGCAATCTTAACTGTACAGGATGTAAAAATCAACCTGCTGACGACTGGAGTATGTCGCTGCCATAGCACGTGTTTTCAGTGTGTAAGTATGTCACGTCAGAAAGTGACACAAAGATGTCCAGCGCCAGACAGACTCCTAAGCTGAGGCTGCTGCCTTAAGACAGAAAGGGTCCAGGAAGTGAAAAGTATCCCCACTGGCATCATTAGAGAAATATTTTGTGGGGTGCACTGTACGCTCGTACCCCTGAACATATCAGTTTTGTTTCTCTTGGCTCGCAGATGTGGACTCTGTTCTGCCTCTGCTAAGCCAAACAGACTTAGGAATGGGGATGCGTGCCAAAGCATGCAATGCGAAATGTTTTAAAAAGAACTTCATACGGGGTTGAAGAGAGAAGTTATGGAAAGAAAGGCCTTCGGGTCACAACTTGAGCCGTTAGTAACTTTCTCTGCCTCAAAAATAGGAGCGTTTCTGTCCACCTGGTCAAACAGGCTACTCGATAAAGCACCGTGCTTATTTTCGAGCCTTTATGCCCACATTGTGCCATCATAATCAAAGAGGAAAGAAAACAATTAAGGTTAACAGCTGGGTCATTTTCAAAGGAGTGTAGCGTGTGGTGTCTGTGCAGCAATAAAAGGATTCTGTGTTTATAGTTGGATTACTGACCTTTCTGGTTTAGGCAGTGCCTGTCTTTTGGGTCTTGCTGTACTCTGTGTTGAGAATGTGCAAACTTTGCTCTGTTGCCCATCAGACGCTTAACCAGCCGGGGCCCCATGTGTCAAGGAGGAGACGGAGAGAGAGAGAGATTGCGATCTGAGCCACTCTGCTTCTAACATTTCTGTTTTCTCTGATAACCGTTCCTCTAGCTAGCTGCTGTAATCGTGTGCGAGCCTCTCTCTCGGGCAGCATGCCCATCATGGAGACTTGTGGTTGGAGATCTTAAGGAAAAGCCCGACATCACTCACAAAAAACATGTCTAACTCACCGACTGCAACTTGGACGCATCCTCCCTGCTATCGGTGATGACGAGAAAGCATGAGAAAACAACATTTTCTCACACACTTTTCAGGAAGCAGCAGGACTAATACAGGATTTCTTTGAAAATGCTATCACAAGACTGAAAAGGGGTATCTCAGATTATCACATCCAACAGTCAGCTGCTGCTTGGGTGGAGAGCTGCTGACAAATGTTTCAACTGCTGTTTGCTACACTAACAACAGATCCACACATAAATATATATAGGACATCGTTTTACAGGGATTCTCACAGCAATGGTTTCAAACAAGACAAATCTGAGGAGCCTTAAACTGATTATTTAAAACAAAAAACCCACTCACCTGTGGAACCAAGTAGACCTGAAAATCCTTGTCTTACAAGTCTGACTACAGATATGTCCTTAGTACTGATCAGCATTTAGAGCAACCTTCACGTTTTTTATAACCCGTGTGTATTTATTTCAGGATGGCTGAACCCCGCTTTAACAACCCCTATTTTTGGCCTCCCCCTCCTGCCATGCCTGGCCAGGTGAGTGACTGTGGTATTCGCACTTGTTTCTGCGCACCTTAATACCAGGCCATAAATTATTGTCATTTTTATTCTTAGAACATTTTGTTTTCATTTTATTTTTTTTTAAATGATATAAACAAATACAGTACTCTGCAAAAGCCACTCTTCGTTTCTTTATATTTTGCGTCCAAGGAGCCAGACTTTCTAGGAATTTTTAAAGTGTTCTCAATAAGCAGTTCTCCAGGCTTTTTGAAGGTCTTTCAGATTTTTTTCCTTTGGACATTTGCTGCTTTTTCAGTCTTTTTTCTCAGTCTTTTTTCAGTCCAGTCCTTGCACCTGACCATTTTCGGAGGAATGTTTGTTTGTTAAGCCAGTTAACACTGATTATGAATCAATCAAGAATAAAAAATGCACCTAACTCAAGGGATGAACCAGTGCTGTGTTAACACATAACAGACAGCTTAGCAAAGAACCAATTTTAAAATCTGTCAGATATTATGATCCCCTTTCTTTAGATGAATCTAAGAAAAGTGCCAAAAATAACCCAGTTTGACAGGCATAAAATAGTATTTTCTTTTACCAACAAGGTGATTCTTATTAGCCAAAAACGTGGCATATCTTGGCATGGTGTGCAATGTATCCTTCAAAAAATATGAGGAAACTGGACAAGTAAAAAAAAAAAGAAGTTTCAGGGATAAAAACTATTTCCAGTAGATGAACAGTATCTGAAAGTCATGTCCGTAAGAAATAGAAAAAAAAAATCCAGCAAATCCATCTGCTGTTCACTGAAGTAGAAATGGGTCCAATGGAAGGCTGGCTGTGAAGAAGCCAACCAGGAGAATCAGAGAGAAAAGGCTGAGGTAGGCCAAAATTACGCAAGAACTGGACTGAAAATTTGTGGCAAAAGGTTTTATGGAGTGATGAATCCATATTTGAATTTTTTGGTTCAATTGTCAGAGGAGACGAGGTCAGGAGAGCGGTACAACAATGAGTGTCTACAGCCAAATGAAAAACACGGTGGCGGCTCTGTCGAGGTTTGGGGCTGCAGTTCAGCCTGTGGTGTTGGAGACCTTGACAAAATTGATGGAATTCTGAACACAGAAAAGTAGCATCAGATTTTGTTCCACCATGCAATACCATCTGGAAAGCATCTGATTGGCAACAGCTTCATTTTTCAGCATGACAATGATCCCAAAACACACTACCAATGTAGTAAAAAGATACCTGGATAGAAAAACACACAGTAGAATACTATCAGTCATCGATTGGCCTCCCCAGAGCCTGGATCAGAACATTATTGAAGCAGTAGGATCATCGTGACAGAAAATGGCCCAAAAGGCAGCGAACATTGAAGGAAGAGTGTTAAATGTCACTCAAGAGCCTGGACAACTATTCCTGCAGACTACTTAAAGAAATTATAAGAAAGCTCGACAAAGAGAGTTCACACTGTTTTGAAAAGTAAAGGTGGTCATACCAAATACGATTTCAAGCTTCTTACAATTGTACAAAATCTGTTTTTACTTTATATACTGTATTTACATGTATATGCACACACGTTTCAATAAATCACTGCACCAATCTCCCATTTTCCCAGTAAAATATAAAGAAATGAGGGGTGGCTTAAGACTTTTGCACCTTACTGCACTTGGACACATTTTGTTCTCTTACATAGTTAGATTTGAATATTTCTTTATTAACACTTAAAAGCACACGTTTTGGTTTTAAAGATGGTTAGCACTGAACCATTTTATAGCTTAGCATTGTAAAACCATAATCTGCTTTATTTACACAGGTTTTTATTTATTTGTTTATCATAGTTAAACTGCTGTGACATGCCAAAGAAAGGCTCTTTTCTTTTAATTTGGACAGAGATAGCTTTGTAACAGTTTCCCAGTTTTTATGCTAAGCTAAGCTGAGCTAACAGTCTGTTAGCTCTGGCTACGTTGTTAGCATACAGGGGCCAGTCTTTTTACCTGAATATTGACAATAAAATGACTAAAACGAAAGTGTATCTCTGAATGACTGAATGTGAATGAATGTTACAAACCTTGGTTAAAAGTGGTTCGAAGAGGGAGTCGTTTAATATTTGTTTTTTCAATTATTTTTTTCTGCTGTTTTCTGTTGCTTCTACCTACTCAGGCCTCTAGATATTCCTAGAAGTCTTATATTTTCTGGTATCTAAAAGTCATTAAAAGGCTGGAAACCACAGTCATGTAATATCAGGTGTTAGCCATAAGAGGGAACCATTTCCTCATGAACTGACCGACTGAACTGATGGCTGTTCTCTTGTCACAAATGTTGTTTTCTGGCTGTCAGCTGGATAACCTAGTATTGATCAATAAAATCAAGGAGCAGCTGATGGCGGAGAAGATCAGACCGCCTCATCTGCCCCCTGCTTCAGCCCCTTCCCAGCAGCCCCTGCTGGCTACCTCCAGCCAGCCCGAAGGCGGCCAGCACGGGATATCCAAAGCCCAGCAGATGCCGGTTCTCCACAACCACAGCCCCTCTCAGCCTGATATCGCCCTGCACGCCCGCCCTGCCTCCAGCTCAGTCACAGGTACTCCAACTATAAGTGCACATCAGCTTCCACAACCCTAAGCATAGCGTCAGTGCACTGTTGTAACATGCTTTACATAAAGGGAAGTTTTTTTTTATTCTCTCTGCGCTGAGTCTGAGTTAATGTTTATCAAAGACTTCTGTATAGTTAGTAATGAAAAGTCCATTCACATATCTACATGTTAGGAAGTTATATTTATGTAAGTTGTATTAACATGGGCACATACGTATGTGTGTGTTCCTCATATTTATTGACATTTCTTTTTTAATTTTATTGTGACATGTTCTTTTTGCTGTTTTATTGTCTCACTGGTGAAACACAGTAAAGTCCTGTCAGTGCTATCCTATTACGGTTCCCTCATTTCTTTGTATTTAGACTGTACTTACACAGCCTAATGATGATTATTGTCATTATATTTTGTGTCTGTTTGTCTGTGTTTTTCAGGTCGTATTCTTGGAGATGTAAACTTGAATCTAGATGACAAGGCAGCTATAAAAGCCAGAGGATTATGGGAAGACTGGCATCTGCGCCAACTCATAGATCATCCTTCCAGGACAAACCATGTCTCAGGTAACCATGCAGATTGTTGCAAGCTTTATTGTTTATTTAGAATTTTTATACAATGTATTGCCAAAAGTATGCACTCATCTGCCTTCACATGAACACGAGTGACATCCCATCCTTAATCCAGTTTGATGTCAGCCCACCCTTTGCAGCTATAACAGCTTCAACTCTTCTGGGAAGGTTTTCAGCAAGGTTTAGGTGTTTATGGGAATTTTTGGCAATTCTTCCAGAAGCACATTTGTGAGGTCAAACACTGATGTTGGACGAGAAGGCCTGGCTCACAGTCTCCGCTCTAATTCACCCCAAAGTTAGGTTGAGGTCAGGACTCTGTGCAGGCCAGTCAAGTTCTTGCACACCAAACTTGCTCATCCATGTCTTTATGGACCTGCTTTGTGCACTGGTGAGCAGTCATGTTGGAACAGGAAGGGGCCGTTCCCAAACTGTTCCTACAAAGTTGGAAGCATGAAATTGTCCAAAGTGTCTTGGTACGCTGAAACATGAAGAATTCCTTTCACTGGAGCTAAGGGGCTGAGCCCAACTCCTGAAAAACAACCCAACACCATAATCCTCCTTCCACCAAACTTTACTTGGCACAGTGCAGTCAGACAGCTACTGTTCTCCTGGCAACCATCAAACCCAGACTCGCCTATCAGATTGCCAGATGGAAAAGTGTGATTCGTAACTCCAGAGAACACATCTCCACTGTTCTGGAGTCCAGTGGCGGAGTGCTTTACACCACTGCATGCAACGATTTGCATTGCACTTGGTGATTTAAGGCTTGGATACAGCTGCTTGTTTACATGTAGATTATGCAAAAATACCTACTGAACTGCAGGCTGCAATGCACAACATTACTGGTTCCAGATACCTGGACTGTTCCACAGCTTAATGAATAAATGAAGTTAAAATGGGATTTCAGGGGTTTCCGGTGGAACATCGCCAAGATGGCAGCACGTTGACTGAGCTCCTGACGGAACCCCAGCGAAGTTCTCCTAAAGCCCCTTTCTAGGACGGGTATTCTTTAAAAAGTGTTTTTATAAAGGGGGCATTCATCACCTTGCGAAGTTCATTATTAGGTGTGAGGAACAATACAGGTACTACGCCCGACAGCCGATGCTAAAGCTAATTAGCAAAACCCGAAACCATGGCCGACCTAAACATAATCCTTCAGGAACTCAGAGAATTTCGGCAAGAAAACAAAGAAAAGCTGGAGTCAATCAAGGGCGAGGTATCCAGGTTGAACACAAGGCTGGAAGAAGCAGAAGAGCGAATAGAACAAGCGGAGGAGAGGATACAAACCGTGGAAGAGGCTGCAGCAGAGATGCTAAAACTCCACGAAAAGTTAGAGGACAAGCTAACAGATTTGGAGAGTCGCTCACGAAGAGACAACATAAGGATTTATGGTGTCTGCGAGGGAGCCGAAAAGGACTTCACAACCATGACACTGTTCACCGAAAAGCTACTGCGCGAGGGTCTTCAGCTGTCCGAGGAAGAGATGCCAGACCTACATATTGAGAGGGCACATCGCTCCCTTGGGACTCAGCCCCCAA
>JAVDPK010002882.1:35241-49022 GCA_034780415.1 Cichlasoma orientale | reverse complement strand
TGCTTCCTTTGATTGTTGTATTTTGATGTATGTTCCTTTTCACTGAAAATACAAAAATAAATTATATAAAAAAAAAATGGGATTTCAGTCTGATTGCAGGCAAGTAATTCTTGTACATGTAGTTTTTCAAAAATAGTAAGTACACCCTTACTGCTTCCATATGAATTTAGAGGGTAAATAACAGCCAGGTGCAGCTAATTAGTTGATAATCAACAAGTGTGAGCATCTCTCTATAAAAACAGAGGTTTTGGCAGTTTTTTGGTCTGGAGCATTCAGTTGTGCGTTAATTCAATGCTACAATAGTCCCAGGAGTGGACATCCCAACAAATCCAACACAAGATCAGGCTGTGCAATGTTCGGAGAAACAGAGGGGCTATGATTTGGGCTTGTTTTGCAGGCACAGAACCTGAGCACCTTACAGTCTTTGAGTCAACCATGAACTCCTCTGTATAAGTATTCTGGTGTCATGCAGCAGGACAGTGACCCCGAGCACGCCGGCAAATGTCCAACAGAATGGCTGAAAAAGAAAAGCATCAAGGTGTCGCAAAGTCCAGACCTTGAAATGCTGTCGTAACCTTAAGAAAGGTGTGCATAAACGAATGCCTGCAAACCTCAATGAACTGAAGACGCATTGTAAAGAAGACTGGGCCAAAATTCCTCCAGAATGATCTGAGAGGCTATCAAGCAGAAAAAGATTACTTCATGTTATTGCTGCTAAAGTTGGTTCTATGAGCTACTGAATCATGGGGTGCATTTAGTGGTGTAAAAAAAAAAAAAGATTTCCACGTGACTGTATACTTGTATAAAACCCACATGTGTACTTATATTTAAACTTAAAATGCTGGCATACACAAACCTGATGAGGAAATAGTAATTTAAAAAAATTATACCCTTCTGTGACGTTATTACAAAATATATTATTGATTTTTATCCTCTCTGGATTTATATCAGCTTAAAGGCAATAACTTTGCAATCCTGTCTTCACTGTTCCTCCCATTAGGTGTGGCGCTGGCATCCAGAACAGGCAACCTCAGCACCTCAGAGATCATCACCCCCACCACGCCCACCTCAAGCAGCCACAGCCGGCTGGGTGGAGCTCCCTCCCCTCACCTCATCTCAGGGTTGACCGGCCATGGGATGGAGCCTGGGAAAAACAGCGGTGGATTCGTGGGACTTCTCGGTCCTCCTCCAAAGGAGGAACGAGGACGTAAGAAAATAAAGGCAGAGAATGGGTCATCTCTTTTGGTGGTGCCCTACCCGTTCCTAGCCTCAGGCAATGATCAGTCCTGCGTCACCATCACTGCCAAAGAGGGAAAAACCTACAGGTGGGAAAGGACATATTTTTTACAACAGCTTGTTTCATCTCAGCAATAATATAAAATAGAATTTCCTTGTAGCTTTAACATGCAGAGCAACTTTGCTGGAAGAACACTGAATCTCTGTCCCATCTTCGTGTGTCCTGTTTGTCCCTGTGTTTTTGATACAGGTGTAAAATCTGTCCGCTGACCTTCTTCTCTAAGTCAGACATGCAGATTCACTCCAAAACGCACACAGAGGCGAAGGCTCACAAGTGTCCTCACTGCACTAAGTCCTTTGCAAACGCGTCCTACCTAGCCCAGCACCTGCGCATACACCTGGGCGTCAAACCTTACCGCTGCACCTACTGTGAGAAATGTTTTCGCCAGCTCTCCCACCTGCAGCAGCACACCAGGTCTGACCCTTGAAAAAGTTACAGTGTGTGTGTGTGTGAGTGTGAGACAGTTGGTTTTGTAATTATGTTGTTAAAATAGAGAACATATATTCTGTTGTGCAGCATCGGTCCTCGTGATAAGACAGTTGGATCTGTTTCTTAATTAGCATAGCTAAGCTAACAAAATCTAATCTTTTAAAGGAGTCGTATTGTATTTTGTATTTATTCATTTTGTTTTCTTTGTTCGTTTTAAACACACTTACATACTAAAACTCAGATAAGGGAGGCATGACTTTGATTACCCAAATATTATTATCTACTCCTACATAATCCTATTGATTTGTAAATAACTGGACATGAACAACTTGAGCTTATTATATAATATTATACTCTACAGTACATTTCTAATTAAGCAGCTAATTCTCTTTCTCATAACAATACTTTCTTTAAAGATATAACGTATTTTAGAGTCGGCTCAAAAGACACTCGAAAGAAAGGCAGATGTTAAATGTAAACGTGAGGTCAGAGGTCAAATGTGACTCAAGTAACCGCTTGTTAAAGCCAAGGAATGCAGAAGAGCGTCTGTAAACACGTTTTTAAAGCCTGTCTTGTCTGACGGGTTTTGCCAGCAGAATTATGTTCTGAATGCACTGTTGTGGCAAACATATTTGCTCTTCTTAGATGGACTCTATAGATTCTCTGTTGGCTCCTCTTGTTAGTGTTTTTCCTTTTATTTTATTTATTTATTTGTGTTGCTACACAAACAAACAATCTTGCTGTGTTGTGGTTTGTGTTTGCGTGAGTGAGTAAGAGAATGTGAATGTCTGTGTCTGTCATGAAATGTACTTAATAATGAGGGCCGAAAGCCGCAACATTGCCCCCCAGAAGCCAGAGGCAGATAAAGAAAGACCCAGGAGACCCCCAAGAGCAATGAAGACCCACAGCCGCACAATCCAATGACAAACGCGTGCCCATCCCAGCAGAAGGGCAAGAAAGACCCCCAGACGGAGCCCCAGAGAACGTGAAGAAGCCTCACTACTGGAAGCACCTGACCACTGGTCATCTGTCCTCATCCGCACTGCCCCCTTGAAGCAGATGGGCTACAGCAACAGAAGACCACACCGGGTGCCACTCCTGTCAGCCAAAAACAGGAATAGGCTCACCAAAATTGGACAACAGAAAACTGGAAAAATGTTGCCTGTTCTGATGAGTCTTGAATTCTGCTGCCACATTTGGATGGTAGGGACAGAATATGGTGTAAAAAAACATAAAAGTATGGATCCATCCTGCCAACAGTTCAGGCTGGTGGTGGTGTAATGATGTGGGAGGCATTTTCGTGGCACGCTTTTGGCCCCTTAGGATCATCTTCAGATGGCTGCTTCCAGCAGGATAACGCATGTCAAAAACCTCAAACTGGTTTCTTAAACATGACAAAGGCAAAAGGGGATCCAACCAGGTGCTAGCAAAGTATACATAATACAGTGGTTGCTGTGTAGATATACAAAGAAAATGCATTGTTCGACGCGCACATCAAAAGACTGCAAAGATGTTAAAGATGCTAAAAATTAATCACCTCCTGGAAAATCTCGAAGCTAATTAGGTTTATTGGCAACGAGTGATGAACACGATTACATAAAGAGCATCCTCGAGAGGCCGAACCATCAGAACTCCACAGAGGTTTAGCACAAAGTGAGAATAACAGGTTAGCGAGGTCATAAAGTCAGTTTAATTTTTAACCTTGAGAGACAATTACACAAACTTATGCTGAATACATTCCCTGGACCAGAGAAGGTTATGTTCAGTTTCTGTGTACAGGCAGCTGTAAAATACGGAAGCCGAGAGCGGACGTGGTACGTATAAACTCTGATGGTTTTCTCGAGATCACAAGATGATTATCTTTTCTTAAACGCGCATGATCAGTTTCTTACGGAAGCCGAGAGAGGCCATGGTACCTATAAACTTTTTTCTGATGGTTTTCTCGTGATAACGAGATAAATAACTCGTTATTCAAGATCCCTAATGTTTAACATTTATTATTCACGAACACCACATCCTGCTGATATAGTCAACTTCATCTGTGACCCGCTGAGAGGACCAGGCCGTCTTTGTGGTTACCGAATGATGCAGGAGAGGTGCCGTGCAGCAGGGCTGAGCTGCAGTCGAGCCAGCTGTCTCCTTAAATGACGAAGGCCGATATGAAAGTTATTTATCTCGTTTTCTCGAGAAAACGGTAATCGTTATTTCTAGAAAACCATCAGAAAAAAAGTTTATAGGTACCGCATCCGCTCTCGGCTTCCGTACTCTCGGCTTCCGTAGGTCTCAGCTTCCGTACTCTCGGCTTCCGTACCATTCCAGCCTTGAGCAGCTCTACGGTCTTGTCCCAGATGTCCTTTGACAGCACTTTGGTCTTGCCCGTGATGGTGGAGAGGTTGGAATGGAAGAAATTGATTCTGTGGACAGATTTGCTTCATACACATAATGAGTTGAGATCGAGAATATCTGTAATTGACCGACTGATTGATTGTAATCTGTGTGCCTCATGGGCACACAGCCAGTCTGTTGGAGCCATATTTCTGGCTGGGTTGTAGGGGATCAAAAACTAATTTCACATGCAAATCAATTTAGAACTTATATTTTGTGTTTAAAATAAAACTACCATAAAAATTTGAAACTGTTTATTTCTTTGCAATTGAGCAAACTTAAAAATTCAGCAGGGGATCAAGTAATTGTTTCTCCGACTGTAAGTAATGTCCACTTTGATTTTTCCAAACACTAACGTAACATTTAAGTCTCTTTACTGTCAGATCCGAGTGCACATATCGAGTATCATGTTGAAGTGGTTTCAGTTTACAGTTTAAGCACTCTTTTGTACAGCTGTTGCATTAAAAAATAAATGGCAACATTAAAAGCAGCATAATGAGCATATAAACAAGATTGATCGTTTTCTTTGGCATCTGTATTTTGCTGTCATTTTCCCCCACTCTCAGATGACCAGGCTAATCTGACTGAAGTAGGAGGCGCTCGATCAGTCTATTTTTGTGCAGAAGAATCAAATGCAGATGTCCTTGTAACTTGAGGAGTCATATGAATTCATTCATAATTACGTTGCTTGCACATGCTTGCAAACCTCCTGTCTGATCTGCTGCCTCGTTGTTTTCATTCCAGAATCCATACAGGGGATCGGCCTTATAAATGTGCTCATCCTGGATGTGAAAAAGCTTTTACTCAACTGTCTAATCTGCAGGTAAACACGGACTTCAACAGACTAAGGCACTGCCTTTTTCAGACATGATTGACAACCACTTTTGTGTGTATGTTTGCTTTGCTTTTCATTCTAAAGTCTCACCAGAGGCAGCACAACAAAGACAAGCCCTTCAAATGTTCCAACTGCTACCGTGCCTATTCAGACTCTGCCTCGCTTCAGATCCACTTGTCTGCACATGCCATCAAAAATGCCAAGGCCTACTGCTGCAGTATGTGCGGCAGGTCGTACACCTCTGTGAGTTTCACCCCACGGGTCATATTTTTAAGTCTTAAGAGGTTAGCAGTCATATCTAAAGGCTTTCATCTGCTTCTTTCCAGGAGACCTACCTTATGAAGCACATGTCTAAACACACAGTGGTGGAGCATGTGGTGTCTCATCACTCCCCTCATCACAGGACAGACTCTCCCACCATCCCTATACGGATCTCCCTCATCTGAGCCCTTCACACGTCTCCTGCCCTCCTGTTTTCTGTGACATTGTCACTTCGGTCCTCTGATGAACCACACAAACCCATTAACAGGATCCAAAAATGTGCCAGATTGCCAGTATTTTGTGAAGAGGTGCTCTTTTAATGAGTATATCCTCCTGTCCTTCCTTGCTGACCAGATAGTATTATTGGGAGGGGGGGGGCATCCAAAGATGATTTCTCAGCACTTTCGGGCCTGAAAATGACAGGCCTAAAATTTCATTTTTCTATGTGACTTCACGGGAAAAATAAAAAAAAAAGAATTTGCTCCAGGCAGCTACATGGAAAATCTTTTTAACCTTTTTTTTTGTGTTTCACAGATTTGTCTTTTTTATACAGTCCTTTACTTTCTTTACTCGAATCTTTACAAAATAAATATATTTGCATCAGAAATAGTCTTCCATTAGCTGGGCGGCCAAGTTAACATGAAAGTGGATGCTGATATAATGTGTAGCTGTTAATGTATATCATTCCATTTCTCGTGTCATTAACCACATGACCATAATACACACATTAATAATGTGTTAACATTTTTATGTCATTTTCAGCCTGCTGCCAAGTTCAACCTGACCCGCTGTGACTCATTAGCAGATTTATTTTTAATTTAGATTTTTTTTTTTTTTTTTTTTGCAGTTAAATATGTTCAAGGCAATCCTGGAGAACTCAGTTTAATCTGGTAAAGGTTTAAAAGTCGGAAATGATGAGCACTATTATAGTGTGTGTCATATAAAGGCACTAAACAAACCTCCGTGCCACTGAGAAATGAAATATAAACTGTTGTGCGAAGGATGGAAGATGTTCTGCATTCGATAGTGTTACAAGTATGAGGAGCAATGTTTTTTTTTTTACTCCACCTGTAAAAAAGCAAAAAACCCTCACCCCATTTAAATTTGGTCACTGCCACCTTCAAGGTCATCTTCTTATTCACATCTAAGCCGCTTCCTGAGCTCCTGCTAACTTTGGATTGCTCCCTGTAAGTCCCTTCCCAAATGTTTCCAATGCCCTGTGGGCTGACGCCACAGTTCAGGTCACTACCATGACCTGGGCGACTGAGACCCTACACACACGGTTCAGGATGTTTGCAGCGAATGTTCTCCTTAGACCTCTCAGAGACCTCTTGCATATCTGATCCTGTGCCATGAATTCAAGATGCACAACCCAGTGAACGTGTGAAATAGATGAGCATACTCGTGCTCTGAGCCTGATGGGGTTTGAATACTTCCATTGAAGACTGATGATTCTCACCACGAAGGTCCATTTGACATGTATAATATCTGTGGCATTGATGGGCAATGGAGATGGTCAGAGAAGGACGGAACCAGCGGCGTACTTCACGAGTAGATGAAGAACACAGTGGCCAAATTTAAAAGGAGATAGGCTTTTGCTTCTTATGGGCAGAGTTATAAAATCTTATGATGACACATTGTAACCCAAAAAATGTGTTACTCTCATTTTAAGTTAAAATATGCCTGTATAATCACTTATCTCGCCAAATCTATATTTGTGTTTGTTTTTTTTCTGTTGTGTGCACTTTGTTTTTTTCAGTTTTGTATTTAATCTGGTTTTAAAACGAACAAATGTAGTGGCAAGACTTACACCACCATTGTGCTGCAGACAGATTTTTTTTTACTTTCCAGGAAAACATTGGTTTTAAGCTTCTTCCTTTTGGTTGTGTAATGAAAGCATCAACTTTATTTGAACATGAATTTTGCCATTGATTTATGAATGAATATTTTGTTATTTTATATCCATTTAAGCCTTAACTTTGTTACAATTCTACATTTCATTTTGCTGTTTGTTTTACATTTGCCTTTTATGTTATAGCATGACATATACTGTAAATAAACTATACCTACTGTCAACCCATTTTATAGTAAATAGTTGCATAAGTCTTTTTTCCCCCCCTTAGCTTTTGTGGCTGCATATAAATTAGCAAAATAAATCAGGTCAGAGGAAACAGAGTTGCAGTCTTGCAACTCTCCCACGTTATTTTAAACAATAAAAGATGCATATAAATGTTATCTAATATTTTCATTTTTATGCAGGAAACAAAAATGAATTAAGCAAATATAGCCATTAAGAGGAACACAGAGCATACAAGCAGTCTGAATGTCCAGCAAACATTTTAAACATACAGAAACTCTGTAAAGTACAACTTTGTGTAATTTAGAACAACAGTTAAGCTACTGGCAGTAATGTGAAGGGCACACAGGTGCGCACTGCACAGGGCCAGTGTGGTTTGAGAGCAGTGGTAGACGTGCGTAAAATGTCATGTAGCTGGGAGTCGGTCTTGATCTCAAGCAGTTCTTGTTTAAGTTCAGAACAGAGAAAGTCTGCGTACAAAAATATGTGGAACCAAACAAGCTGAACATTTTATTTGCAAATGTTTGCATCTCTGGAAATTTGACGTTGTGTTGTGCCAAAAATTTATTTGCTGAAAAGTGATTTCCAATATTTTTATGTGGGGTTTTTTTATGTATAATATCTTTGCTTAAAAAGGTAGATTGGACTCTTATAAAACCTTTATTTTACCAGGTAAAATATTTGAGAACCAGTTCTCATTTACAAACATGACCTGGCCAAGAGGCCCCAGCAGATATAGGTCCACAACACATACTGTAGATACACATGAACTTAAACATATAAACATACGAAGGATAAAATAAAAATCAAAGATGAACTTGGAGCAAGCATGTAAATCACGAGAACAGAAGAAGCAGGAGTAAGAAGAAGAATAGGTGAGTTAACATTAAAGGGAGAGAGGAAAGTAACGTGTGTGTGTGATTGCACACTTGTATGAATATATGTATGGGGAAAGTGTGTGTGTGTGTGTTTTAGTATGATCTGGGGTGATCAGCTTGAAAGTAGTAAGAGGTGTTAAAGTTGCACTCTGTGCTATTGTATCTGCATTACAATCAATCCAGTCCTTGCTGTGATGTTGTGTTTGTTGCAATTTCTGCCGCCCTCATGGCCAGATCTCTGTGAAAAAACACGCTTTTAACGTCAATTTTCCCTGATAAATCAAGAATATATAAAAGTGTTTGCCCTGACCTGGCCCAGATCATCCCATCTGCTACTTCTCAAAGAAATTCAGTAAACATCAGTTTTTGTGGCTACTTGGGTCTATGTTGTGTCATTGCTCCCTAGATGGGACATGACACAAAGTATGGTCTTAAGCGTCTTGAGGCAACTGTTTATTGTGATTTGGCGCTATATAAATAAAACTGAATTGAACTGCCTCTCGCCCTATGACAGCTGGGATAGCCCCCCAAGTACTAGTTTCAAGTCCGCACTTTTGAAACAAGTTGAAACAGAGACTTTTGTTAACAAACAAACACACTAAAAACAATATCCCCTCCAGGAGAGGCGTAATTAGGGAGAGTGGAGACAGCTGGGGAGAACAGATGAACTGATGAACTAATTACCAAGACAAGGGAAACAAAACTGAACACAACGCAGTGGTGTAGTCTATATGATACGCTGGTATACCTCATATACCCACTAGAAAAGCTTATGAATTTCCGTATACTCACTTAAGTGTCCAATGATACGTCATTTGCTTCTAAGGACCAGCGCTATGGCAGGCCATTTTAACATTTAATCCATTTGTCTGACTATCCACAATTACATTTAAGATATCCAAAACGGCATTTTGACTATCCAGAATGGCAATTTAAGATATCTGCAATTACATTCTGACTAGTAAGAATAATAATTTGATATCTTACATTACATTTTGACGAGTCAAAATTGCTTTCAAGATATCTCAAATAACGTCACCAGATTCGTCATTTGACAGGTCACACATCCATAATTACAATTTAAGTTCTCAAACGTAATTATGGTTAGTCAAAATTCCATTTTAGAGATCTGAATCAAGCGGTTGCGTGTAAGCCCCCTTGCACTGTACTGAGCTGTCCAAACAATTGCCTGTGTAGAATTTCAGGTGGCTGCAAAGGCGCTGGCCGTTGTGGACAAAATTGTAATAAAATGCAACAATATAGAAAGAGCTCTTCAGTATGGGATATGCGGAGAACGCGAAAATCGTGTACTTAAAAGACTGCTTCAGAAATCTGCAAAGAATCTCGGTTTTAACAAACTGCCTAAAAAAAATTCCGCCAAAATGCTCCGTAATTCAAGATATCTCAAACGTCAGTCTGACTAGTCAGAATGTTAATTTAAGGTATCTTAAATAGAAAAGCTGTCTAATGCAAGATATATCTAATTCATTTGGAGATATCTTAAATGGCATTTCAACTAGTCAAAATTAAAATTCTAGATATCTTTAATTTAGTTTTGCTTAGTCATTTGCTTTCAAGATAGAGAATTTAATTTGCACTAGTCAAAACTATTTATCACCTATGTTACAGCCCTTCCTCCTGCAGGGTCTATAATACCCAGCCAACCCAAGGAACCGTCGAAGCTCACGTCTGGTGGTGGGTGTGGGGTAGGACAACACTGCTTCCACTTTCGCAGTAACAGGACGCACTAGCCCGCAGCCAACTTGCTTACCCAGATATGTCACAACAGCCTTTCCAAACTCAGAGTCAGAGAGGCTTGAGCTAAACGGGTAAACACAGTGGTTAGAGTCGCAACATGATCAGACCAGAGGACCCTGACATCATCCAAGTACACACTGCAGGTGGGAATATCTCTTAACACAGTGTTCATAAGCCGCTGGAAAGTGGCCGGGGCATTATGCATTCCAAAGGCCATCACAGTGTATTGCATGAAATGATCAGGGGTGACAAAGGCAGAAATATCAGAAGCTCTGGAACTGAGTGGAACCTGCCAATATCCCTTCAACAGATCTAGCTTGGTAATGTAAGTAGCTGCACCTATGCTATCAATACAGTCCACCATACGAGGCAAAGGAAATGAGTCTGGTACCATGACTGCATTTACCTTTCTGAACCAATGGCCGTAACAGCCTATCTAAAAATACATTTAAGATATATTGAAATATGGTGTCATTTAAGATATCTTTAATTAGAATTATGACTAGTTGGAATAAAAAACAAGATATCTCGATTTAACTTCATGACTAGTCACAATTTAATTGCAGAATTGTCTGAAATGTGTGTTTCAGATAGTAATTGATTGAAGATATCTTGAATTGAAGCCGCCATACAAATCAATAGGAAATCTGACGTCATTTCAACTAGTCAGAATGTAATTAGAGATATCTCACATAGGTATTTTGTCTTCTCAAAATATAATTAGAGATATCTTAATTTACTAATACGTCTAGTCATAAATCAATTTCAGATATCTGGAATGTAAGTGTGGTGAATTGGATTTTATATTAAAACGGTCTGCCATACAGGTGAGCTGACAGTTCATCGCTGCATCACACACCAGGAAACGCCCCAGTCCTGAAGACAGAACGCGTCATAAGCACCATAACACAGACAGGGAACTTTAAGAGGCAAAGGTTTAAACCACCGGCAGTTTCGGAGGAAATAGTTTCTGAATTTGGTGGCATTCCTTATCACACAGGTGCCATGAGCTACCTGAGGAAATCTGTCAAGTTCCACCGCTGTGTTTGCAGCTGCGCTTTTATGCAATGACTGTGAAACACAGAAATTAAAATCACAGTTTTTACCTGAAAAATTTGCAATTTTTCATCAGCTTGAAATATATTCATTTTTCCTGATGTTTTTTTTTTTTAAAGAAAAAATATAATTTTATATTTGAGTTAATGTTTTGAGAAAAGAGTTGCTGTATTCTGGCCATTCCAATTCATATTGCTGATAAAAAATATTATTTTTAATCCTGTTCGGCCCGCGACTCAGACTGTCTTTAATTTTGTCCCGACCTGTGACTGAGTTTGACGGCCCTGAGCTCGAGGATTTTACACTGTTCTGAAAATGACGAGAAAACCAGCTACACTTTTTGAATGTTTTTATGAACCAGCTGCCCCTGAAGTCACAGAGGCAGCTTTAGAAAAAGCTGCCAGTTTAATAGACGCATTGAGTTGGTTCAACCTGTTTTTGTATAGTACTTCTGTACTTTCTGCTTAATAATTAAACATGTTTTGCTTTTATACTGTTTTATAAATTCTACATGTTTTTTTTAATACAAAGCCAACTGTTGTACAGTTTGTTGTACATTTATTCAAATGTAAGCATCAGAGAAATTTTGCAGTGTTAAATATGCTTAAAAATCTAAATAAATTGTCGATTAAATTGCACTAACCGGTGTACTTTTGTTTCTAAGCACAGTATACCCACTACAAAAATGTAGACACAATGCACACAAAAGATGAGACTAAACAGGAAGTAATTCAACAAAGGATGATCTAACATAGAGCTGTAGACCTGACACGGAGGGAAACAGCCTCGGGGAACAAACTATGAATGATAACATGAGATTAATATTGTGGAAAACAAAATAGGAACTAAGGCTAGAATACAAAAATCTAAACGACAAGAATAATGAACAAACTAAACTCAAAGTGCAGGGTCAAAGACCGCAGATCGTGGCAGCACAGTTTATGGTGGGAAGGCAGCCGCTGGGCTAGTGAAACTGTCTGAAGATGCATGCAGGTGTTCTCTTCACTGCTATAATCTGATTTTGTCAATTTCAGAGCTCATTTGTTTATTTTAGAATTGCATTGAAAACAAACCAGTAGATGCATGATGTAGCTATCCTCTAATCATATTGAGATAGGCTCCTGAGCCAGGACAAAAATAAAACAGCGGCAACTGTTGTTGTGATATGGAGTTATGTAAATAAAATTGAACTGAATTGTTGTTATTAAGTCCTTTTTGGATAACAATATATGGGCATGGTGAGAGTTGAAGAAGAGAGCGCAACCAGGGTGGAGTGACTGGAGATGAGTGCCAGGGGTGATTTGTGACAGAAGGATAGCAGCAAGAGTGAAAGGGAAGGTTTACAAGATGGTAGCAAGACCTGCTGTGATGCATGGCTTGGAGATGGCCGGACTAACAGAAAGACAGGCGGCAGAGCTGAAAGTGTTAAGATTTTCACTGGGAGAGCCTAGGATGGACGGGAATAGAAATGAGTCAGCAGCACAGGTTGAGCGGATTATATAGAATATATTGAACAAAGGATGTGGATATGGAGCTGCCAGGTAAGAGGGGAAAAAAAGACCACAGGGGAGATTCATGGATGCAGTGAAGGGGGACGTTCTGAGGGTTGGTTTGACAGACGAGGATGGGGACAGCGTGAGGTGGATGCAGATGATCCGCTGTGGCGACCCCTAAAGGGAAGAAGATGACGACTCAGGACAAGACATAAAATGATACATTTTCTAGATGTTACTAGATAACAAATGACATTTTTCTTTCCTTTTTTCTTTTCCTTATTTCACACAAACACTAATGGAACTGGAACTGAGACAGGAGAGTTCTCAATTTAAAATACAGATAAGTGATACAGAAGAGTGCCAGACAACCATGCATCCTTATCTCCTCTACAGGGCTGTCGATATTGACCTACACGCAACATAGAGTTGGATTGACGTCTATTAAATTAAAATGACAAAAACATCAACCCAAGCTTTTGTTAGAAGGCTAATGTATCTGCCACCACCCACAATAAGAAGGCATATTTAGTCTAAAGTAATCTCAAAGTGAGCATCAGCTTCAAAGACTTAATGCTCGATGCAGTCAAAATGAATATCAAAAGGGCCTCTCTCCTACATTATACTAGATATCTACTCATATGTACAAACCAGTACAGTCCCCCTGTACTGGTTTGTCTTTCTTGGCGTCCAGGATTAGCTGAGCAAAGCTTTATGTGCCTTGTGGGTGGAGCTGTATTTCCACAACCCACTCTGATCACCTGCTTCTCATCTGTCTTTTTAAATAGTCAGTATACAAAACCTTTAAGGGGACCATGAGGTCACAAAGCACCTGGTGTGTATTATTACGTAGGCATTTATAAATAAGAACTTATTAAAGGCATGACATGCTTAATCACATGGTGTGATCTTTATCCAAAATTTGACTTTTTATTAAGGTATACACAACACTGAAAAGAATAGAGGATGGTTTGCTATGTACCATTAAAAACACTATTCTTAACCACTGTTCTTTCAAAGGCATCTTTATGTGCTTGCTTTATTGGTTAAATAAACAAAGCATTTGGAAGTACTGCTGTACTGGTGTTAAAATATGAAAACTCTGTACTGTTTGCTAAGCCCTGTTAAACCTGGTCACAAGCGCAGAGCACGTATGTAAGATTAAATAAGTCTTTATTATGAATAACAACAGTCTTTAAGGCTAGGATTCTTGATGTGTCTCTTTCTCTCTCTTCTTTCCCACACTCTTCCAAGTGAGTGTCCAGTTTCACACACTGTGTCTAATGCTGGTGTGCTGGGGGGGGGGGGGGGG
>JAVDPK010002882.1:0-16925 GCA_034780415.1 Cichlasoma orientale | reverse complement strand
CACACCTTGGCACATGTGATTATGCACATGAACAATAGAGGGTCACAACCACCTCCAGGGGACTACGCCCACTGGGGGTTAAATACCTGGGTCTCTCCACCTTTTGGTTTGAGAACTGAAGAAGCCTTTCGGGTGAGAGGTGAAACATCTTCAAACAAACGACTTCTTCAAGTCCAGTCGGCCTTTTTTCAAGCTCCAGAGAACACAATGACCTGGATGACTGAGACCCTACACAGACAGCTGATACTTAAGAAGTCCCAAAAAATACAAAGCCCAATATGTAAAAACACGTGAAAACTAAACACAAGAGTAATAAAGTCAAAAATGGGAAGTGGAGTTAAATGAAAAACCAAGAAGTCAAAACTAACATTAGCCAGAGACCAGGTGAGGTATGAGTTATAATAATCACGTTCATCCAAATTACTTGAATGAATTGCATTAATTATGAACAGAGAGACGTCTACGTGAGGAGGAAGAAAACTTTGTATGACCTCGATAAACCTTATACAGAATGTGCTTTATTTGAAGAAGTGTGAAGACAAAATTTAAAAACAGTCCTCTGACCTTTATCTGAGTTTCATATTTGTGAACCTTCTTGAGAATTGATAAAAGAGGATGTCTGATTTTCATCCTTTTCCCATGTCTGGTTTCATTATTTGTCATCACTGACTGGTCTCTTATTCACTTGATCTTGCATTGTCATCACGATTGCCACACATCCAAAACGGCTAACAAGTTAATGGCGTGTGGTTAGTGGTCATGTGTCTGCAAAGACTCAATTTGTATTTTCTTACAGTTTCCTCTTTTTCCAGCAGGTTTCTTCTCTCTGCAGTGAGATTCTCTTGTAAATGTCTGCAGGTCTTGTTGCTCTGTGCCAACTCTGCTGTTTGAGCCTGAAAAAGATGACAAAACAAAACTGTACGTTTGTGAAGCTCCACTGACAAGAGACCTCTGTGGAAAAAAAATCCTTTATCCAACCAATCTGTACAGTGTGTTGTTGACTGACTGTACTAGGATGGGCAGACATAATATTATTTATGTATTTGTAAATTTAACTTACTTTGGCTAATTCATTGGCCTGGTTGGCCTGAACTTGCACAGCCAGGAGCTGCTGCTGCTGCTGCTGCTGTAGGGCGGACTCCAGTCGCTCTGCCTTCTTCTTTAGAGACACAACCTGATAAAATGTATGTAATGTGTGATCAAAAGTGCCCTAAACTGCGTCCTTGACCAAGAGCTACATAAATAAAACTGCTAAATGTACACTCACTGCCCACTTTATTAGGTACACCTGTTAAACGACTCGTTAACACGAGCAATAAACAGCCAATCACATGGCAGCAACTCAGTGCATTTAGGCATGTAGACATGGGCAAGATGACCCGCTGAGGTTCAAACCGAGCATCAGAATGGGGATGAAAGGTGACTTAAACGGCTCTGATTGTGGTTGTTGGTATGAGACTAGCTGGTCTGGGATTTTCATGTATGCAGCAAACTCACTGTAGCTCCTGAATGCAGGGCCCCTCTGTTACTCTGTTAGGTTTAAGCAAAGAGACTTACATCAGTCATCTCTGTCACCTGTTTGGCTGGAATCTGTTTAGTCAGGAGCTGCTCCTGCAGGTCCGCTTTCAGCTGCTCCGCCTCGTCCTGCAGAGACACCGCCTGAGGCAAACACACGTACATTACAGTACAGTACGCCTCAATCGATTACTCTATCTACAAAATATCACAAAGGCTTTCATGCTGCATTATCATGTCAGGGCTAGCTACTGTAAACACAACACTGACATTTGTGCAATGCTTGTTATATATGATGTGTTATGTATGCACTGTAGTTTATTCACGGCTGAATCTGCAAAGTCAAAATGACAACTGAGAAAACTGCTACTTTTTTTTCTTTAACTTACATACATTTTACTGTACAATGAATATCAGCAAGTAAATATGAGCTGTGCATTAAACAGATCTACACATAACAGACAAGCAAAGAACCAGCTGTAAGGTATATCTGCCAAGCAGGCACTTTATTACTAGCAGAATGTCACAAAAACACATCATTTGTTCCCATTTATTTAAGCTGAATCTACAAACTATGCCAAAGATAGCACAGTTTGACAGGCATGAAAGGTATGTGCTTTTAACTGAAAACTTGGCATATGTCATATAAAATTTGAGAACGTGGACATACGGCCCTTCAGTAGATCTTTGCTGAAGCCTCATCAGAAATGGTCTTAATGGAAGGTTGGCTGCCAAGAAGCCATTCTTAAAGAAGGGAAACTGTGAAAAAAGGCTGAGGTATGCCAAATCACACAAGAAATGGACTGAAAATCAGTCTCAACAGGTCTAACAGAGTGATGGATCCAAATTGGACGTTTTTGGCTCAAATTGTCGAGAATATGTACAGACGAGGTCAGGAGAGAGGTACAGCAGTGAGAGTCTACTCTGTTTGCAAAACATGGTGGAGGCTCTGTCATGGTGCCAGCCAGTGATGTTAGGGATCTTGTCAAACTGATGGAATTATGAACACATCTGAAAAGAGTCTGATTGCCAATGATCCCAAACACAGTAGCCGTGCAGTAAAAGTTGAGGGATACTCGATAGAAAAACACACAATTACTGTTAAATGAGAACAAAAACAGCCGCATTCCATAGAATTCATAAAGACCCACCAAATTAAAGCATCACAGTGAAGTGTGTTTTGTTTTTTTTTGTGTTGAGAACCAATAAACGTAATCCAATGCTCTATCAAATTCAAAAGATATTTTTCTGAAATTGTGGATGATAAAAATTCTTCATTGTATTTTCTGTAAATGACTTTCTTCTAGCAGGTAGCTTACTGTCTGCTGCAGAGAGGTTTTCTCAGCATCCAAGGAGCGAACCCTGTTCCTCAAGGCTCTGATCTCAAGGTCCAGACGGTCATTCAGCTCTTTGGTCTTTCGCAGTTCCACCATTTCTTTAAAAAAAATAAATAAATAACACAGTCATTTACTCATTAGATAACTGATATTTCAAAGTATTTCACGCCGAGAAAACACAAGCCGGAACGAAGGTTAGTCCCGGCTTGGACATGTGATTCGATTCAGCGGCTCCAGGACTGTTACAGCCTCACAGACTGGGACATTTTTACAAGTTCTTCCGAAGATTTGGATACATTAGTTCAGAACTACATTAAGTTCTGTGAAGAGTTTGTCCCTCGGAAGTGTATTTTTTCCAAACAATAAGCCACGGGCCTCCAAATCTCTTATGAGGGCCAATAATCTACGTAATATTCGTTTCAATCTAGGTGATGAAACCCAGTACAAAAATTAGTTAACCAACTTGTTGAGGTGGTTAATCGGTAGAAGTACCTTGGCACCCTGATTGATGATAAACTCACGTTTGAGCCACAGGTTGATGCCGTGTGCAAGAAAGCACATCAGAGATTATATTTTAATTGTAAGCTCTGAAATTTTAATGCTGACCACACTTTTATGAGAATCTTTTATCTTTGTTTTATAGAATCTGTGTTAACTTTTTCTCCAGGGAATTGTTAAACTTTGCAGCAAGATTGCGGGGGGGGGGGGGGTCCCCTGAACAACCTGGGGGATGTGTACAAAGTCAGGATCTTAATAACAGCCCGCTCCGTCCTGTCTGATTCCAGCCACCCTCTTCGTGGCCACTTCGGGTTACTTCCCTCGGGCCGCAGATACGTGGTGCCACGGTCAAGGACCAACAGCCTCAAAAGCTCTTTCATTACCGTGGCAATAGGTTTATTAAATAACACAAGGTGATTTATTTATTTATTTATTCTTATATATGTGAGATTGCAGTTGTGTTTTGTTGTTGTTTTCATGTCACTGCTAGCTGCAAAACTATTTGCCCCCCTGGGGGTATTAAAAACTTCTTTGACCTTTGACACTCAATTCTTTGAAAACCGTTTTTCAGAATACACATTAAAAAACAATTCTCACCGTATTTCTTCAGCTTTTCTACCTCGTGCCGGAGCTGCTCCACCTCCTGCTGTGCTGACTGCAGCTCAGGCTCTGAAAAACACATCAGCTCGAGTAATCGCACAGTTCGCAAAGTTCCTGCTTAACTTTTTTTATTAGAGTGGTGCAAAACTTCAGTTTTATTTCTGAGTCTGCTTAGATATTATATGAGCAACACTAAAATACAGTACCAGGATTGGTTGATGGTCTGTGGTGACCGGTTGCAGTTTACATCCCCGTATATCCAGACTCAGGTAATTCAAATCCAATCTGTACACCACAATGGAACAAGCCTCACCTGGCCGTGAAATGGCTCGTTAGCCAATTGTCCAATTACTTTTGAGTGTATAAATGCAAAATTATTTTTTAAAAAAAGGGTCAGTGTCCAAATATTCAACTGTATGTAGTCAAGAGACGTAATGTATCGCACATTACTTGTTAATTTCTTTGTGTTGCATTACGTAATTATTCCCTGGACAGAGTAACTTCTTAGAATTTGTTCCATTACGTTTGCATGAGATGAGCTGGCTAAACCCTTCACCACATGAGGACACGGGCATTTCTATGTTAATGTTTAATTACTAACACAAAGCTGACAGCTAAGTTAAGCGATGCAATGAGCTCAAGTAGCTCATAAATTTCAAGTAGGTCATCTGGCTCAATGATGCAACCGCTCATCTGGCTCACGATACATCACAGCTGACAGGTTACTGACCTCGACCGAGCGGACTCAGGTTACCGTTGTGTCGAAGTTTGATCAAATTGTGTCCAGTACTCTTGGAAATGCAATTCTTGAGAATTGTGGAGGGCTGGGCATACAGACGAAGGACAACGAACCCGTCGCGATGGCATAAACTCATCGGCCCTTCAGCAGGATGAGCTAAAATCCCAGCCCAAAAAGCATTTCACATAAAAATGCTGCGGCCACAAAGATTCGACTGTAGAAAGAGGTATGGGTAGAAACATAGGCTGGAATGCTACGAGCCTGACCGCTCAATACTCCTCCGTTTACCTGCTGAAGATCTGGCTGCTGGGCTGGGCTTAGCTACACTCAGCTTTAACATCACTTTGGGGATTTGGTAGTTGTGTGCAATACTGCAAATTTTGGTATCAATCTGATACCAAGTAAATACAGGACCTGTATTGCCGATACCAATACCGATACCGATACCAATATTTTTAACTTATAAAGGTAGCTTATATATGATTTATGAGATGAATCAGGGTTCTAGCTAGTGGTTGATCACCTGGCGCTGAGTCTGGCTGAGGTTGCTGGGCAACGAATTTCACCTGTTGTGGTATTTCATGTTGCCACAGTAGAGAACTTCCTTCCAAAACGCAACACTGTTTCCATTGTTCTCATTTACAACTGTAAAATTCCTCTACACGATGCTCCGCTTTCCAACTTACTACAGCCCACATGGCTCTGCTCAGCGCTGCTGGGTCACACGACCAAAGGACAACTAAATACAGCAGCGCATGGAGGAAGTGGCGGAGCAAAGTGTGCCTGCAGGAGAGAAGTGTCTACACAGAAACGCCTTCCTTATGATGGATGAGAGCAACGTACTGAACTTACAGGAGACAAACAAACTAAAGCATCGATCCTGTCACGCTAATATTAATCCAATAGCAATACCAGCATTAGTAGCAATACTATCCATACTTGGATCAATTCACCCACTCCTAGGTCTTGGCTACAGGCTTCCTGTTAGCATGCTGTCTGCGCAGACACTTGTCAAGAGTCAGTATCGTGTTAGCAGCAGTGGGCAGCTGTTTCTGACTTGGGTGCAGTTTGTACTTGTCTGCCACATTATTGTCCTTTCATGCAATACTAAACAAAGTAATGTCTCCAACCTTCAAAAGGTCCAGACTGCTCCAGTATTTTCCTCTAGCCTGCACAAGAGCTGAAGCCAGCTGATTTTAGTGTAAGTGTGCAGGAAAGCATGCGCTTGATGACTTTTTTTTTCCTATTTTTTCCCATCCTGCAGATAACTGAAGAAGGCATGTAACCCTAGTAACAACATAGTTGCTTGATTAGTTATTGTAGTGTAGTACTGAATTTAGTAATGCTTTAGATTACTGCATTACAGAAAAATTAAATACAGTAACTTTACTTGGGGACGCCTTATACCAAACACTATTGCCCTCAAGGCATCCCTGAGATACTGCATTCCCATGAATGGAATAGACATAGTGATCCGGCCACAGCTGTACTTAGCAGACCCATAAAAACACAGAGACAGTTGTGACAGCAAGCCACTGTGTAATCTCCATGAGAAATCACTTTGACAATGACAGCCTCCTTATTAATGGCTGATTAACATCTCTCACCATAAGCTTTCTGGGTCAAATGAGCAGACTCCAGCTCATCAGTCAAACGCCGGATCTCATTATGCGCCATTGCCAGCCGGCGGGAGCCCTCCTCCAGGTCTCGCTCCAGGCGGGAGCACTCCCTCCCCAAACTGCTTTCCTGGCCAGCCAAAAATCTGGCCTCAGCCTGGTAATACAGCACACGTCAACTTACCACATGACCAACACAACAATAACTGGCACGGTCTAAAGGGAACTAAGCAGGAGCAGGAACATTAGCATAAATGTTTAGAAGTACATGCAAGAACAGGACACCTTGAGAAGTGCAGTGGGTCAAGGCGCATCAGTTGAGTAGTACCTTGAAATTCTTCTGCCATGCAAATTCCCTAACCTCTGCAGAGAACAGAGCTAAATAACACTGGAACAAAAAATAGAGTTTGTGGTTAATGTGGATGCTGGTGAATGGATAACATGCAAGATCCTCATGTTTATACAACATACAAAAACTAAAGTCAGCATCAGTTCACAAGTGCAATTTTAGTGTTTGTTAGTATTTAAGGGAATGTACTAACTAATGACATACGTACAGGAATGAAAGCATGTTTGCTCTGTGAAGATTTGTGGAGCCCAAAGAGTTTTTTCCATGCGCTCGGCCCATGACGTGGTGCCCCCTTGTGGGTAGCCTGTGGAATAACATTGAAAGACAGCACCGTGGACTAAGAAAACAATATGCATGTTGGCCATATGAAACTGAATTTTTGATGTTCTTCCTCTAACCTGGAGTATGGTGGTGCTCATCACCTGTGCTCCCGTCCCCGCCTGGTTGGCTGTGTTTCCATCACCCACCTGCTTGTCTGTAAACTCACTTGTCTCAAGCAGGGAAGCCCTTTCCACCAGGAGGTAAGCCACCTGCTCACTAGGACTGCTGTGAATCAACTCTGTGAGACCCTGCTGGTACAGCATTTTAGCCACTTCGCTTATCTGGGCATCTGATAGAGGAAACGGGGGAATGTAAGGCAAGAATTTGTAACGGCTCTCTGTAATTCATCATGACTGATGTTGTTTAGAATAATTATAAATAGGAAAGAGTAGCTGGAACAATCTGTATTACTCCCAAAATAAACAGAACATGTTTTAGGATGATAAAAGTATAAGGACGCAAAGAGTCTTTTGGCGTATGAGCCAAAAACAATAATGTGAAAACTCTACATTAACAAAGAACTTTGCCAATGCTCTTGGATTACTCTGCTCTGTATATTGTGTAGGTAAGAATTTTTCCCACCTTGAAGTGATATTAGGCGCCGCAGCTGCTCCTTAAGATGATCGTTCTCATCTTGTATCTCCTGAGCCAAAACATCTTTGTGCTCTGTAAAGAATCGGATCTGCTCCAACGACTTGCGTACCTTACAGATAGACAGAAAGCCAACCTTTTGGTAGATAACACACTTTCTCTCTTACTATCAAACTCTGATGTTCTCAGCAGTGATACCTTACCTCTGTCATTTCTGCAAAGTGCTGAGAGCGGTGGGTTTCCAGGTCTCTGGTCACTTTGCTCAGACGGCTTCTCGTGTGCTGAAGGGCACGCCATAGCAAACACAGCTGAGCCTCCTTTGAGGAGTCAGGAGCTAGGCCCTCCTCTATACACCAAGTGGAGATCTGCTCCAGCTCCTATTAGTGACAGTAAAGGTGACATGGGACTGAGGCTACTTAAAACCGCCTTATATATACCATGCTCTGGAAGATTTTTACTGTCTCTTGCTACTTGGATTGTAGTAAGAGGTTTGGTAAATACAGTCATGTAAAATAGAAAGTTTTTCCAGGACTCTCCAGGAATCCATTGAAAAACTAAATACACACTCCACGGTTCAGCAGCTTGTAGAACCACCTTTAACAGTAATAACTTAAACTAAATGTTTTCTGTGTAACTTTATCAGTCTCTCACATTGTTGTGAGGGAATTTTGGTGCACTACTCTTTACAGTGTTGATTCTTTGAGGTCTGCAGGTATTTGTTTGTGCAAATGAAAATGTAAATGCCAAAACGCACATCACCGAAACATTCAATTCAATTCAATTTATATAGCGCCAAATCCGCGACTGCCGCGACTGGCTGGGCTGAGGGGAGAGACAGGACAAAAGACATGCTGTGGAAGAGAGCCAGAGATGAATAACTAATGATTAAATGCAGAGTGGGGTATAAACAGAGTAAAAAGAGGTGAATGACAAAAAAAACCACTCAGTGCATCATAGGAACCCCCCAGCAGCCTAGACCTATTGCAGCATAACTAAAGGATGGTTCAAGGTCACCTGATCCAGCCCTAACTATAAGCTTTATCATAAAGGAAGGTTTTAAGCCTAATCTTAAAAATAGAGAAGGGATCTGTCTCCCGAATCCAAATTGGGAGCTGGCTCTACAGAAGAGGGGCCTGAAAGCTGAAGTTCTGCCTCCCATTCTACTCTTAAGTATCCTAGGAACCACAAGTAAGCCAGCAGTCTGAGAGCGACGTGCTCTATTGGGGTGATACGGTACTATGAGATCTTTAAGATAAGATGGGGCCTGATTATTCAAGACCTTGTTTGTGAGGAGAAGAATTTTTAATTCAATTCTGGATTTAATAGGGAGCCAATGAATATGTGCATTGAAGGACAGTTCTCGGTCATAAATGATGATGCCATCCAGAGTAAGTTTTATCTGAATTTAGAAGCAGGAAATTAGAGGTCATCCAGGCCTTTATGTCTTTAAGACATTCCTGCAATTCAACTAATTGATGTGTGCAGTTTTTCCCTTAAAAACTGCTATTATATATCCTATTCATAAATCAGGTGACAGACAGGAAGTTAGTAACTACAAACCAATCAGTATACTACCGGCCACTTCAAAAATGGTTGAAAAGGTTTTAGCTGAACAACTGACAGCCAACCTAAATGAAGAAAATCTATTGCATCTCGTGCAGTTTGGTTTTCGAGCTAACCATTCAACAGAAAGCATGCTGCGACTTTATCAAAGTCATTAGGGAGTGGTGGTGGGTGCTGTTTTTCTGGACCTGCACAAAACCTTTGATACTGTAATTTACTCAGTACTCCTCTCAAAGTTATCTGGATTCAGTCTTATTTATCTGGCCGCTCTCAGTGTGTCATGATAAAAGACAAAATATAATCTCTAAGAGTCTGTACTATAGGACTGCCACAAGGCTTTTAGCAGCATTTAGCGTTTAACTAATTAGCATTAGCAAACTAAGTAGCATTGGCTCATAATGCCACGCCCCACCCCCAATCAGTTACAGGTGCCGAACTGAAAGATTTTCCTGGCTAGAACCCTGATATGACACCAGGTGATAGATGCAGGCTATTGTGCCCGATTTAGCTAAAGAAACATTTTCTTTAAAAAGGCATATTTAATTTGGTGTATAGGCTTGGCATTATGACAGCTGAAGAATGTAAAGACTCGCTTATGGCAATGATAAATAGAAATAACTAGTTTATTATATTCATCTAATTTTTTTTTTTTTGAGATTGCCACAGGAAACAAAAGAGCTGCATATGTCTCTGAAGCTGCAGAATAAATGTGCAAAAGTTGATTCCTGCAGTGACTGCGTTCTTCAGCCTGTATAACTCATCATACAGCTGCTACATGTAATTATGGTGATTTGTTGTTTTTGTTCCCCTCAGGGTTCCTGAGTTTAAAAAAAAACAAAACAAAAAACAAATGTTCACATGCCAGCATCTGAATACGGCCTCAAACCTGCACCCTGATACTTGCACAAACCTCTGGTCTCGCTCGAGCTGCTCACCTAATACAGCAAGCTTGCCAAAAAGTGTTTGCCGGTATTTAAGCTGTTGTAAATGATTTGTCAACCTATAATCTATGAAACATATTTGTCATGAATGTAAAGTCTTTTTGAGCCACAAAAGAAAACTCTCACAAGGTAAAACCAGCTGGAACCAGTTTTTGGCAAAGTGACATTTATATATGCTTTATTTCTCCAAGTAAAGAGTCTCATTGAGATTAAAAATCTCTTCTTCAAAAAGGGATCTGGCCAAGAGGGCAGCAGAAATTGCAAACGTTATAATATAAAAGGCCACTACAGCCTTACCAATATTAACAAGACTATTGGACCTAAAACAAAACATAAACATCAGCAATCAGTTTTTGACATGACCGTCCTTCATGTTTTCATTTAAAAGAAACTGATGACACAAGCTGCTGAGTGGAAAGCCTAACAAATAAAGTTTTGAAGCAGACATGTTTTTTGTTTGTTTATGTTCCTTCACAAAATCAGCTGTGTCCTCTCTCTGTGCTCAGCTGTCCCCAGCTGGTTTATCCTGTGGAGACAGCTGTCATTAACCAGCGTGTTTATGCTGAGCTGCTGCTTCTTCTTGGTCTAAAACGTGGCATAACTTGACAACACAACAGAAAAACTTACTTTAGTATACATGTGCGTTAATAGCTCCTTTCACACATTCATTTTTTTAGATTTTCTAGAATGGAATTGTGTATTAAATGATGCCTAAAGTATCTACAACATTTGCAGTTGGTGGGATGCTGCAGCCATATGAAAACATCAGGTACAGGAAAACAAGCTGGTAGTATTTCATTTTCTGATGGTATTTTTCGCTAGCTAGCCTTGTAGTCGCTGCGAAGAAAAGTTAATGATACCTCCGCTTGATCCATTTGTCCTTCGGTGAGGAAAAACAAAGCTCAGTGTTACGTTTTAGCCTTCATTTTTTTTATCCGCAGTTGTTTCAAACTGTCTCTGAAAATCCGTTCTCACTGGTACCGAGACAGAGGGTAACCGAACAGCGTGAACACGCGTCCTTTTCTTCCCGTTGTTGTGACGGTACGCCGCGAAGACAGAGGAGAGCCCCTCAGACAAACTCCGGGATTTTAAAAAACACACGCTAGCGCCTTTCACGATGTTTTACACAGGTAAACATGATGTGGGTTGATGCTGGAGGACCTACCGCAGCTTCTGTAAGTAAATGCTGGGGGGTGGTAATCCCTTATTGCAATGGTTCCCAAAATGTGGGCCGCGGTCCTCTGGTGGGCCACGACAATACTGCAGATGGGTCGCGGTAATAACAGAAATTAATTTTGAAATTGCTCACAAGCATGCATAGTGAAGGCATTAGGAAAAATCTTTACCAACATTAGTAGTTCAATGTCACTGCTAAACATCAGTACAAACGTGTAAGAATACATTTTATACTTTTTGTTTAATAGGTTACAACATTAAGATTTATTTAGTGTTTATACTGGGCTGGACTGTGGGCATTCTGAAGTCAGGGGTCCTCTGTCTTGAGACAGCCCTTTTTTAAAGTGGTCTTGAGCTCCATAGTTCTCCAGGCTTTCTGAAGGTCTTTCATTGGCTACTTTTTCAGTGTAGTCCTTGTATCTGACCATTTTGATGCAGGTCACATTCAGACTTATTATTACATCCACCGAGAAAGATAACTTTTGAATGAATTCTGATAAAACTTTGTAGGGGTGTAGAGTGGGGTCATGTTAACAATCCATTAAAATTTGGCTTGGCTTACATCCACCAAGATCATCGAGGCCAACTTAATGATTTATTGATTGAAAATAATGAAAAAAAAACTTTTAACTTAGAAACTATGATTCTTACAAGTGTAATGTGTATTGCCAACATATAGAAAGTACCATATAAAGATTTAAAATATCATGTCACATTTGACCTCTGACATCTCCTTCATGGTCAACAGATCGATCTGAAGGTCAAAGCAATAATAATACTATATAGAGCTATTTAAAACTGTTTCTTATGTATTCACATCATATAGACAAACAGGTAAGGATATATGGGGATTCTAAATATCATATTACTTTGCCCCTCTGACCTCTTCTTCAAGGTCAAATAAGGTAAAACTTTCATTCTTTTATCTTTAAAACTATGCTTAAAATTCTCCTGCCTTTGTTTGTATTGGCAGCATTTAGGAAATTATGCTGGTATATGGGGATTTTAAATATCACAAAATAGTTTGCATCCTAATAGCATGTCACATTTGACATCTGAACTCACTTTGACATCTGCTTTTCTTCCAAGTTGACCCAAAATGTGTTATATCTTTTAAAAAAAAAAAAGGTATTGTCAAGAGAAAGAGAATGAGTTGCCTGGTTAGTTAGAAATATACTGAAGTATAATATTATATAATAAGCTCAAATTATTCATGTCCAGTTATTTAATACCTATTATCCATGACCTACTCGGACTTAATGCTTGTGGAATCAAAGTAAACATCTGTCATGCCGCCCTTATCTGATTTTTACTACACCACAAACGTCTTAAAACGTGTTTAAAAATAACAAAGGAAACAAAAATGAACAGAATGCAATACTATTTCAGTTTAGTTTTAGTTAACTATGATAACCTTGGTCACATTCAGATCTGATCAAATGCTAATAAAACTTTGAAGATATAATTTCTGTTCTTACCTTGACCGTGACATGCTTGCATTTGTTACAGTGTACTTTAGTGCTGTCGTTCTGAATAGTCTGAGATATAAACATACAGTTATTTCCCTGCAATGCCAGAGCAGGGGAAGAATGATGTGCAAGACAAACAATTCAAACTCCTGACAGTCTAACTGCGCAGTGAAGTGTACTAATGTAAACAGTCATGCAGCGTACAGACTTATAAGGTTACATGGAGCACATGCTTTTTAAAATTGTGTAAATAATCAGTTTAAATGTTTTTGTCTCATCTTTTGGTTAAAATAATTTAACATATTTAATATCCCCCATTTCTAATTTTCAAAAGTAGAAAAACAGCAGTTAAAGGAGAGTTCCTAATGTAGTTTGCAGGCTTAATAGAAAAAAAAAAAAAAGCATCATTTACTATTTTTTTCTAGCTGTGTTAGTGAAGTGAAACTGAATGATGTTATTCCCACTTTCAGCTTCCTGAATGTTTCAGATTAAGAAATCATAAGTATTTGATGGCTCAGGATAGTTTATTTTTGATCTTATGTTACTGTAGTGACTGTTATTTGTTGTGCAGACGAAGGATAGTTTTTGTTTGTTTATTAGAGACACTTAGCACTGATGTGTGAATCATTCAAGCATTAAAAAAGGAATCTAACTCAAGGAATGCATCAGTGTTATGTCTACACACAACATACTTAGCAATGAACCAAAGTATCTCTGCCAAGTAGGCACTTTGCAGCCTGTAACAAAAACATTTAATTTGTCCCCATTTATTTAGCTGAATCTACAAACTATGCCAAAGATAACACAGTTTGACAGGCATAAAAAGTATTTTTGCACCAACAAGGTGATTCCCAAAGTGCTATTAGCTGGAAACCTGGCATTTCTCAGCAGTGTATCCTACAATTTGAGCCGTGAGAAAAGGCTGAGATTTGCCAAATTACACAAGAATTGGACAGACGTCAGTGGCAACAGGTCTTACAGGTCAGGTTCAAATCATGTCAGTATGTATGAAGGAGGTCAGGAGAGGTACAACAGTGAGTGTTTACAGCCATTGGTGGAGGCTTTGTCGTGGTATGGAGCTGCATTTCAGTCAGTGGTTTTGGGGATCTCATCAAAAGTAACAACTTAATTTGTCAGCATGACAGTGATCCCGCACAAACTGCCAGTGCAGTAAAAGAATACCTGGGTAGAAAAACAGTCAATGCAGCTATATCAGTCATAGATTGTCCTCCTCAGAGCCTCAGAGTCAAAATTTTTGAAGCAGTGTGGGATCATCTTGAGAGAGAGGAGAACAAAAAGCAGCCAAAGAAGACCTTTGAATGTCCTTCAAGAAGTCTGGAGAGCTACTCCTGAAGACTGCTTAAAGAAATTAGAAGACTGCGTTAAAGAATTCAGTTCAGTTCAGGTTTATCTGTATATAGCCAAATCACAGCAACAGTCACCTCCGAGTGCTTTATACTGTAAGGTAAAGACCCTGCAGGATTCTGGAGAAAACCCAAACAATCAAACGACCCCCTAAGAGCAAGCACTTGGCAAGAGCGGGAAGGAAAAACTCCTTTTTAACTGGAAGAACCTCTGTTGAACCAGGCTCAGGGGAGGGCAGCCATCTGTTGAGACTGGCGGGGGGATGAGGGGGAAATAGAAGAAAAAAGAGAACACAGGGAGACAGGACAAAACACAGACTAAAGGAGAGAGAAGACAAGGATTTAATGACATGCTGCAGTGGTATATAAACACCTGGGGAGTGAAAAGAGGTGAATGGAGGAGAAGTGCTTATGAAGTCTAAGCCTCTGGCAGTATAACTAAGGGATAGCTCAGTGCCGCCTGTTCCAGCTCTAACTATAAGCTGTATCAAAAAGGAAAGTTTTGAGTCTAACCTTAAAACTAGAGGAAATGTCTGTCTCCCAAATCTAAACTGAGAGCTCGTTTGACAGGAGAGGGGCCTGAAGGCTGAAGGCTGAAGGCTCTGCCTCCCATTCTACTTTTCAAAACTCTGAGAACCACAGGTAAGCCAGCAACCTGGGAGCATAAAGATTGTCATACCAAACATTGTTTTTACCTTATATACTGTATTTCCATGTATGTTTGCACGTTTCAGTAAACTGCTCCACCTATCACTCATTTTCTTAGCAAATTTCTAAAGAAATGAAGAGTGACTCAAGACTTTTGCACAGTGCTGTACTTTAAAAATTAGGATTTCACTTTCACAGGCTGTGATGTCCTTAATGTATTAAGATGGTGCTATAATTGAAAGTGATTCCTACACATTAGTACAACAGTAAAAATAATCCATCAATTTCCTTTTTTCTGTATTTGGGATTTTTACTCTTGATACTACTTAAGATACACAGTAGAAATAATACTCAGTGCAGATAATATCGCTAAGTAAATATTGATTCTTGGCCTTCTAATTGCAATCAGGTGTATGATGGTAAAGTTATAGGCATCTATTATTTCTCCAGTTTACTAACCATAAACAATTTCAATAACAGGTGACAATATACTAACGATCAATGTAACGAACAAACAGATTTTGATTGAAAACAAACTTTTTTAAGCCATGGTGACAGGATGAGGCAGGGATCAAAGTGCCAGCTGTACAGCTGGAGGACAATTCCTGCTGCCACTGCAGTCACAGACGCCCCGACAGCTACAGATGACTTTTATTCTATTGCTTTTAAAACGGTGTCCCATCAGTGACGCAAAGTCCGCTTCCTGGCAGGGCAATTAAGTAAACTTTTACCACAAATGACGTCACTTATAATGAAGAAGAGTGTAAGTACAAATTATTATTGTCTCTGGGGATTTAATTTAGGCTGAAACATTGTGTGTTTGATCCCGGGTGGTCTAAGATTTCCTGCACATTTACTATCAAAAGTGGGCAGCAATCTGCCCTTATTTCCTGTCCTTCAATCACCTCACGTAGGAAGTAATGTAGTGGCGTTCATGGCGAGCCGCGCAGCTGAATGAACACCACGAGCAAAAAATGCAGCTCTGGGACACAAATCTGGCTTTAAGAATAAAACGATGTGCCGCCCACACAAACGCTGTGCAATCTTTTTCATTCCTCAGTACACCCTCTGATGACCGTAGTGTTGTTGTTATTGTGTCCCTTGTTTTCGGTGCATATGGGATGTCTGCAGAAAGCTGTGGAGAATATGTTCTGTGCTTGCGCAGGTCCACAGGAATGTTATTTTTGGTGCTGAGTTGGTCCTGACCACAGATTTGAGGGGGAGGGCAGGGAAAGTTTGGAGGAAATGGCTGTTGGGAACTCCTCCTATATCAAACTCCGCATTCCTCATCTGTGCCCTTCTCTCCTCCGTGTATCAGAGCTAAAACACCAAAAGCAAAAGCCGAGATCGAGGATAGCAGCCACTAGGGAAACAGTCAGAGGATCTCTGAAGGGTCTAGACTCCAACGCTTTGAAACGGGTAAGACACAAACCTCTGTTAAGTTGGATTACACAGAACTTACATGTCTGACATGCACGATGAGACTGTTGTCTTGTGATATGCTTGTGTTTTGTGCAGTATACTTTAGTGCTGTCTTTCTGAGATATGAGCACAACATTCATTCCCAGTATGAACTCCTGACAGTCTAACTGCACAGTGAAGTGAACTAATGTAAACATGCAACGTACAGGCTGATGAGGTTATATAGCACCTACTTTTTAAAATTGTGCAAATACATCAGTTTTAATATTTTTGTCTCAACTTTTGGTTAGAAAAGTGAAACATATTTAATTTCCTCTATTTCAAATTTACAAAAATAGAAGAAAAAAAAAACAGCAGTCAAAGGAGAGTTTCTAATGTAGTTTGCAGGCTTAATAGAAAAAATAAAAAACATTATTTACTCATTTTATCCGGCTGTGTTGGTGAACTGAAACTGATGAGAATTACTTCATGATGTGACTTCCTCTTTGAGCTTCCCAAATGTTTCAGATTAAGAAATCAGTATTTGATGGATCAGGGTAGTGTTTGTTTTGCTCTCTTCTGTCACCGTAGTGACCGTTATTTGTTATGCACATGACGGACTTGATTTAAAAATTTAAAAAAATTCAGAGTCATTAAAAAAATGTAGTCTGTTTTATTTGTTTTGAGCCATTACCATTTGACTCACTAAAAAAAGCCTTCAGTGTCATGGTCCTGGGTCCCTGGACCCAGCGTTTTGAGTTATGTTTAGTTTTGACCTGTGTTCTTGTCCTGTGCCA
>JAVDPK010002881.1:286641-317682 GCA_034780415.1 Cichlasoma orientale | reverse complement strand
CCCCCCCCCCCCCCCCCGCCGCCCATTGAGTGATTTCAAGCCAAAAATGCTGAACAGGTGAGCAGAGCCATACTGAAAACAAGAGTGTGTGGTGTTTTGAGCACATTGAGTACTGAAATTGATCTATACAGTATAGACTTTTTTTGTTTGTTGGAGAAAGAGTTAAAATCTCTTTTAAAAATGTAGGTGGTTGTAGAGGTCTACTAATAATTGTGTTCTTTAATTGCTGGTATAAATAACAATTCCATTGCCTACTCCAAATCGTTGAAGCAGGTTTGTAGCTGACATGAGTTTGTTCTCTTGAAAGAGGTGATGGAGGTGTGTGATTCCTTTCTGTAGAATTTTTTTTTTAGCTTGATGTATACTGCAATTATTCACTTTCAGAAATTGGCTTACGTGGAGAAAGAGGGAGATAAAATGTAGATCAGAGAAGGTCGGATTCAGGGGCATTTCACACTTGAGTATTACCAGATATTCCAGATATTTTTATTTAGCATGAATGTTCAGACACCCCGGCTCTTTCCCTGTGGTAGCGGAGGTAGGCTCCAGCCTCGTCCGCCCTCTTCCCCCACAACTCTGAACTGGATAAGCTGAAGAGCATGGATGGATGGATGGATGGATGGATGGATGGATGGATGGATGGATGGATGGATGGATTTATTTTTTAGACTTGGGCAAATGGACAATTTTAAACCAGTGACTTGGTTTAATATTGACTCTTCTTCACAGTAATGCCTGTCATGGTGAAGATACACAGCTGAGTTATTAATTATCAAAGCAGATATGGAATGGAAAGTTTACTGGGAGGGAAAAGTTTGGTATGAAAACATGCACAAAGATGGCTGCAGGTTTGAGAGGAATGTCTTGTCAAGAGGAAGATAAGAAACAGCCAACCCAAAAATTCAGAGATACTGAGAGCTGCTATCAAAGCAACCTGGGCTTCAAAGACAGATCGCCAGCTGTAATCCATAATCATGAAAATGAAAACAAAAGATACTTGAAAATTTTGGCTTTACATTTAATGAATTTATTAATTATTTAAGTCTTGAAATCAGTGAAAATAACAGTGAGTGTTGTTACTCATTTTCTTCCAAGGGCAGAAGATTGGCACAGTCTATGTTACCAAATAAAGACCATCAAAGAGCTTGGATTTTGTCACATGTTTTATGTTGATTCAGTTAGTATTTAAATACTGTAATAAGGGCTTCCGCAGGTCCAGGACTTACAGTGACCACACCCCAGAGCACCACCGCAGTCAAGGACAACACCCACCACCCCCACGGCAAAGGGTGATTTCAAGCTCAGCATGCTTGAAATGGGTGATCCTGGTGAAAAACAACAGAACCCCCCCCCCCCCCAAACAAAACAAAAAAAACCTATCCAACACCAGCTGGCCCCATGTGGGAGACCACCGCTCCCTCATCCAAGCACCCTGCCCCTCCACAGGATCTATGGGCACCCCAGAATCCTAGAAATGCTGACAGGACATCCCGACTTGGGTCGACCCACCTTACATGGCGATGCGCCCAAGGTGCTACAGACACTGAAACCCTGGCCCCTGCAGAGGAGCCCTGCCACCCAGAAACCAGGGTAAACACAAAGACACCAGAAAACAGCAGCCCAGCCCCCCAGTCCAAGAAGCCATCAGACACCCGTATCCCCCCGGGCCAAGTGCTTGCTCACAGGGGGTCGTTTTGATTGTTGGGTTTTCTCTGTAATTATTGTAGGGTCTTTACCTACAATATAAAGTGCCTTGAGTTTGTTGTGATTTGGCACTATATAAAGAAAACTGAATAAAATTGATTTTGCCACAGTATCACTGCTGTTTATTTGAATGAAGAAAAAGTCTCATGTGCTGCAAAGTTTGGGTTTCTTCTGACAAAGTTAAAACAGGAAATTCTGTTGTGATGAACTTGATCACCTCACTGCAGTTTGTCCTGTTAAAGAAAAAAACTGTTACTGTGTTTGTCTGTGACACAGACAGCAGGTTATATACACTCAAATGATCTCCATGGGTTGTTAATGTGTGTAGGCGTGGCAGGAGCTGAGGAGGGCTTTAGCGCTCAACTCATCCGACTTCTGTTGTTTTTGTTTTTTTTAATTGGAAATGCGTTACAGTGGGACCAGATTTTTCATCCGAGGCAAAAATCTGACTTGTATGATCCGATTTAGATGATGATTTTTGTTGGAATTAACATTAGGAAAAATCTGGACCTGCAGAAGCCATCGGACTGCAGCGAAAATCTGATTTGTGCAACTTCGACTTAGACAATTTCTACTGTATATAAAAATAACCCTAAACAAATGTTTCAGCTGGCTTTTTTTTGCAGACTCAGTGATAGATGCATGTCTACAAGAATCTAAATAAAGTGTGTCCTTCAAAATAAAAGCTCATAAATATTAAAGCCACTTACCTCGCCTTATAATTATATATATGATTATATATTATTACATAATTATATATTATATATACCTATATACCTGGCTTGTCCTTTTTTTTTTTACCAGGACCATTCAAACAGCAGCTTTAAAGCAAATCAGTACAGCTGTTATTCACTGTATAAGCAACACCTTCATAGCCCTACAAGGCATACTTGATTATATAAAAAATTTGGATGACTGATAGGTGTTACAGGAAGTTTGCTAGACTTTCAAAATAAAATCCACTTCAAACAAAACGACGTTTAAACACATTTTAAACATCTTTCACAAAGTCTACAATTTGTTTCACCTTTAGAAAAAAGTAAACAAATTGAAGTAGACCCTTAAAATTAAAGGTCAAAAAGCACAGAATCCCTGTTTTGATGCTTTTGACACTGCCGCATGCAATTCTACAAATGTCATTAAATGTTTAATTTTATAGCAAGTGTATTAGATTTACAAAATAAAAGCTACCAAAATTAAAATCTGCTTATCCAGGAAAAGATGCTGTGTTACATACACTGACCTACTGCCCTCTTCATGAAACAGAGGCGCTCTCTGCGTGCTCCAGGTTTCCCACACCTGAACAACTCTCTGGTCTTTTGTGAAACTGCATCTAGCTCCAGCAGGAAGCACTCCTGGCCATTTTGCCACTGGACTCCATGTTGTGTAGGATTAGTGTAACACACCTCCCCCTCAGTGGCTTTAGTCACCATGGCAACTGGTCCCCACAGCTGTGTGGTGACACTTTCTCTCTCAGTCTAAAACTCATCATGGCTAATCCCGTGTGTGTGTGTGTGTGTGTGTGTGTGTGTGTGTGTGTGTGTGCTGGTCAGCGTGTCCTCTTTTTTGTTTTTTAATCAGGACCATTTAGACTGTAGCTTTTCTGTCATATGAGAAGCATCTACAGACCTTACAAGCATAGCTGATTAATTTAGGACTGCTGTTGTGTTAATAGGATGCCTCTAAAACCATTTTGGATTTTCAGAATAAAATCTCCTTGTTATTAAAATGACCATTCTGGCTGTCTCTGTATCTAACTTTTTTCAACCTACCTACATTTCCCTCCCACTGCTTCTTGTGATCTTAGGAAAGCCATTTTTAGCTTTTGATAACTCTTATTGTCTGCTGACATTGGGACACTCAGATATTTTCTAGTTAAATATTAATGTAAGTCAGTTTACCTGTCATTTTAAGGTACTATATATACGCACATGCAGAGAGACACACAAACCACTTTAAGACCCTCAGAGTGGTGGAATCAGGCTTTTGGATGTTATATATCCGCAAGTGTAGAATTTTAATTCCAGCTGGGTTGCTAAATTCCCATAGTTTTTAATAAATGTACTCAGACTTTTAATTAGATATAATTAATGACAGTATAAAGTGGTATAAAGTTTTCTTTTAGTTACCTTAATGACTAATGTTGGTGGTCTTGTAGGTACAAAGACCACAGGGATTTGGGTTGGAAAGATGGAGAGAGGGACTTTATTAAACTGATGAAGGAGCTTGACAGTAAATCTAATTGAGCTCCACAGCCCAGCCAGAATTATTGGTTTTCTGCTGGGTGTGCTCAGCACCCAGAGAGCCATTTGGGGGTTTGAGAAAAATAAATCCTAGATAGCGTTAGACATTATGTGGGAATAATACTTAAACACGTCTATTCCTTCCTTTTCATTAAGAAAATAGTGTCCCGGCTCAGTCATACACCGTTGTGTTTTTTTAAACACAAACACCCCACTTCCTCCCTCCTTTCATTCCATTGTTGTAGCAGAACACTTTAGTCATGATTAATGAAGGTATTCTGTAGTGACTGGAGCTTGCCTCTAGCTAACTGGAACTCTTTAGTTAAGCTCTCTCAGATAAAAAACCCCTCCCTTCCCTCAAAAATGTGCCAGAGCAGATCTATCACCATTTCCACACCTTCGCTATTATGGGATGAGAGTGTACCAAGCCACTTCTAAATAGCCAAGCTGTTATTGTTATGTCTTTGGAATAGCAGAGATTGTAGCATGCAGGTGGGAGCTGGCATTTACCTCGATGAGGAGGGCTGTTTAAAACTCAATGAAAGGAAAAGTGCTGAGTAAACTTTAAGAAGTGAAACATCTGTGATGCTTTTGTGTGTGTGTGTGTGTGTGTGTGTGTTCCATAATCCTGTGATTGCTTGGAAACTTGTTAGTGCTATACAACATGTAGTCTACAATTTTAAGGGCACTATATAGTGTCGTGGGTTTCAAAGCATAGAGGCCTAAATATTCTTCGAGGTCTTAAAATGGGTCTTCTTTCCCCCTAGCAGTTTATGAAAAACACAGCCCACTCTGTTTCCACACACCATAAATGTGTTTTCTGTACACTATAAAGACCAAATTAAATTTCAAAAGAGTCAAAATAACATGTTTGTTTGAACTTGTTCTGTGTACCATTTTATGCCTATGTTAAGTAATAACTTAAATGTCTGGTAACAGCTGTCTCATGTCTCAGGTCGAACACAAGCAGACCTGCACCATTTGTGGAACTGTTGTCTGAAGTGGGCAAAAGAAGTCTGTAGTTGTGTCCATAAGAACCCGAGTGCTTTGAATGAACAACTAGCACCTGCTAGTATGTGTCAATATAGTGTGGATATAGTAGAGACTGATTATTTTGCTCTCATTAATCTCATCAGAAGAGGATTATTTTGTCAGCATTATTTTCTGGGGAATGTTGTGTTGCATTGTGTTTTTGCAGTGGAACAATAACAGACCTCTTAGTTGATATGTAGTAGACACTGATCAACTGATCATCAGTTATTTCTGTTTTTGTTTTCTAGTCAAATATGGCTTTTATGCTCATTGAAAGTTATTTTTGTTATGCTTTGCAAGGAATATAAATTGTCATTTGATCCAGAAATAAATATTTCATGTATGCAAATGAACCAAACCAAAATTCGCTGAACCGTGGCTTCTGTACCGTTATACCCCCTAACAGCCATGTGTAATTCTGTCCTAGTCTCATTACATGGAGGACACCAGGCGATGGCAAGATGCAGAGAACAGGCCAGAGGAGCAGCATCGCTGGTGGGGTATAGGCTGACAAATGGATGAATTAGAGAACATGCCTTAAAGAATATAATCCCCGTAGAGCAACTGATGTAGCTCAGGAGGTAGAGCAGGTCACCTACTGATCGGAAGGTTGGTGGTTCGATTCCGGGCTGCATGCCAATGTATCCTTGGGCAAGATTGCTCTCCGACGCTAGCGTTGGAGTATGAATGTGTGTGAATGTTAGACAATAAGCACTTAGCTTACTTACCACATGGAAGTGCTTGTATGAATGGGTGAATGCATACATGTTGTGTAAGCGCTTTGAGTGCTCAAGACTGAGTAGAAAAGTGCTATATAAGAACTAGTCCATTTACCATGTCCAGTAAGCTTCCAGAAAAACCATGGTAGAAGGTAACTGCAGATCTCTTCAACCTAAATGGCAGCAAATATCTATTAGTGGTTGATAAGTTGAAGTTCCAAAGTTAACCCCAATTGGATCAGAGGGTATGATGGTGCATGTCAAGTCTATCTTCTCAAAGCAGACATTCCAGATTTCCTCTACAGTCTCAATGGTCATCATTTAACAAGCCAACAGTTTGTAGACATCAAGCACATCATAAGTCAACCCAGGTGTGCTCAAAACAATGCAGAATAGGGCTGCTTGATTATGGAAAAAGCCATAATCACGGATATTTGGGTCAGTATTGAAATCCCGATTGTTAAACATGATTAGTCATTGACTTTATAAACACACTGCATTCAAAGAAGAGTGAATACCTTGAAATCTAGTGCACTTCTACAATCTCTTGAAAATAAATACTAAATTGAAAATAAAATACAGAATATGTAAATAAAACATTAAAATATAAATGAAAATATAAAAAATATATAAATAAAATAGGACCTAGGTTTTTAGACCAAATAAACTTGCTCACATTTTAGTGCACTGCCACAACACACTGTCAGAGCCTGTACATGTATTCAAAAGGTTTTAATGTGCTGTTTCCAGCAGCACATTCCAATCTGTGCATTCAAAGCAGTTACTTAATGCCTCAGTACCATGAAGTGTCCATTTCCTGACTGTGAGTTTAGTTATTTTAGCTCACAGGTTTGTAACATGTCTGCAGAAAAACCAACTCGTGTAAGCTTCTTTGACATTGGCGTACAGCAGATCAACGGTTTTATTATCAGCGACAAATTGTGTGAATCCAGTCAGGTGGGAGGAAAGAGAAATATGATTGAAGTCTCCTGAAATTATGGAGAATGCCTGTGGATGTTTAGTCTGTATCCTAGCAACAGTTTCATGGAGAGCTTGACATGGAACATGGAACTGCTGCCTTGCTTTGGATGGAATGTATAGTTTGTTACATGACTAAGTTCTCTTGGAACATAATATGATCTCATACCAACTGCCAATAATCCTCTCATTGACAGTGATATGCAGGATTGCACAATCTCTGGTTTACAAATAAAGTCAGACCCCCACCTTTTTTCATGCCACTAGCTTTAGCATCTCTGTCAGACCGTACTAAGGTGAAACCAGGTAGATCCACATCAGAGTCTGAGATGTTTTGGTTCAACCATGTGTCAGTAAAACCCATGAGACTGCACTTGGGGTATACTTTCTGTGACTTCTTCAATATCTCCAGCTCATCACTTTTGTTGGGCAGAAAGTCTGAGGTTATAGTCCTCAGCCGGAAAAGGGTGGAGTGCCCACTCTGGCTCAGGGACGAGTTGCTGCCCTGGGTGGGGGGAGTTTAAGTATCTCGGGGTCTTGTTCACTAGTCATGGGAGAAGGGAGCGGGAGATTGACAGACAGGGTTGCGTCTGCAGTGATGCGAATGCTGCACCGGTCTGTTGTGGTAAAGAGGGAGCTGAGGGTGAAAGCAAAGCTGTCGATTTACCGGTCAATTTATGTTCATACCCTCACCTACGGTCACGAGCTTTGGGTAGTGACCGAAAGAATAAGATCACAAATACAAGCGGCAGAAATGAGCTTCCTTCGAAAGGCCTCTCCCTTAGAGATAGGATGAGGAGTGGAGCCATTCGGGAGGGGCTCAAAGTAGACATGCTGCTCCTCCACATCGAAAGGAGCCAGTTGAGGTGGTTCGGGCATCTGACTAGGATGACTCCTGGCCACCTCTTGGGTGAGGTGTTCCAGGCATTTCCTACTGGAGGTGTCCTGGGCAGACCCAGGACACGCCGGAGAGATTATATCTCTTGGCTGGCCTGGGAACACCTTGGGGTCCCCCCATATGACCCAGCCCTCTCAGCTCTCGGCTGCTGCTCTTCACCAGCTCTTTTTGTTTGAAGTGTTCAAATTTGGCCATGGATCGGTCGGAGTCTGCATCTGTCCGCTTACCTCCAAGGCAGTGAACATGATTGAAGCTGATGGTTGTTGCTGCATCCTCAGGGAGTTTCAGGTGAGTCTGTAAAAACTCTTCCACCATTGCTTCAAGGTCTTTTTCTGCCTTCTCCAGTATTCCTAAAACACAAGGTTTTTCTCATGCTGCGGGCCTGGAGCTCAATAACTGTTTCTTTGAATTTTTTTATTTTTTATTTTTTATTTTCTTCCGGGAGCCAAGTCATTGCCTTGGTGAGGGATTTCACTGACTCCCTGAGGACGGTGTTTTCTGCAGGAGTGTTTCAACCTGCTGCTGGCTAAACTCCACAAACTCTCACGGAAACTCTTTGTGGAGGATTTCGACAGGCGTGCACCAAAACTGGGCAGCTTCTTGTTTACGGACTCCAAAATGTCCACCATGTCGATGGCGCATGTGCAGGCCGCATCCGGAGATGCTTCAGGGCGGTTCTTCTTGGTGGACGGAGTGCCTTTGGTGCCGGCTTATCTGGTTTATGATGACTCACTCAAACATTTGTCAGTACACCACTGGAAACTGTCCAGGCCTCCAGGATGTTTCTAATTTTAGAGAAATTTCTAATTTTATCAGAAAAGTATCTGTAATATCAGATTAAATGATATCGGTTATATTTTTCATGATCCAAGCCTGCAATTTTATGGGCATTTAACATTTATTGTTCAAACTCTTTAAATTTGTGCATACCTTAAGAATAAATCTATGTGGACTATATATTTCTATTAGTGCTGTTTCTCTGTAATTTTACTGGTTTTGGTGAATAATTTGAAAAGCTACAGAACTACTATAGCTACAACATATCTGAAAATAAATACAGCAAATGTTAAGACAAAAATTTATCTTGACAGTTTACTAATGCTTGTAGATGTCATATGCTTACAAAACATCATTTATATTGCCTAACATTTTTTGTGGTGAAAATAATTACACAGCGTATCTGTGAATTAACCAACAAATTGATGTAAAGTTACAGAATGCAGACTTTACTGTTGATTTTCACTCATTGCATCAGATATTTGTATTGGTTTGATTTTCTAAATTGCTAAAATGCCTGGAAATATTCATGTTAGTTTATGATATCAAGTGCACATAGCAGCTTCACACACCACACAGCCATTGCAGCAGTTGTTTCACCTCTTTCTGTAAGTGCTTGAATAGAGCTATTATGGAACATTATATATAAATTTTGTTGGAAAAAAAAAAAGGAATTTCTTCAGCAGACAAAGTCAGCAATGTTATTGTCATGTCTGAAAAAGGTTCTAATCTCCATCTTTATCACACTCCTAATTAACGGTGATAGAACATCACTCACTTGAGGCAGTTACAGCTCTACATCAAGATATCTGAGCTGCTAAAAAAGTGTCAGGACAAAGCTACAGAACACACTCCACAGCGCCGTTTGTGTGGCTGAGGTCTGCTCCATGTGTTGGTGTCACCGGCAGTGCAGGAACAATTCCCTGTGTTTCTTCTCTTTCGGCAAATGAAGCAGAAACACAAACACACCATCATTGTTATTCCAGTCACAGCAGCTGACAAACAGCCATCTCCAAAAAAGCCCCCACCACATAATGAGATGTGAAACATAATAAGCAGAGTAGGCACTAGGCAATTTCAAAATCCACCATCTGATGTATTTCTCTCTCTCTCTCTCTCTCTCTCTCTCTCTCTCTCTCTCTCTCTCTCTCTCTCTCTCTCTGTGTGTGTGTTTTTTTCACCCATTTTACCCCTTTGCCTCTTACTTTCCGGGCACTTTGCCCATGAGGTGGCTATCTCTCAGGTTTTCAGAAACTGGGGGATCAATCAGAAGGTCTTTCCTCATTTCCTTGTTTCATACTCACCATAACAACAATTATCACAATGCCCAGAGGATAATCAACCTTCTACTTCTAAGGTATGATGTTGTTATTGCATGCTGCTAAGTTTAGGGAGCCCAGGTTTGATTTCATCTGATAAACAACTCTAACTTTGAGAGACGAGAGTTGCTTACTTGGCCTGCATTCTTGAAAATGAATGGGAAAAGTAGACATTACACATTAAAAATCATATCCATTCTTTTGTATTCTGATAATTGCAAAGTATTTACTAAATAAACATATGGTCAATTAAATATCTTGTTTGTTGTTAAGTCCCTGGCCTAGGGTTAACCTAGACATGAGGTGCGACTTCCCACTCCAACCCCTCCCAAGAAAAGGCCACAACATAGAAACCACTGAAGATGCTAAGCAGCAGTTTATCTGCTTCGGAAGTGAGCGGTGCCAACACAGCAAACAAAAGGTTCTAATGTTCCGACTGTTCCCTCTCCAAAAACAAAAGGCAAACAAAAGGCAATTCTCTAACCTAAGCCCCAAACTGATAAACAAGAAAAAAACAGGTTTCAGGAAAAATGGCATCTCACTCCTACTACTGCTGTTGTGCTAAATACTGGATAAGTATTTACTATTTTCTGTTTACAAAACTGCAGAAACTTGTGGCTTGCAGTAACAATACCAGGATTACAGTTTAACTCACACTATTCACTCAAACATGTTCAATTCTCACACCAACACTCAGCATCACTAGCAAATGGCTGTTTGTTGGGTTTGGAGGAGACAAGGAGGGAGCGAGGTGGCTGTCAGCTGCAGAACAAGAGGCTGCTGCCCATCCAGTCATCCAGTCTAAACTTAGGCACTTATTCAAACCAGCCAATCAGCAGTCTCCACCTGTATTAGCCAAAACACACGAGCACACACAGTTGGCAGGCTAGGGAGGGTATCCTTGTATCCCCTTGGCCGGCTGCCTGTTCAGTGGAGTTTTCACAGGTGGACGAGAGGGTTGTTTCCCTGCACCTTCGAGCCAGGGAACGGGTCCTGACTGTTGTTTGTGCTTATTTGCCAAATGACAGTTTAGAGCCAGAATCACTGGGTGGGGTGCTTGAGGGCCACTGCTCCTTGTGGCTGTTCATCTTATAGCAAAGCATCTCAAGGCTCACTGCTACCATGCTATAGATCAACTGATTGATGGTCCGTAGTTGTGTCGTCTAGTACACTGTTAGATGGTACTTCATGTATTCGTGGTAATCGGCTTTGAGCAGGTTTCCAACTTAGCCATGATCTTATCTTTCAGGCCAGCTGCTCTGGTAGTCAATGTACCAGTTGTTATTGGGGCTTCGTGTCCAATCTTGGAGTGTCAGGATGATATTCCCCCCTGACCTGTCATCCTGGATCCCCATTGCTATAGCATTTGCGTTGTACCTTGTCAAATAATAGTTGCGATCGCAGTTGCTTCTTTCAGATGTTTGAACACTGAGCCACGAGTTGTTTCGATGTCAATCTAGATGTTGGGTTTTGAAGAATCCATTGGTCCCACATTCTCTTCAAGTAACCCCTTTCACTGGGATTACATGTGCAATAGCATTCCAACAGTTCCTGATTATTCCCATCTCGTGTCCAGTTCCAGTAGCCCACTTATCGTGTGTGTGTGTGTGTGTGTATATGTATATATATATATATATATATATATATATATATATAAGATCCTGTGGGTACAGACAGACAAACTTGAGATGGTATAACCAACCGGACATCGTAATGGTGGACAAACAAAGGAAGACGGTCGTAGTGATAGACGTTGCAATACCAAGTGACGGCAACATCAAGAAGAATGAACACAAGAAGCTCGATAAATACCAAGTGCTAAGAGAGAGGAGCTGGAAAGGATGTGGAAGATGAAGGTAACAGTGGTCCTCGTGGTAATCGGAACACTCGGGGCAGTGACCTCCAAACTGGGAGAATGGCTCCAGCAGATTCCTGGAAGGACATCCAAGACCTCTGTCCAGAAGAGCTCAGTCCTGGGAACAGCTAAGATACTGCACAGGACCCTCAAGCTCCCAGGCCTCTGGTAGAGGACCCGAGCTTGGAGGACAAAAAGATCGCTCGTATATAAATATGTCTTTATCGCTTGCTGTTTCCACAACCTGGCTGCTGCACTAGACACTTTACTCTTCAGCCCCTTTGCATGGGTTACTGGCACAAGGCTTTTTTGCGGATGACCTGAATTGAACAACACACATGTCCCGAACCGAGACAATAAACCCAATGGGACGAATTTTTTTCATGAACCGTTTCATGCCTTAAAAAAAAAAAAAAAAAATTAAAAAAATTATATATATATGTGTGTGTGTGTGTGTGTGTGTGTGTGTGTGTGTGTGTGTCATGAAAAGTGGGAACTGATGGGTGAATTAAGAATATGCAAAACTGAAAAAAACATTGGTTCATACACCAACTTCCAATTAGAAAGCACTGTCCCTTCTGAAGTGATCTTTTACATGTCTTACAGTCACATCGTCAATGTTCTTTTCTTTACTCCATAATATTGATTTTAAAAACGTCCAATTATACTACACTTTGCCATTTTCAAAGAAGTACCACGTTTCATCAAGATGGAGATTTGCTTTAATTGATATTAGTCCCGTGACCTTCCAACCACAGGATGGTTCCTCTGACACATACTTCACCCCCAACTTCTAATGATTGCAGGGCTCATTATGGCTGCTGGTTCCCAGCTGCAAGGCTATTATCTTTCATAGAAACTGATGTCTCTTCAAATAACATCCAGCAGCACATGCATGCCTGTTTGTGAGCTGGGGCATATGAAAGCATGTGCAAGATAGGTTGAGAGGGTGACAGAATCACATTACCACCCTTGCGCAGGGTTTGTCTCCCTGTGATAGATTAATAAAGCTTTCACATTGTCTCATGCATCGTCTCAGAGTTTGGGATTTTGAATGAAACAGAGAAAAAGGGAGAAGACAGAGACAGACAGGTGGAAGGCTGTCCCAGCTTATTGTATGGAGGAAACCCATATCTGGGAATCATTACACCCCCCCCCCCCCCCACAACACTTAAAAAAAAAGCCTTTTTTTTATAACCAGGAGCTTTCCAGAAGCAGCCATCTCTACTTTGCCCTGATTTAACTGACATATGTATTGTGTAAAAGTATTTACTTCCTTCTTCATTTCTTCGTTTTTTTTGTTTTGGTTTGTTTTTTGCAAATTTCTCACACATAAATGTTTCAGGTCATCAAAAATTTTAATATTAGACAAAGGTAATCCAAGTAAATACGAAATGCAGTACATGGTGCTTTCATTTAAGTGACAAAGGTTATTCAAACCTACCTGGCCCTGTGTGAGAAACAAAAAAAAAAAAAAAACAGCCTTTGTGTTCTTTTTGGTCAGCAGTGGTTTTCTCCTTGGGGCTCTCCCATGGATGCCATTTTTGCACAGTCTCTTTCTTTTTGTTGAATCACGAACTCTGACCTTTACTGAGGCAAGTGAGCCCAGCAGTTCTTTAGATGTTGTTTTGGGTCTTTGTGACCTCCTGGATGAGTTGCTGGAGTAATTTTGTTAGATCAGCCACTACTGGGAAGGTTCACCAGTATTCTGACTTTTCTCCATTCGTGGATAATGGCTCTCACTGTGGTTTGCAGGAGTCCGAGAGCCTTGGAAATGGCTTTGTAACACTTCCCAGACTGATATATGTCAATGACTTTGTCTCAGCTCTTTCTGTAGATTGTGGCATGACGTGCTGCATTTTGGGATCTTACTACTACTTCACTTTCAGACAGCAAAGGGCCAGGTAGGTTTAGATAGCCCCTTTCCCTTAATAAATAAAAGCATCATTTAAAAATTGCATTTTGTATTTACACTGCTGCTAATCCCTCTCTTATCTTTGCCCAATATTAAATGTTGTTTCATGGTCTGAAACATTTAAATGTGACAAATGTGCAAAAAACTAAAAAGTCTGGATAGGAGCAAATACTTTTTTTTCAGAACTGTATGTGACATCATCTATCTCTGATACAATGAATGGAACACGGCTAATTTGAAAGTATATTTATTGAATTTATTTCAGCCCCGAACGGTCACAGCAGATGACTGCCCCTCCCTGAGCCTGGTTCTGCTGGAGGTTTCTTCCTGTTAAAAGGGAGTTTTTCCTCCCCACTGTCGCCAAGTGCTTGCTCACAGGGGGTCGTCTTGACTGTTGGCTTTTCTCTGTATTATTGTTGGGTCTTTACCTACAATACAAAGCGCTTTGAGGCGACTGCTTGTTGTGATTTGGTGCTATACAAATAAAATGTAACTGAATTGACCGATTAATCTGCACTGATTAATTACCTCACCCACCGATATTTGCTTGGCTGAACTTTTATCTATTTTCTATGTCTTCTTCATTTCATTTGATACCTTTATATTTTTTTACAATGTGGCTCAGTAGATGGCAGGTGGTCTACCAATTGGAACGTCAGTGGTTCAGTCCCTGGTTCAGTCCCTGGTTCAGTCCCTGGTTACACCAGTGTGGGTGTTGAAATATCCTTGGACACAAAAAAGAACCTCTAGCTGATGCATCCATGTGAGTGAGTGTGTGAATGTTGTAAAAGGTGCTTGTATGAAAGTGTGATTAGGTGAATGAGGCTTGTAGAAAAAAGTGCTTTGATTGTAGAGTTAGAGTAGAAAATAGCTATATAAGTACCAGTTCAGTCCATTTACATGACTTATATATTGTAAGTAATCTAAGAAATATGAGGATCAGCTTTGCAGACTCCGTATCAGTAGGAGCTTTTGCCACGCGCCAGGAAACAGAAGAGCAAACAGAAGCCTTGTTCCCTCCCAAAATGTTTATTACACGCTGTCTGCTCGTGACAAACCTCAACATGCAAGGCTGCAGAGGCTAATGGGATTCCACCATATGGACCTGCATATTGCATGCATTCATCTTGCATGGAGGTGTTTTTTCTTTTCTTTTTTTGTTTTGTTTTTGATGAAATGCACTGACTTTTCCAACATCTTCCCTAAGCTTCCTAACCCTTTCTATTCACTAGACACAGAGGGATAAAGAAATTAAATAGATTTCTGTGTGTTTGTTGTCCTTCTCTACTCCTGAAGGCCAGCCTAGGTTTGAAGGGAGGCTGTCTTAGACCTTTCTGGAGAAAAGCTAATGTCGAAGGCAATGTTATCGGCCCCCAAGGGCTACAGACAGGCAACTGATAATTTAAGTAAAACACTAAGGTCTAACAGTAGCAGTTTTACTGGCTGTAAACATTGATCATTCCACTTGTCCAACACTTTCAGAGCTGGAAGAACACCATGCTCCAGGCAATAGTGGTTTGATGTGAGAAAAGAGCAGTTCAAAGGTAAGAATATTGCACTGATTCTCCTCAGAGGCCAGAGTGAGAGAGAGCTATAGATAGACAGACAGATGGAGGGAGAGGCAACTCTGTTCTTTGTATATCATTTTTCACCTTTTAACATCAAGTGGGAGTTCAGGGAGACATGGATTGAGGAGAAGAGAACAGACCCTACTCATTTTTTCTGTCCTCTAGTCATTTTCAGAAAAAAAAAAGGGTGGACCCACCAGAACTGGTTGCAACAAACACTTTGTTAGACGCTCCGTTCAAAAATCACTTATTCCAAATGTATCTAAAAAGACTAATAATGCCTACAGTATTAGAAGCATTCATTTAACAAGCAGCTTCAAAAAGATTGGATATGCTTTTGAGAACTATGCAATATCAGATCATTTGAGTACTTTTCCAAAATGACTCCAGGAATCAGGCGGGTGATTCTGGACTCAAATGCAGCCACCAGAGCTGATCACACAGTGCTTGCAATTTCACCAAATGTGCCACAGCACTTTTTAGAAGGTTTGTCTATTCGCTCTGCTCACTCAAGCACAAGGTCCTTTTTTGGCTACAGCCCCATCAAGATGCACAGAGCAGATCAGGAGGGAAGAAAGTCAGACACAGAATGGTGCAGAGAATCTCATCAAGGCTCAAACTAAACATTCTGCCTCTGACACACTCTCGGTGTTTCTAAGCCCTGTGAAAGATGGAACAAAACCTCAGTGGGGATGCAGAGTCACACACACAAAGCTGTATTCCTGGGGTGAGAGAGAATGCACACAGGCATTTATGTAACATATATTTTATATTCTGGCCATTTTCCTAAAAGAGATATGTTAGAAGATATGTGCCTTTAATTGCTCTTCTGAGTGTGGTCTTACTTGAGGGCCTATGGTGCTGGATGACATGTCTATCAACAGGAATATGAACATTGCTCAAATTAGCAATATCTTTAAAAAAATTATATTTATTGTCCATAATAAAGTAATTAAACAAACATAATTGACCTAAAATAAAATGACAGTGTTACATATGATAAAACTTATAATTAAAATGTGACTTTTTCACATATTGTTGGATAAGGCAAACTCCTGCACACTGTAAAAAGTAACCTAGAGAATCTAGCCAATGAATTTGGGGCAACAATTTGCACTCAGTTTGTTTGGGTAGATTGGATTACATAGTTTAATAGTAAATACTACCTAATATTAAAAGCTATGAAACACTAAAATAAATTTGCCGCTTAGACAAACACATTTTAACTTGATTGTGAATAGACAATAATAAGATAAGATACACTTTAATGATCCCACCTCGGGGACATTTGCACTTTACAGCAACTCAAGTACAGATAAGGATGAAATAAAATAAAATAGTTGATAATAATAATTGATACTCTACATAATAAATAATAAATATAATAATTGCTAATAACTGATCAGTTTACCTAATTCATTCTTGTTGATTCAGGGAATTTTAGATTTATTCCAAAACTTATTTTCCAACACAATAGACAACATTTATATCAACATTTTTCATCAGCTAAATTATAAAGAAAATAGAATAAATAAATAAACAAGTGAGGTACAACATGATTTGATTTTCTCTGTGAAAGGTGAAGGTGTATGCAACATTTCAAATGTGGATTTGAAGGGTTTTTTTCTGCCTCAGTCCGCCGCTGCTCACAACAGTGAAATAAAGCTGTTGCAACAATATGGAGACAATCCCAACAACTCCCTGAGAGTCAGCTATTGGCAACAGTGGAGAGAAAAAAACTGAGCAGAACTAGACTCTACCTACACGACGGAAGGTAAAGTGTAAAGTGAAGAAAGAAAAGACAAGCACAGACAGACAAGCAATGTCTCAGAAGGAAATACTGTTAAATTTTCAACACCAAAAACTGTTCAACACGGCACGGCGTGGTTGACTAGTCACAGGCAAAGCCGTCTGTCTCGATATAGACAGCTCCTTATAAGCCGTCCTTTTCTCAGTCACCAACATCTATTCTGAAACATTCACACTTTTATTATTTAACTAAGATACATGAAAGTAATCATACACCAACTACAGCTAACAGCTACTTTAACCATAGTCAGCTCCTAATACACTGAAAAAAGTTGTTTCTTGTTTGATTGCTTTTTGAGAGTGAGACTCATTAACAGTAATTTCACATAAAACAGGCAAACACAGTGAAGATTAAAGAATATTAAACATAAACCATTTTGGGAACAGGTCAGAGTGATCTGAGAAATGGCTTTCAAATGCATTCTACTGCATTCAAAGCTGTTTCTACTCGAATGGTATCTAGAGACAACAGTCAGCGTGACACACGCCTGCCTCTGATGATTCTGAGGCTGGAGAAGTCCAGGGTTTCTTACTCAAAGCGCTTGCACACTATACGCCTACACCGCACACATACTCTAATACAGTGCTTTATTCTATGCACTTTCCTTATACTTACATGCCACTTTATTAGGTACACTGTGCCAGTGTCAGGTTGGACACATTTGTGACACTGATTCATCAAGAGGATAGAAATATTCCTCAGACATTTTGAGCCACTTTACCGTAACAACATCATGCGGTTGCTACAGATTTGTCGGCTGCAAATCACCCATTCCACTGCATCTGAAAGGTGCTCTATTGGATTTAGATCTGTTGAGACCATTTGAGTACAGTGAACTCATCATCAGGCTAAAAAAACAGTTTGAGGTGATGTGGACTTTTTGACCTGACATGTTATCCTGCTGGAAGCAGCTATCAGAAGATGGGTCCACTGTGGTCATAAAGGGACATGCAGACATGGTCAGCAACAATACTCAGGTAGGCTGTGGTGTTAAAATAATACTCACTTGGTACCATGGGGCCCCACTTGTGCCTGAAAATACTCCCTCACACCATTACACCACCACCACCAGCCTGAACTGTTAATATAAGGCTGGATGTTTTTTCTTTTTTATGCCAAATTTTGATACTACCATCTGAATGTTGCAGCAGAAATAAAGACTCATCAGACCAGCCAATGGACCATTGTCTTTAAACTTCAGAGACAGATGTCTGGTAGAATCCCAGTAGATCATCAGTTTCTGATCTTAAGTCTTAAAGACCTCATAGGTACTATGAGGTCTTTATCACCCCAATAGAGCACTTTCCTTTCAGACTGCTGGCTTACTTGTGGTTCCTAGGATACTTAAGAATCTCAATTATATTAAACAGCAGAATAGAAATCATTGTCATGTGGTCCAAACCACACTCAATAGCTCATGTGGGGTGACCACAGACATTAAGGGATCAGGTGGTAGAATGAAGTTTGGACACATAAATGGAATTTAATCAGCAAATGAAGTGATGATGGCCTGGCTATGGCCAAGTATATCATTATTTTTTATTTTCCTTATTTCTAAACCAATCATGTATTTTCCACAGTGGCACAAAGGAACTCAGAAAACAATCTGAAGCTTATGGAGAAAACTGATGTCCTTGTATGCGAGGTGTAGAATCACCAGCATCAAATCTCCATCATGTAAAATGAAATTAGCCTGAAAGGAGAAAGCACATTTGTTTATTGCATTCCTCAATTGTTTTTTTTCCCCAGAAATATAAACTGTGAGAAACACTTTGATGATGTTAGGCAGCAGATGTTGGGTACTGGCGCAATAGTTTGGAGGTAAGAAAAGTAAACCACCACCCAGTCTCTGACTTCCACAGAGTCAATCAAACCATTGGGGAGTATTTTTTCCCTGCTTGCATGAATTAGATTCATGGCTGTAATCATCAAAAAGATGTGAGGATGTTTTCATCAAATGCTAAGGCCATGAAAGTTGCTGAGGACCATACATGATTGACGTGGCCTGAGCACATGAGCACAGTAGTCCATCCGTCCATCCATTCATTTTATTCTGCTTATCTGGGGCCAGGCCATGGGGACAGCAGCCTAAGCAGAGAGGCCCAGACCTCCCTCTCCCCAGCCACCCCCTCCAGTTCGTCTAGGGGGGACACTGACGTGTTCCCAGGCCAGCTGAGATATATAATCTCTCCAGCGTGTCCTGGGTCTGCCCTTGTGCCTCCTCCCACTAGGACATGCCCGGAGGTGCCCAGGAGCCATCCTAGTAAGATGCCCAAATCACCTCAACTGAGCCTGACTGCATTTGCCATAGAATACCAGAATTTGGCAGGTCCACCATTGGTGCCCCGAGCTTTTCAGGTTCACCTTGAGCACATGTGACAGTTGTGAAAGGGTCTGGAGAAGCTGTGGAGAACATTATGCTGCCTGTAACATCCCTCAGCATGACCAGTTTGGTGATGGGCCAGTGATGGTCTGGGGACGTATATCCATGGAGGGATGCAAAGACCTCTACAGGCAAAGCAATTGCACCTAGGACCCACTGTCAGACCCTACGCTGATGCAGTGGGTCCTGGGTTCCTCCTGGTGCACGACAATGCCCGGCTTCATGTGGCGAGAATATGAAGGCAGTTCCTGGAGGATGAAAGCATTGATACCACTGACTGGCCCCCACACTCACGCTCACCTGAGCTCAGTCCAGTAGAACAACTCTGGGACATTTTGTTTTGGCCAATTTCCCCAGGAAAACCTTTTACAGTGGATGTAGTGGGGCTGGTTATATTTATTACTAGTCAATTCAGTGCCATATATCCATACCACAACTTGACTATTATTTCTTTGTTTTCATTTCTTTCCTTATAGTTATTGGCATATTTTTGCTAAAGTTTTCCTGCCTGTTCTACCTGTACCTGTCAGTATTGCTAGCTGTCAGTATATGTCCTGGATGCTGTCAAGTAGACAAAAGTGTAGGGTTAACTGCTACTTCATTCGGTTCTGCACTTTGGCCTTTGTGCCTCTCTCTGGGTCTCTTTTAATGAAGCCACAGGCTATAAGCTCCAAATACACTATCAGTGAGAAAACCCATCCAACACTTACTCTTTTGCCCTCCCTCGTTCCGTCCCTCTCTGTGACTCATTTAGTGAAGCCATCTCTCTCTTTTCCTCAACTTTCCATTTCATCCTTCCTGTGTGATTAAAGTAAATTTCCCAGATTTGTATCTTTATCTTGCAATGTTTTGGCAGAAGACGCTGACCACAAAATCTTTTTAACTTACACACACTCATATGCACTGAAGACATGCAGCATGTGTTCACAAGGATAGAATAGAATTTTTCACCAAAATGCCAAAATCTATACTACTGAACAAACTGATGCTAATTACATCCTGACTTTTTTTCCCAAATGCAATATTTATGTGTAGCTTTGTCAGTTTAGTTTTCAATATGAAACCATCAGTTGCTTTTAAATTGAGGTAGAGATTTTTATTGCAGCTCTGTACCGACATTAGTGTACTAATGTGGAAATAAAGGATATGTAATAATATTTAATTACCATGCAATTACAAGGCAATGACTAAGAAATAGCTTGTTATCGGCCGTGAGTTTGTAGCTGATTAAACTCAATCCAAAGGTTATAATAGGGTAAAAATTGGGGGTAATAATGTGGAAACAAATGTAACAATGTCTAAACTTGGGTAATAATATGATACACTGTGAGCAATAAAATAGTCATTTCTGGGCTGTATTTTTTATTTAAAAAATGTTAACATAGTGATTGATGTGGTAGTAACCTCAGTAATAAGATAATATAGGTTGATGTTTTCATATATTAGGACACTATTGCCATATTACATTTCTGAACTTTATACTTACGTCTTATATCGTAAAAATTGTCCTTTGTTTGAAGGTAATAATATTACGTTTGATGCTGTGAGTTGTTACCTGGAAACATCTGTGGCAGTTTCTGTGAATCAGGGCCGCAAAATGCAAAACTACTTGATTATATTTGATTTCAAGGTAAGAACAGATTAAACCCAATGCCCAGAGGTATGATGGGATATCTCTCATTCCATACTATAGGACATTATGTTATCTGAAACATATTGCTTGAGATTTATGGAATTAACTTCGGGGTGGCTGTGGCTTAGGAGGGAGAGCAGGCCATCTACTAATTGGAAGGTTGGTGGTTTGATTCCTGGCTGCTCCAGTCTGCATGCCAAAGTACCCTTGGGCAAGATACTGAAGCCCAAGCTGCTCCTGATGCAGCCGTTGCAGTAATGTGTGCGTCAGTGTTATGTGCTTGTATGAACGGGCGAATGAAGATGTGTTGTATAAAGTGCTTGAGTAGAAAAGTGCGAACACAGTAAATAACACATCAGATAAGTTCAAATTAATTTTATTCTCTGTTTTTATGGTTTAAATGGGTTCTGCAGCTCTACCTTAGAGACTCAACATAGTCCAGTGGCTTTAAATGTAAAATCAGAAAAATGCTGATAATTATTTTTGAAGTGGGAGCTGATAAATAAGATTTCCCTGTTAGGTGTTTTATGCCAGCTGGAGCTGTTGCTACTGTTAGAACACTTCTGTTTTACAGATTCCACCATGATGACTAAAACAAAAACCAACCAAGACATATGTCATGATCAGTGAATCGAGCCTGGTTGAATTCTTGAATTCAGATGAGCCATCGCAGAACTGGCTCTTTGGTCAGTGCAGCTGATTCTCGCTCCTCATTCAGGAGCTCTTTTTATGTGAAAACCGCATCAGTCTAAGATCTTTCTTACCAACCATGTCACTAGAGCGACTGACCTTTTATACCATTAAACAAGCTTTTTCTCCAAGCGCATAAGAAAAAATCCACGGACAGCAACCTGCTGATCTGCTATCAGATATTTTGCTCTTGCGCCAGCCCCTGCCCCACCTTTCCCCACTGACAGACAGAGCAGCGAGCTGCAGCACTCAGGTTGATTCTTTCCATAGTGTGAGGAAAAAACATAGGACATTCTGTCACTGTTTACTTTTTGATAGCTGAAGTCACAGCACAGATGTAGTCCTTTGTGTTTATGGTCTAATCTTTATAGAACCAGACCCATGTTCTCACCACTACTGATCAAAGCTATTAACATTTGCTGCTGATTACTGCTGCAGCTCCAGAGGCCAAACGTGGCGTTGGGGACAGACTTAGTTCCTGCGCCGTATTTTTCTTTTTCTTTTTTGTTGTTGTTGATAGACTGGAGTGAGTAAACTACTGAGGCTATTTCAGAGGTTATTAATTTGGGACAGTTCATAAGAAATCACTCATCCAAGTAAAAAGCAGAAAGTAAGTTAAATGCGGAAAATGGGTTTGCTGTATTTTGCTGTTTTTGAGCACTCGTCATGGTCCTGGGTTTTTTGGACCAACCTGGGGGAGATCATGGTGTCCAGGAATACAAGCGAAAGAAAGGTCTTACTAACTTTCCTCAGTGGCAGATGGTTCCTCACTACAGACAATGTCATGAGGCCAGGCAGAGGACCCCAATGCAGGACTCAGAGACGAGAGCTAAATTTAAACTTCAGCTTTATTAGTGAACATAATACATAAAGCAGAGCTGGTCGGGAGCCAGCAGAACAAAACTGTAAAGTAAACTCACTAAAACAACGAACTTGAACTATGACCTATGAACTTAACTTGAAAATGAATAGGAGGCACACAGCAGGAGAGTCAACAAAGACAACAATGATGGCTACGATGATGAGGACGCGACAGCGAACAAGGGAAAGCGCAGACAATATATAATATATATGTTAATATAATTAACATGATGCAATGCAGACTTGACATAGAGGGAGGCCGGCACACAAAGGGAACCTAAACACAACAAAGGCTTGATATAACACGGGGAAGCGGGTCCACAGAGGAAAAACCAAAACTCAGACATCAAGACTGTGAGACATGAAGCAACTAAACGGGGAAGACACAGACACCTGAAACACAAACACCGAAGACTAGACACAGGAAGGATAACACAGACACAAGAACACGGGAAACAGGAACTAAATACAAATAACTAGAAGAGAAAACTAGAACAAACTAAGAACTAAACCGCGAGCAAACTTAGAAATACAACTAGAGAAATTAGCAGTCTTAAATGCCTCTCTGCAGCTTCTCTCCTCTTGTCATCCCCCAAAACCCTGTAGTGATGGTATCTGCTCCCAGACCACCAAAAAACAAACCAAAAACCAGCAAAGAAAAAAAAAAAATTGGTATCTCTCTTCCAAGTCCCTGTTAGTAAATGGTTTAATTGATCAACATATTGATTTATTGTGCCTTACAGAAACCTGGTTAAAGCAGGATGAATATGTCAGTTTAAATGAATCAGCACCTCCGAGTCACACTAACTGTCAGAACTCTCAGACCACAGGTTGAGGAGGAGGAGTAGCAGCAATCTTCCACTCCACCTTATTAATCAACCAAAGACCCAGACAGAGTTAATTCATTTGAAAGCCTGACTCTCAGCCTTGTCCACCCTAACTGGAAAATTAAAAAACCTGTTTTGTTTGTTATCTATTGTCCACTTTGTCCAGACCTTTTATCTGATTTAGTGCTCAGTTCAAATAAAATAATTATAGTGGGTGATTTTAACATTCATGTAGAAAATGATAGCCTCAACACTGCATTTAATCTATTGTTAGACACAATTGGCTTCTCTCAAAATGTAAATGAGCCCACCCACCACTTTAATCACACTCTGGAACAACATGACAACATGGAACACGATGAGCTCGATAAATACCAAGGGCTGAGAGAAGAGCTAGAGGGGGTGTGGAAGGTGAAGGTAACAGTGGACCCTGCGGTAATTGGAACACTCAGTGTTCCAGTGACCCCCAAACTGAGAGAATGGCTCCAGCTGATTCCAGGAACGATATCTGAGCTCTCTGTCCAGAAGAGCGCAGTCCTAGGAACAGCTAAGATACTGCACAGGACCCTCAAGCTCCCAGGCCCGAGCTTAGAGGACAAAGACCATCCACAGGGCGAGCTGGGAACAAAAATGCTTTTGAGTTTGTTTTGCATAATTCATTAAACTTTTTCAGAACATCTGCCTAGAATCTCCTGGAAACAAAATGTAACATTATAGGTTTATCTTTGCCTCCTCTTTCTGGGTTACCATGGTGACTTTTTTTTAAAACCCATTTAATACATGATTAGTTGCCTGAAAAGGAGTAACAGTAGTAAGTAAGACAATAAATAGACATTATTTTGATCACACATTTCTCAACATGTCACACAATATGTCAAACACTTCACACATTTCATAAATCTGAAATCTAAGAAATATGTTTATCCTGAAAGTAATACTGCTGAGAGTACTGCAGAGAAAGACTCGTTCGAGGATTCAAAGGATTCAAAAGTTTATTGTCATTCTTACGTGAAACATGACAGTTTCGGAGGTCCCTCCAGTGCAAGTTGCAAAAAGAAAGGTATGTACAGTACAGTGTGCATTTACAACTAAATTGGATAATTTAAGAAAATAGAATATAATAAATAACCATAAAAAGATAGAAAAAAACTGGTCTGGCACCTGAGCAGTTTGCATTGTTATTACACATCATATTGTTATGTGGCACTTAAATACTGTGCACAGTCAGTGGTTTTATTGCACAGGAATACTGTCAGTGAACTGGCCTTAGAGAAGCAGAGTTTCTATTGCATAAGAATATTGTCAGTAATATGATTTTAGTGAGGAGCAGAGTTTCTGAGTTTAACAGCTTCTGTCCCGAAGCTGTTTCAAAGCCTGGTGACCTCACTCTGATGCTGCGTAGTCTACGACCTGATGGGAGTGGGGGGAACTGTCTGTGGGTGGGGTGAGTGTGATCCCTGTTCCTGCATCTGCTGACATAGATGTCCTCAACAGTCATGAAGGTGCTGCCGGTGAACCTCTGTGCAGACTTGATCACCCTCTGCAGAGCCTTCCTGTCTGCAGCAGAATAGTTCCCAGGCCACATGGTAATGCATGATGTTATGATGCTTTCAACCACACACCTGTAGAAGGAAGTGAGGATTTTGATCCCCAGACCAGCCTTCTTCAGCTTCCTCAGGAAGTAGAATCTTTGGTGGGCATTCTGGATAAGGCAACCAGAGTTTGTGTTCCAGGTGAGGGTGTTAGTAATGAGAACTAAAGCTGGAGACAACCTCGACCTCTGCTCCTCCGATGCACAGTGGACAGCAGATGATGTTCCTCCTGAAATCATCACCTTGGTCTTGGCCACATTGATGCAAAGGTTGTTGTACTTGCACCAGGTCTCCAGGTGTCCCACCTTCGATCTGTACTCCATCTTGTTGTCATTGGAGATGAGACCAATCGCTGCTGTGTCATCTGCAAACTTAATGATGTGGGTGCTCTGCGGCATGTACAGCAGAGGGCTGAGGACACATCCCTGAGGGGAGCCGGTGTTTAGGGTGATGGGGGAAGAGGTGATGTTGTGGATTTGGACTGTCTGCTTCCTATTTGTTAAAACGTCCAGCTAAAGGTAAAGGTAAATACCCTACACTTAAAGGCGGAACTAAAGTCCTGGAAGAGCAGCCGGACTTGCTTTGCAGCAAGTAAAGTGTGAAAAGTAACTTGGCATATCATCAAGCAAAACTGAAGTGGTCATATTAGTAATGAGTGTCTTCTTTTATGTTGTGATGGTCTCACCACCCTCCACCTAAGGATTATTTACTGTAGAGTTTAGCAGCCTAACAACTAACAGTAATGTTATTGATATAATGAAGTTAAAATATTGCTTTTACTCAACAAATAAAGACTTTTAAAGAATTGCTCTTCCAGTGCCCTGGAATAGTCATACAATGGGCTGTGAATTGTTGTGTTTTTTAGCTAACTGACCAGTGAAATAACATTAGTCTTGGCAAAGAGTCACTGACTTTTTGTTTTACACATATCTTTGTAAAAGTATAACACATGCATACCATCGCTGAGGAGAGCAGCAGTGAAAAATAACCCTACATTACAAAATTCTTCTTTCGTTTTTTTCTCCAAAAATATTTGATACACAAAATGTGCAGAGATATTTCCTCTCTCTATAAAGACAGATGATATAAACACAAATATGAACATAATGAAAAATAATATGCTGTCTAAGTGAAATAAAATTTCCTGAGGCGTACAGAGAGGTTTATTTCCCCAACACTGCCACTTCTCTGCAGTACAGGCAGTCAGTTTCAGCTGACAGGCTGGAACACATAACCTCTGGAGTTTATCAAGGCCAAATGCACACAACCCCATTAGAGTTCCAAGAGAATGGCCTTATTGCAGGACAGTGCTTATTGGTGGAAATCAGTGACAACTATCTGCACCAATTCCCTCCTATTTTATTTCATTCTATCTCTCTATAACCTGTCCCCTTGCTATTAAACTGCCTGCCACCGCAGTGATCTCATCACCATAGATTAATAGTGTAAGCTTCCAGGGTCTAATATCAATGAAAGCACAGTTCTATTCATATAAAATCCATTACTGGTTCTTCACTGACCAGCAATATTGGACAAATCAGTATAGTGGTGTAACTGACCACGGGTTAACAAATTATGGGCTGAACAATTTTAGGCTTTGCATTTTGTACTAGATATGAGTCGAGGTCTGGGATTGGAAGGCAGTGCAGCTCCTCCAGCTGTTTTCCATTAGCCGTCTGCCTGTTCAGACTATTATTTGTACAAATAAGTACAAATAAGAGGGTCATTTAAAGTTTTTTTTTTTGTTTTGTTTAGTGACGCATGCAACATATCGGTTAACGAAATGCAAATATTCTTCTATGAATAATTTTGAGAGAGATGTGCAGTGATATTGTTTGGTTGAGAAATAATTTTAATAAATGAATTTCAAAATTCATCAGGCTCACAGGAAACACATTCATTTCCACATAAAGCTGCTAAAATTAGATAGATTAGATTAGACTGGATAAAACTTTAATAATTAGGATATGCCTACTCTTTCCCGCCCTCTATTCTTACCTTTTGGTCTGCTTCCGTGTCATGTGACTGTCGAGTTTTTGTTTGTTTTTTAGTTATAGAAAAAGCAACAACATCTGGTGCTGGATGCAGGTGATTTAAGTCAAATAGAGGGCTTTCACCCAGGAGACTGTTGCTTTTTTGTTGTTGTTCTTTTTGTCCTGTTTGTCATTTATTGCTCTAAGATCAAATTTATTTTTGAATTCTTGACATTCTGGTTGCTGCTTCTCTCTTTTAGGAAAACATTATGGTTTAGATTAAATAGACCCACTCACAATGACCAAGCATACATTGTTGACCAAGAATGCTTTTTTCTTTTCTTTTCTTAAAGGCTAGGTGTCCTGGCAGTAGTGCTGCCAGTTTACAGCGTTCTGGGTTCAGTGCAAAGCACCATTTTCTTTGGGTTTTGAGATTTGCAGATTGCAGTTGAAAACATACCTGAGGCTGATGCTGGCAAAGACTTTGTGTGCTAGTCATGATGGAGATCATTTTAAAAAGCACCAGAGCAACAAAACCAATAGTCAGATTGTGTTCTGTCCTCAGTGATGAGCACTGTCTGCGGCTGGAAATGAGAAGCATTTATTTGGTTTCTTGAAAGCACTCAACTAGAGATCTTGACACCTTAAATCATGGTTCATACTTTTGCTTGCCAGTAAGGTATTTGCTTCATGGCTGTAGCTCAGGTGGAAGAGTAGGTCACCTACCAATTGGAAGGTCGGCGGTTCAATTCCTGGCTGCTCCGGGCCAAAGTATCCTTGGGCAAGATGCTGAACCCCAAGTTGCTCTCCGACACAAGCGTTGGAGTGTGAATGTTAGACAATAAAGGCGCTTAGCTTAGATATATATGGAAGTGATTGGGTAAATGTGTTGTATAAGCACTTTGAGTGCTCAGTCAGAGTAGCAAAGTGCTATATTAGACTAGTCCATTTACCATCCAAAAATTGTCATGTCAAATCAAGATCTCCAAAGTTGAGCTCTTTTGTCAAGACCATGGTCCAAGTTTTGATTCAGCAGACTGCTAACAACAGGCTTCAACTGGGAGACACAAAATACATTATGAATTTTCATGGTTTTATGCAATTTCAGGTGGACAGAAACAGGAGCCTTTCCCAGCTGTCATAGGGCGAGAGGTAGGGTAGCACCAAATCACAACAATTGTTTGCTCAAGGTGCTTTATAATCTAGTGTAAAGACAATACAATATTAGAGCGAAAACCACAACAACCAGACAACCTTCTTTAGTAAGCACTTGGTAACACAGAGAAGAACAAACCTCCCATTTAACAGGAAGAAACATTCAGCAGAACCAGGCTCAGGAAGGGGCAGCCTCTGCCATAACAGGCTGGGGGTAGCGGGAAAGAGAGGAGAGCAGAGGGAGACAGGAGATGTTGAACTAAAGGAACACTGACCTCACCTTCTAGTGCAAAGAATAGTGAAGGTTGGTAGCCTACACTTCAAAAGGGGAAAAACATTTGCAGACGATGTCATTGTATTGTGTGCATAGTCTACCCAGGATAGCTGAGTGTTCCAGGAATAGAGGTGGCACAACGAAGCGCAAGCTTCAGCTCTTGATTCAGGTACTCATGCCTTTGGGTGTCCTCTTGTGGGATTAGGGGGTATCAAGTCGTTTTTACAATCTATTCTATCTCTGTGCTGTGAGAGCTTGGTTCACATCATTAAGACTCATTCGCGGTGGTAATTGGATTCTTCTAGGGCTGTCCATTGTGACAGATTCTGTTCATAACTTTTATGGACAGAATTTCTGGCTGCATGTATGGAACGAAGGGTAACTTGAGTGGTCTAAAAATTATGCCTCTGCTTTTTGCAGATGATATGGTCCCCGTTAGCTTCATCAAGCACCGGCCTCTACCTTCAGATTAAGACCTGGATTCAACCTTTGCTTTTAAAAGGTTTTGTCTTTGCAGTAGTCGTCTATTTTTATCTGCTTTGCCATCTGCTCTTTCTTTTATGCCATTCTTTTTACCTCTTACCAAATATCTGCTTATTCTGTTTCACCCTATACCTGCTTTTAATGTTCTTTAATGCTTTTGCTCCTCAACTCAACTTTTCCACCCCAGTCTATCTCTATCTGTCTTTCTCCCTCACATCTCCTGAAACTCTCTCCTGCCGGGATGTGGTTGCCATGACAACACAGGCCTTCTCTGCTGGAGTGGTACTTAGGCTAAAAGGCTATATAAGTATGTGCGTGATCGTTTTGGTGTGTATGCATGTGTGTCAGAACATTTACAAGCGCATGCATACTTGTGTTACTGGATGTTATATGGTGCTGTATGAAAGTTTGCATAATAGCGTTTTGGACTATTTACCAGCTTATGGAGTGAAGCGGCCTGGAAGGTTCTCTTTTTTATTTATTTATTTTTTAATTAATAACTTTAATGAATTTATTTTACACCCACATATAAAACCCCTCTCACTTCTTTTCTTCTTTCTTTTTTGACCCTCTATCCCCCTACTTCCATTCATCTGTGTGATATGCTAGCATTAGCAGCAGCTCAGAAAATAGCTGATGTGTCCCTACACCATGCTGAGAGATAAACGTAACAATGTCTTTTCCCTCTTAATGATGATGGATTCTAGAATGTAGAGAAAGACGCGGCCACCTTTGCCAGGACTCTGTGCAGGCCAGCCAAATTCTTCCACATCAAACTCGCTCATCATGTCTTTATGGACCTTGCTTTGTCCACTGGTGCGCAGTCGTGTTGGAACAAGAAGGGGCCACCCCCAAACTGTCCCCACAATTTTGGGAGCATGAAATTGTTCAAAATGTCTTGGTATACTGATGTTCCTTCCTTTGACTGGAACTAAGTGGCCGAGCACATCTCCTGAAAAACAATCCCATACCATAATCCCCCCTCCAAGAAGCACGATTCGTCACTCCAGAAAACCCATCTCCACTGCGTCAGTGGTCCAGTGGTGGCGTGCTTTACACCCCTGCATCTGACACTTTGCATTTCACTTGGTGATGTAGGGCTTGGATGCAGCTGGTTTGCCATGAAGCACGTGAATTCAATTGTTTGTACGGGTGAGTGAATACTCTTGGCAATATAGTGTAGATTTCTATAGCCAATTATAATAACAATTCCATCAATATTCCTGTTTCCCCTTGAATTAACTTGAACTAAAAACAGTATTCCAGCACCTTACCCAAAGTAAAACGTACACACTTTTCACATTTTATTTTCAAGCTTTTCCAGCACCTAAGATTTATGATGAACTGTGCAAAAGTTCAATTTTGATTTCAATTCAATATTATTTATACAGCACCAAATCACAACAACTGTTTCCTCAAGGCACTTTATACTGTAGAGGAAACCCCCTACAATGACAGAGAGAAAGCCCCAACCCCAACAATCAAATGACCCCCTATGAGCAAGCACGTGGTGATAGTGGGAAGGAAAAGCTCCTATTTAACTAAACTCCTATTTAAAGAAACGTCCGGCAGAACCAGGCTGAGGGAGGGGCAGCCAACCTCATTTCTTTATATTTTGTTCCATTCTGTCACACTGCTTAAGTAATATTGAGGTCCCTGCTTTGAGGAAGCCAATCCATGACTAATAGTGTTTACTGAGTGTTTTCCTATCCAGGTATGCTTTTGCTTATGCTTCTGTTGCCAATCAGGCACCAGATAATATTGCATGGTGGATCAAAATCTGACAGTTTCTGTGTTCATAATTCATAAATTGATTTTCAATCCAGTTCTCGTGTAATTTGGCTAACCTCACCCTTTTCTCCCTGTTTCCCTCAGCTTTGTGACAGCCACCCCTCTGCTGAGAACATTTGTAATGAGGCTTCACCAAACAGTGGATTGACAAAAGGACCAGAGGTCTTTCTTTGCTGGATTATTTTTCCTATTTCTGGTGGCACATGACATTTAAGAAGATAATGGTTGAGGAAGTATTTCCTTAAACTGAGTTACAGCACTTTCAGTAAGACATCTATTATAATTATATTTATTCCCCGCTGCTGTGTAGTCCATTATTGTGAATTCAAATATTATAAGAAAAGATCAGACAGGAGGGGGCTTTCAGGGAATATCGTTAAGTCTTCAGTTTCTATGCCATATGTCAGGACAAGATCCAGAGTGTGGTTAAAGTGGTGGGTGGGCTCCTTTACATTTTGAGAGAAGCCAATTGAATCTAATAATGGATTAAATGCAGTGTTGAGGCTGTCATTTTCAGCATCTACATGGATGTTAAAATCACCCACTATAATTATTTTATCT